>SRVM01002204.1:0-10834 GCA_007570785.1 Antilocapra americana
GCCAAATGAAGAAGAGAGAGACAGCTTTTGAGTCAAACAGAGGAGGAGTCACAGAGAACCTAGGCTTGGACCTGAACTTGAGTTTACATGAAGATTGCAGTGCAGGTACAGATGCAGGGAATCACATACACTCACTCTGCTGAGACTAGCTGAAGTTATGAGTGTCGTTCAAGATCCCAAAGCAAGTACAGTAAGCCCTTTCTGTGATACCGTGTTGTCGCTGAAACAGTTTTGTTTCTTTTTGGTAGATTATAGTAGAAATTGGCTCTAGCGTTTCCTGCAGTCATTACTAGTTCTGTTAATCCCCTCTAGAGTTGATCTTTAAAATTTCCATTAGAATGGTTTTGCCAAAATGAAACATACCAATATTCATGATGCCTGTATCCAAGTATTTCTTCTGTTGTTCCCTACTTCTCTTCTAGGATTATATGAACAATTCACTATCTTGAATTATGCTTTTCCCTCCTCCAAGAATTCTCTCCTTCCTATTGGGCGCCTGGAAAACCCCCTTCATTTGTCCAAACTCAGTTTACATATGATCTCTTTTGCGCTGTCTTCTGTTTAGTGTTGTGGTCACACTTTCCTTTTCGCTGCCATCAACTTTTGCACACCTGATTGTTGCACTTGCTACACTGTATTGTAGTTGGGTTTTTTACATATCTGGGCAACATTCCTTGGGGCCAGGGACTACCTTTTCTTCTTCTATCGATGCAGCCTTAGCATGTTACTTGGTATGCAGTAGTTAATATAAGAATGAGATTTGAATAAATTTTAAAAAGTAGGAACATATGACTTATTATCATTTTTCTGACATAACAGGAAAAAACATTACTGTTGGTGCTGAATGTTCACTTCTACTATAGTGAATGGTGGTGGTACTTGACTCCATTTATAATGTTTTACCCACCATTTTATGTATTTCTACCTGATATCTCTTTTTTATTTCCATCTATATATTTATTGCTAATCCAAGTAAAGCAGGAATGCGGGTAGGGCTAGGTTATACTTGGCTGGAATAGTAAAGACAGTGTGTGAGTTTTTGGTGAGAAAATCCTGACGCATAAGAGGTCTACATCCTCCCTTTGAGGCGTATGGAGGGCTCTGCCTCCAAAGAGTTTTATTAGAAACTAATCAAGATGTTTTTGCACAAGGCTCCTGATTAGCTATTAGTAATATTAAGAGTAAATCAGAACTAAAGTAGTTTCTGACTTGTTTTACATTGTAAACGTAGGTGGGGAGTGAGGGAGTGGTCTTTTCCCATCTTGATGTTTCAATCCTGTCAAGAGAGATCTTAGAATAATGTCAAGAGAGATCTTAGAATAATGTCAGCCCTGCTTCTTTACTTTACTCCACCCCAGGGTGACCAAATGACTTATATAGGAACCTTGAAAAGAATTAAGTGGGCTTGTTTGTCTCAACTAATTTTGTTCTCTCCCTTGAGAGTGAGAGTTGATTTCTTCTGTTTAAGTCATCCTGTGTATTACCAGTTCAGTTATGGATTAGTAATTTGTGGGGTTCAGTTATGGGGTCATTTCATTCAAACTGGATTCTAAACCAGGGTTAGATCAGTAGCAGGAATATTTTGACCTCCATCTTCACTCTTTTATCTTGTTTCCTAATTAGCTCCATACCTAGGTGTAATTAAGGTGTTGTACCTGTTGTACTTGCACAAATGCATCATTTGGTGTGTTACCTGGAAACACTGAGAGATAAAAAGTAAGGAGCAGACTTTTGCAGAGGAAAATGTCCATGTGGAAATGTTTTGGTGCTTCCATGCAAGGTAGTCTTGTGCCTTGGTCTTCAGTGTGTGGTGGGATGTTGGGCCCTTTGACTATTTGAAAATACTTTGGCTTATGCAGTTCAGTTCAGTCGCTCAGTAATGTCCAACTCTTTGCGACCCCATGAACCAGAGCATGCCAGGCCTCCCTGTCCATCACCAACTCCCAGAGTCTGCCCAAACCCATGTCCATCGAGTCAGTGATGCCATCCAGCCATCTCATCCTCTGTCATCCCTTCTCCTCCTGCCCCCAGTTCTTCCCAGAATCAGGGTCTTTTCCACTGAGTCACCACTTTGCATGAGGTGGCCAAAGTATTGGAGTTTCAGCTTCAGCATCAGACCTTCCAATGAATACCCAGGACTGATCTCTTTAGGATGGACTGGCTGGATCTTCTTGCAGTCCAAGGGACTCTCGAGAGTCTTCTCCAACACCACAGTTCAAAAGCATCATTTCTTCAGTACTCAGTTTTCTTCACCATCCAGCTCTCATATCCATACACAACTACTGGAAAAACCATAACCTTGACTAGATGGACCTTTATTGGCAAAGTAATGTCCCTGCTTTTTAATATGCTATCTAGGTGGTTCATAACTTTCCTTCAAGGAGTAAGCGTCTTTTAATTTCATGGCTTCAATCACCATCTGCAGTGATTTTGGAGCCCCCAAAAAATTAAGTCTGACACTGTTTCCACTGTTTCCCCATCTGTTTCCCATGAAGTGATGGGACCAGATGCCATGATCTTAGTTTTCTGAATGCTGAGCTTTAAGCCCACTTTTTCACTCTCCTCTTTCACTTTCATCAAGAGGCTTTTTAGTTCCTCTTCACTTTCTGCCATAAGGGTGGTGTCATCTGCATATCTGAGGTTATTGATATTTCTCCCGGCAATCTTGATTCCAGCTTGTGCTTCTTCCAGCCCAGCGTTTCTCATGATGTACTCTGCATATAAGTTAAATAAGCAGGGTGACACTATACAGCCTTGATGCACTCCTTTTCCTATTTGGGACCAGTCTGTTGTTCCATGTCCAGTCCTAACTGTTGCTTCCTGACCTGCATACAGGTTTCTCAAGAGACAGGTCAGGTGGTCTGGTATTCCTATCTCTTTCAGAATTTTCCACAGTTTATTGTGATCCACACGACCAAAGTTAACTGCTGAAGTCTAGGAAAGGTTTCATGTATGCTGTATTAGTTTCTGGTACCTGCTGTAACAAATCACCATAAATTTGGAGGCTTAATATAATATAACAAAAATGTACTATCTCACAGTTCTAGAGGTCAAACGTCTGATATCAAGGTGTCAGTAGGGCTGCGCCCCCTAAAGGTGTTCTAGGGGAGAGTCCACTCCTCGTCTTCTGAGCCTCCAGAGGTCAGTAGCTTCCTTGGCTTGAGGCCGCATCTCTTACTCTCTGTTTTCGCTCCCTTTGGGTGTCTGTATCTTCTCTTTCATCTGGTCCAAATTGCCCTCTGCCCTTCTTGTTTAATAAGGACAATTGTCATCATATTAAGAACCCATCTGATTATTACAGGATGGGAATCCCATCTCAAGATCCTTAATGAAACTTGCAAAGACCTTTTTTCCAAATGAGGTAACAGTTAAGAGTTAGAACATGAATATATCCATTTGGGGGTCATCATTCAACCCACTACACCAACAATAAGACTCTGCAGTTGGCTGCAGTTTATTGCGTGGGAGAGTGGCTGTTTCTGTCAAGCCGCTTAAGTAAAAGTCTGGCATAAGGAAAAGGGGCCCTAGGGAATTGCAGGGGGCTGAGCAAATAACTGGAGCAGAATGAATAGGGCACCTGGAGGGTCTTTAGTATACAGAGAACTTTACCTGGCTCTTGACTTTGGGGTGGGCAGGAGTTTACAGGGCAGGAAATACTCAGGCAGCTGCTCACCTTGGCTTACTCTTCAGGTAGTTTTGTCCCAAGCAGCCTTGACTGAGACAAAGACTTATTTGTAAGGAAAGTATATTTTACAGAACGTGTCAGCATTGACACATATGGTTACCATAGGCTCAAGTTAATCCCTTTACATGTGAACCCAAGCTGACATGGAATCTGTCAGTTACTTTGGAGAAAGAAACGTTCTCTAAAAGGCAGGCTTCTTTGGTCTGTGCAGTTCCATAGCCAGGGGCAGTGAAAATGGCTATGACGCCGTAGGACCGTAGAATCTGCACATCATAACTGGAGGTGTGTTACTGGATAGAACCCATAATCAGGTCAGTACTGCAGTGTGGACAAGATCATCAAAGAGGGAGGATAACTCAAGAGACCATGTGTGACAGGTGCTCAGGGCTGTGCATGGCACACGGCAAATTCATAGCGACCAATCACCCTTAGGCCAGAAAGTTCCTCCTGGTTCTAAGTTTGCAGGCCAGGAATTTCAGAGAAATGGCACAGACTAATGGACATCCTAGTGAGGCTAAAAATCGAAGAGACTTTATCTTTCTTTCAAATGCCATTGAGTTTCTGCTGTGTTCTTTGATAATTTCTGAACTGTGTTCTGGGAATGAAAATGTGCTTAGTTTCACTATTCTAGGAGTGGGGATTGGCTTGCTTTTGAGATTTTTTAAATTGTGGGCATAATGCTGTAATCTCAGATTGAATCTTAGTAGCTCCTTAAAATCTTTAAAAGTATGGTTCACGAAAGACTTGATACACTGTTAGGACAGCCAAGCTCTGAGAGACCCAGGACAATGTCAGTGACAGAAGTCCAAGCTGTAGACATGGAAGGGTCCCTTGTCCACTGAGACGCTGAAAGCCCTGCCACTGAGAATGAACTAAAACATGCATTTATGAGGATGATTTCGGGACATTTAAGGACTTCAGATTTTCAACCCAGCATAACAAGGAAACTTGATTTTAAAAAAAAAGTGAGGTCTTCAACTTTGTTTTTCTTTCTCAAGATTGCTTTGTTTATTGAGGGTTCTTTGTGGTTACATATATATTTTAGGCTAATTTCTTTTATTTCTGAAAAAAATAGGGGATTTTGATAGGTATTGCATTCAAATGTAGAGAGCTTTGTGTAATATGGACATTTGAACCTTTAAGTCTTCCAATTCGTAAACATGGGATATCGTTCCATTTATGTCTTCCTTAATTTCTTTCAATAACATTTTGTAGTTTTCAGTGTGCTAGTCTTTCATGTCTTTAGTTAAGTTTATTCATATTTTATTATTTTTGATACTATTATAAATGAAATTGTTCTCCTGATTTCTTTTTTAGATTGTTAATTGTTAGTGTACAGAAGTGTAAGTAGTGTGTGTATGGTGATTTTGTGTTCTGCAAACGAACTGCTAAGTTTATTAGTTCTAATAGATTTTTTTGTGAAATCTTTAGCATTATCTGTATCTTTTTTCAGAATGTTCACTTTCAGCCTAAGTGTATCCTTAATTCTAGGTGACATTTTCACTTCCATCTTAGGTTTTCATCTTTTAAAAACATTATTTTGCCATTAATTTTTTAATTTTGATAATCATGCTTATATTTTGGCTGTACTTCTTCACTGCTGTGCAAGCTTTTCTCCAGTTGTTGCAAGCAGAGGTTACTCTCTATTTGCAGTGGGTGGGCTTCTCACTGCAGTCGTTTTTCTTGTTGTGAGCATGGTCTTGAGGGTGTGTAGGCTTCTGTCATTGTGGTGTGTGGGCTCAGTAGTTGTGGGTCCCAGTCTCTAGAGCACAGGCTCAGTAGTTGTAGCTCTGGGGCTTAGTTACTTTGTGGCATGTGGGATCTTCCCAGATGGGAATCAAAGCAGGTCCCCTGCACTGGCAAGCAGATTCTATACCACTGAGCCACCAGAGAAGCCCCTTAGGTTTTCATCTTAATTCTCAATATATTCAGGCTTAGTTGCATATATCTCTTGCTCCTCTTCCCTGTACCTGACCATGCCTGGAATAGGAGGTGCCTCTACATACCTGTGTTGATTTATTTTAAACGACCCAAGTGCATGTATATGTTCATTTCCCACTGGAAAAGGGGATTACATTCCACAAGACTCGAACATCAAGCCTTTAAACTTCTTTGAACCCATAGATTAATAAATAGTTGCGTAATTATCCTTCTCTACACCACTCTAAGATAATCATATCAAAGTATGGCTATTAATTGTTTTAATTGAAAAATGTTTTAGACAAGTTGACAACGTATATTCTTTGCTCATTTCTTTTTGAGGCAAGTTACATCTTATTCACAGCACATATACAATACACTGAATAAAATACAACCAATCACCCTATGGTGATGAAAAACAAAAGACAGCATGGATCTAGAAATTTCTTCTGTTTATTCCTCATATCTTGCTGCATCTGGCAAAATAAGCATGTTGAAATGTTCTCTAAATTTTTGTTTTATTTTGTAATAATTTGCTTATTTATCTTAATGTAAATATTTTAGAAACTTGAAATATTTTAACAGTTGGCCTATGAGTTTCACCACCTATTTTCTCTAATGTTCCCTTTGCCTCCTATAATGATCTTTTAGGATAGTCTGCATATACCACTCACATACTCCCCAGACTCTACAGCCCCATACATGTGCAAAAATAGCTTCTAGGGATGGATTAGAATTCATTGGGTTGAATTAGGAAGGCTGTAGAATACATAGTTTTTCATCTCAATGTTTCAAAAATACCTTTGGAAATTTTGCATTCAAGTTTGAGTACAAATTCCATCAACTTACCAAATGCATTTCAGATATACCTAGGTATGTCCAGTAAAATGGTGAGGCTCTATTACTGGGAGACCATTTAAATGAGCAAGTGAAAAGAAATCAGCAAAAGGATATATTATAACCAAACGGCAGATATCATGGGTCAATCAAGTAATCCCAGAAACATATCCACACATGTAAGGACAATTAACTTACAAAGGCTTGCAAAGCCAGGTTAGAAGAGAAAGGAAGGTCTTCTTGACAAATGGTGCTGGAAACATGTAGTATATGGGTAATATCCATAGATATCCATATGTAAGACTGTGAGCTTTGATCCCTACCTCACACCATATAAAGAATTAACTAAAAATAGATCAAAACATAAATCTGTTAAACTTGGACAAAATCTGTTGGACCTTGGTTAAGCAAAGATTTCTTAGAGATGACACCAAAAACAAGATCCATAAAAGAAAAACAGTAATAATTTAAGTTTCACCTTTGAAAGACAGTATTAGTCAAAGAAAAGCTACAGATTGGAAGAAAACATTTTCAAATTATCAATTTGAAAAGGCTTGTATCTGTCACAGAAATAGAACTCAAAACTCAGTAATTAGAAAATTGTTTTTAAAAATGAGCAAAAATATTTAAAAAGAGATCCTGCCAAGAAGATGTATAGATGTTAAATAAGCACATGAAGTTGCTCAGTGTAATCAATTATTAGCTAAAAGTAAAAACCACAGGAGATACCACTGCACACCTATAGGATGGCTAAAATTAGAGTCCAACCACACTAAGTATTGGTGAGGCAGTGTAAAAATTGGAAGTGTTGTACACTGCTTGTTGTTACTGTTGTTGTTCAGTCACTAACTCATGTCCATCTCTGTGTAAACCCGTGGACTGTAGCATAACAGGCTACTCTGTCCTCCAGCGTCTCCTGAAGTTTGCTCAAATTCATGTCCTTTGAGTCAGTGACGCTCTCTAACCATCTCATTGGCTGCCTCCTTCTCCTTTTGCCCTTAGTCTTTCCCAGCCTCAGAGTCTTTTCCAGTGAGTTAGCACTTTGTATCAGGTGGCCCAAGTATTGGAGCTTCAGCTTCAGCATCAATCTATCCAATGAATATTCAGAATTGATTTCCTTTAGGGTTGACTTGTTTGATCTCCTTGCTGACCAGGGGACTCTAAAGGGTCTTCTCCAGCACCACAATATGAAATCAGTCAATTCTTTAGTGCTCAGTCTTCTTTATGGTCCAACTCTCACATTCGTACATGACTACTGGGAAAACCATAGGTTTGACTATATGGACTTTTGTCAGCAAAATGATGTCTCTGCTTTTTAATATGCTGTCTAGATTTGTCACAGCTTTCCTCCCAAAGAATGAATGTCTTCTGATTCCCCGGACACAGTCACCACCCACAGGGATTTTGGGGCCCAGGAAAAGAAATCTGTCACTTTTTTTACTTTTCCCCTTCTATTAGCCACGAAATGCTGGGACCAGATGCCATGATCTTAGTTCTTGTTGTTGTTTTTACTGTTAAGTTTCAAGCCAGCTTTTTCACGCTCTTCTTTCACCCTCATCAAGAGGCTTTTTAGTTCCTCCTCACTTTCTAATTTTAGAATGATATCATTTGCATATCTGAGATGGTTGAAATTTCTCTTGGCATTCTTGCTTCCAGCTTGCAACTCATCCAGCCTGGCAGGAAAGTGGTACAGTTACTTCAGAAATCAGGCTATTTCTTTAAAAGATAAAAGATACTCTTACCATATGATCCAGCCTTTTCTATAACTAGATATTTACTCAAGAAAAATAAAAACATTTGTTCATACAAAGACTTGTACATGTATCTTCATAGCATCTTTATTGTTAATACAATTGTAACAACATCAAGCATCCTTCAACAGGTTAATGAATAAACATACTGTTGTATACTTATACAATGAAACACCTCTCAGCAAAACAAAGGAATAAACTAATAATAGCCACAAACATATGGATTACTTTCAAAATTACACTGAGTATAAGAAGCCAGGCAGAAGAGTAGACACTGTGTGAGTCCATTTATATAAATTTGTAGAAAATGCAAGCACCTCTATAATGATAGAAAGCTTCTCAATGGTCATCTGGGGATGTGGAGGGGTGGTATGTGGAAAGAAGATAGGGGCATTATGAATGAGGTATGGAGACGCTTTCACAAGTGATGGATATGTTCTATTTTTTGATTGTGTGGGCAGTTTCATGGGTATATATATATATTTCAGAACTTAGTCAGATTATGATCTTTAAGTATGTACAGTTTATCGTGTCAATTTTATTTTAATGGAACCCTTAATAGAAGGCAAGAACAGAAGTTTATCTTAACAAAAGTGTACAAAAGAACAGAAAAGTTAAGTACATTATTATCTCTGTCAGTTGAATATTTCTGTAGTTTATTCCCGTCAGAACATATATACCAGTTCTTGAAAGAGATGGGACTCTTAATAAAAGGTAATAAAACAATATTCATTGAATTTCAGCAATAATTTTTGATATATCTCTAGCAACATTTTAGAGAAAAGGAGAAAATAAAATTTACCCCACATGTACCCAGAACATCTGTGGCTTCACTGAGGATGCTTGAGGATCATAGCCTCATTGTTACCCATGGAGGCTCTAGGACATGTCTCTGGTTGCCATGACACCCAGTGGCAACAGTGGTATCTGGTGATAAGTGGTTTGCATGTGGCTGCTGTGACTCTAGTGAGACACCTTCTCAATGTTTTGTGCACAGGGAGACTGTAAAAGGGTAGTGAGAACGGAAGTGGAATAAACTTGGATGTTCTCTGTGGAAGTTGAGAGATCTTGTTGGTATCACTATGAAGAACATGGCTTATATATAGAAGTCATCTTTTTTTTTTTTTTTAAAGATAAAGGTAGTTCTAATGATAGTAGCATCTCTAAGTGAGCCCTAAATCATTCCACCAAATTTCTTGGGCTTAAGAAACCTCTCTGGATTGATTAAAGAATCACTAACCACTAGCAGAAGGCCATCATGTATAGAAGATGATCTCACATCCCAAGGGAGATTCTCTTAATTTATTATGTTTAATTGATATTTCCAGTGATTCCAAACAGAGAGGTACATAAAAGTGCCCTCATTCTCAAATAATTAGGAGATTAGGAAACTGTATTGGGAATCCTAAACCTCGGATTTGAAATGCTTCCAGATTTAAGCCTTTTGAAGTGCTGTGTTTTCTCCACTGCTTCTTTTTTAAATTTTACTATTTAATGTTCTTTGAATCACACAACTCCTACAGAGGATGAATATGCCAGAACAGTTAAGGACATGTATTTTCAAAAGGCTTTCTACTTCAAGTTTACTAGTCTCCCAAAGTTTATATAACAGGGTCCCAAGCTATTGCAAGGGTTTGACAAGCATATTTTTCAGCAGTTCTGGGATTTATGTTAGCTGGCTTTTAGTGCAGATAAAGCAAAGAAAATTTACTGAGTTCCTAAATAACCAGTGATGCAAGTTCTTATTAATATTCTTAGTGGTGGTAAATACTCTTTATTGCTGTTCTGCCTTAGAATTCTTCCTTTGTTTTTTCTTCAGGGACTTCTCGGCTATTTTAAAGATGTAACAAGCTTGTTTTTCATTATTCAAATTTGTATTGTCTCTTGCCCCTTTTCTTGGTCTCCTCTATATGGCTTGATTTACTTTGCCATATTTAAGGTTTATTCATTTGGTAACATCAGACTGCATCTTAAGGAAGGACATGTAGGTAAAACAAAGATAATTGTCTGTGCAGGAAGCTTGAGCTGCTTGCACACGTGTGCCCATTTTATATATTTTTATTGGTCACTCTTTTCAAAGATTTGCTAACATGGTTGAACTTTTACTGTCTAATCCCTTGGCTGCCTAAATCATCCAGCTGATGATCCTGATTCTCAGAAGTGGGAAAGAAGGGGCTAACTTCCCTCCGCCCCCCAACCCCCTTGTGCAGCCAGAATTCTGAACCCTACTGCATAAAGCCAGTGTTGAGCAAGCACCTAGAAATTTACAGAGTCTACCAGCAGGGAGAGTTACAACTGGAAAAAGCCCCCCTTCCTCACAACTGACATCAAGTATCCTTGACCCTCCACGCTTTACTATTTCTCATTCAAGTGTTTACTATTAAGTGATTTTCCTGTGTATGGACCCCAAATCCTCTAGAACTCTTCTTCCATAGAATCATCATATATTGCACTGCTCTTGTCTCATAGAAAGTAATATTTTAGATGGGAATAGCCAAAGAAATAGTTCACATAAACTCTGAAGCTAAGGCTAGAAAACACAAGGAAGCAGGACACTTCTTTAGGGATTATATTTTTAAACAGTTTCAAGTCATATCTGGCCTTTACTTCCCGAAGTATGAACACTTTTTCAGGCAAATGT
>SRVM01002206.1:0-27293 GCA_007570785.1 Antilocapra americana
ATGCCAGGCCTCCTTGTCCATCTCCAACTCCTGGAGTTTACTCAAACTCATGTCCATTGAGTTTGTGATGCGATCCAATCATCTCATCTTCTGTCGTCCCCTTCTTCTCCTGCCCTCAATCTTTCCCAGCATCAGGGTCTTTTCCAATGAGTTAGCTCTTTGTGTCAGGTGGCCAAAGTATTGAAGTTTCAGCTTCAACATCAGTCCTTCCAATGAACACCCAGGACTGATCTCCTTTAGGATGGGCTGGTTGGATCTCCTTGCAGTCCAAGGGACTCTCAAGAGTCTTCTTCAACACCACAGTTCAAAAGCAGCAATTTTTTGGCACTCAGCTTTCTTTATAATCCAACTCTCACATCCATACATGACTACTGGAAAAACCATAGCCTTGACTAGATGGACCTTTGTTGGCAAAGTAATGCCTCTGTTTTTTAACATGCTGTCAATGTTGGTCATAACTTTCCTTCCAAGGAGTAAGCGTCTTTTAATTTCATGACTGCAATCACAATCTGCAGTGATTTTGGAGCCCAGAAAAGTAAAGTCAGCCACTGTTTCCACTGTTAACGCCATCTATTTGCCATGAAGTGATGGGACTGGATGCTTTGATCTTAGTTTTCTGAAAGTTGAGCTTTAAGCCAAATTTTCACTCTCCTCTTTCACTTTCATCAAGAGGCTCTTTAGTTCTTCTTCACTTTCTGCCATAAGGGTGGTGTCATCTGGATATCTGAGGTTACTGATATTTCTCCCAGCAATCTTGATTCCATTCCAGCTTGTGCTTCCTCCAGCCCAGTGTTTCTCATGATGTACTCAGCATATTTTAAGTTAAATAAGCAGGGTGACAATATACAGCCTTGACGTACACCTTTTCCTATTTGGAACCAGTCTGTTGTTCCATGTCTGGTTTTAGCTGTTGCTTCCTCATCCGCATACAGGATTATCAAGAGGCAGGTCAGGTGGCCTGGTATTCCCATCTCTTTCAGAATTTTCCACACAGTGAAAATGAACGTTTCCTAGCCTCTAATTCTTATGTAGCAAATTTCCTATATTAAATCCTTTCAGCTGAAATACTGTTTTTCTCACGAGGCCATTTCTTCTCACGGACTTCCTTCTGACAGCAAGAGCTGAAAGATTCTGCAACCTTAGCCAACAACCCCTTGGCAATCTAAATGAGAGGTTAATTTTTTAATTAAGGAAATCAAAATATGCTGAAACAACTGTGACACAGTAAAAATGATTGTGTTCTACCTTCTTGAAATAAGAAGCTATAACTTGGGTTTGGAATATTTTCATGGCTGGACATCTTAAAAATGACAATTCAAATATAAGAATATTTTATGAAAATATAAGATTATTGGATATATTATTTAATAGCACATTTTGGAAGTAAAGTTAAATGCTTGAGTTATTTTCAGGAATGAGAAGAGAAAATTAAATTACTGGAGGTTTCTATCAAGTTTTACAAGGAAGGATCAGTTAAAGAATTGAATATAATGGAAACAACTGAAATGATGAGGGTCTTACCAATATCCGTTCACAGTCAATAACAGTACTCAACCTGTGTGTGATGGTTAGTACAGTGCACTGGGAAAATTGCTCACGGATGTTTTTTTGTATTAACTCCTCAGTTCTGGAATCAGAGAAATTGATATATTTCAGTGAAGACAGGAAAAGCAGACTAAAGAGTTAAAAATTAAAAATCAACACTTTAACATGTAATTTTGCCCCTAAAAATCTAAGTATAAAACATCTATTTAGAAATTTACTATTTTTCATAAAATGATTGAAAATAGTCTTCCCTTGAAATTACTTGAAACTATCAGGAGCTGGATTTAGGAATCTAACTCTCTTAGGATGCCTCATTTCAACATTAACAGCATATAACGGGTCTTGGTTTCTTCCTTTGTTTCCTGTGATTAGTATTATAATTAATATTATATTAAGAGATATCTGTGGTGGGGGCAAAGACAGCATAGAAACATTTCTCAGCATCACTAAATGTTTTCCATTTACCACATTTACAATTTGGATTCCAGGTTTCATGGACCTTGGCTCCGTACCTTGGATCCACATTGGATGTGGCTTTGTCAAGAATCAATATCTGATTTTTCCTGAGAATAGCCCTGGCAAGGCACACTAGTTGTCTCTGTCCAACACTCAAGTTCAATCCTGATTCTGCTAATTTGGTACACATTTCAGTAGGAAGATCTTTGATGGCTTCTTTAAGTTGTACCTGTGGATACAGAAAGAACATTTTCCTAAACAAACTGCTGCTGGAGTAGACAAGCCTCTTAGACATTAGAGCTTTGAAGTCCTCACAACGTCTTGGGTATCTTACAGGTACAGCCAGGTGATGGGAAGAGCTATTTCCAATCAGTGTTCACTGAGAAAGATGGTGGGTACACCCAAGTCAGGACAGAAAAATCTCAATGTCCCCCCATCCCTGCCACATGCCATCTACCAACAATGCCCACCTAGGAATTAGTTCAGAAAGTCTCTCAAAAATTGAAGCTATTTCTGCCAATGTGGTTTAAACAGAAAATATAAAAGGATCTTTATGTTTGAACCAACTTTACCAAAGTCCATTTTGCATAGGAGTTGGTACACTAAAAGGAAACTTAAAAAAAATTACAGAAGGTTTGGTTCTCTAAAGATATAATATTATTAACACTTTACAATTTTGTAACATTTAAAATAATGCAAATTTAAACAATGGAAAACTCCATCTAATACATTAGTAATCCTGGACGCTTTCCCAAGCTTAGTCCTATAAATAGTGGACCAGTCAAGTACATTTTCTTCAATATCATAAGTATCTTGCAGTGAATGAAAGCTCACAAAAAATAAGATACACTATTACATCTTCTCTCCCCCACAATATGGATATAGGTGATGTTTATATTAATCTATATTCATAAAATTATACTCCTAAAATTAAAAAAGCAAACTTTTAACCACCAAACATAATCTGAAAATACACTTGGTGGTAGGCATCAGTTAATGAACTTTGGAGAAATTCTATGGAACAAGAAGCAAACTCAGGCTGTACTTGAAGTTAAAGAACAAAGAAGAGTTCAGTTCAGTTCAGTCGCTCAGTCATGTCTGTCTCTTTGCGACCCCATGAACTGCAGCATACCAGGCCTCCTTGTCCATCACCAACTCCCAGAGTCCATCCAAATCCATGGCCATCGAGTTGATGATGCCATCCAGCCATCTCATCCTCTGTCATCCTCTTCTCCTCCCGCCCTTAACCTTTCCCAGCATCAAGGTCTTTTCCAATGAGTCAGCTTTTCGCATCAGGTGGCCAAAGTATTGGAGTTTCAGCTTCAACATCAGTCCTTCCAATGAACACTCAGGACTGATCTCCTTTAGGGTGGTCTGGTTGGATCTCCTTGTAGTCCAAGGAACCCTCTTCTTCAACACCATAGTTCAAAAGCATCAATTCTTCAGTGCTCAGCTTTCTTTATAGTCCAACTCTCACTTCCATACATGACCACTGGAAAAATCATAGCCTTTGACTATACGGACATTTGTTGGCAAAGTAATGTCTCTGCTTTTTAATATGCTGTCTAGGTTGGTCGTAACTTTCCTTCCAAGAAGTAAGCGTCTTTTAATTTCATGGCTGCAATCACCATCTTCAGTGATTTTGGAGCCCAGAAAAATAAAGTCAGCCACTGGCTTCCACTGTTTCCCATCTATTTGCCATGAAGTGATGGGACCGGATGCCATGACCTTAGTTTTCTGAATGTTGAGCTTCAAATTAAGAAACCAACAGATTGAGGACCAATAAGGTATCTAACACACTACAATGTCAGATAACAAAACGCCCAGGGTGAATGAGTAGCATTTTCATGATATCCTAAATGCTGGAGCACTTCCATGAATGTGATCCTGAACTGTGCTCCTGATGGAGTCCAATCCTTAGAAAGCAGAATTCTGAGTTAGGATTAAACATGGTACTGGTATATAGTGACAGCATGAAAGGTGTACAAACTCTAAAGGGCAAGATTTGGACTGTGGTACAAGTGGTTGGTCTTTGTTAAGACTGGTATCCTGACTTTGAAGCAATAATCTCACTCCTAAATTGGATGACATCATATAACTAATCTGCTTTTTTCCTTTTCCTTCAGGTTGTCCATATCTGCTTCATGTTGAATAAGAGTTGTAAGGGGAAATGTTTTTCATGAAATGTTGTTTTCTAAGACTCTGTATTTATTTATGAATCAGGGATGGTTATGAGAATAATATGAATATCAAGGCGCTCTATAGCATAATCACATAATCAAGGTACAAAGTATTAGAATGGAAGAAAAGTACCAAAGAGGCAGTAGACAATAATAACTAGACGTTACAACTGGAGAATCTGAACACATTAGATGCTAGTGTAATATTATTTTCTATTTCTTAATCGAGATAATTGTCTTAGATTATGCAAGGGAATGTCCTTGAAAAGGATAGAGATTTTGTCTCTTAATGGCTGTGAGAGCCCCAGAATGTTCAGTGATGCCTGTCTAAGCTCTCAGAGATATTTGTTGGCTATGTGAAGGCAGAAGTGAATCTCATCTTGTGACATATCTGTTCCTATAAATTAGAAAATAAATCCGTATAGACAGTTTACATATAATACTATTATTACATGTAAAAGGATTATATTCTTATAACAATTAACTGGCTCCAGAATATCACAACATCACACTGTAAACTGTGGAAAGCACAGAAAAAGTTATAATTTAAGGAAAATGGAGCAAATAATACTGTTCAAAACTATACATCACAGCATGGAATACTTTAGATCATTTTTGAGGCTGGGAAAATAATAGAATATAGCAAAACTGTAAAACAATAAACTGAACTTATAAGTTACCCTATTTCTATCACCATTACCATCTTTAAAGTAACTACACTACTAACTACTGTGTAGTGTATCTAGTAGGTGCCAATGACTCTCAGAGGAGGTTAACTCAGATGGCAGATGGTTCCCACATTTCGTGAGAACTTCTTACTTCTCAAAAAAGAAAGGCTGGTTTGGGCTGGAAGGAGACAGGGAAATGCAGTAAACAGATGGGGAAGAGCTTTTAGTAGAGCAGGACCAGCAGAAAAGGAAGTCAAGGGGGAGCCCGTTCACCTAATACAAGGCCCCTGAAATGGACATGGGAGCTGTCTCACAGCCGGGACTGACCCACGGGATCCTGATACACAGGCTGCTGACGCTCAGATTTCTCTATCTTGGTTTCCTGTGTGATGAGACACACATGTGTTCCAACAGAGATACTATCGATGCTGGATTTGTGTAACACAAATTTTTTTTAAAGAAATAAGCCATCCTTCTCTGACATGAAGAGATCAATTGAACATTTAGTACCTATTTATTAAGTGCTACTCTTTAAGTCTGTCTATGGTTTAGAAGTCTAAAGTTTCTGCCACCAGTAGAATAAATTTGCAAAACTAGGGCTAATACACAAAATAATTAGTATCAAAATATACAAACAAACAGCAACTTAATAGTCAAAAATTTTTCATGCAAGGGTGAGGAAACTCAGTGAAGTAGGGCCAGGGAAAACATGACACAAATAACAGAAAATCCTCTAGAAATTAACCTATCCATGTAAAAACTGAGCCAAAGCTCCAGAGTTCTGTTACCTGCATTCATGCTACAACATTAAAATGATATAATCATAAACAAGTAATCACCATCACATTCCAACTATATAACTTACTTTTATAAACACTTTCTTATGAAACTTCATAGCATTTTATTGATATGATCTTGTTTATCTTTCAGTTAATAATGAAAAACTACTATCTCCACTTAGATATCCGCTAAGGCCAGAGAAATAAAATAAACCTTGGAGGGTAATTAGGGTAGTTAATTCACTAGGTCACTCATGGGATTTGACCCCATAGTTTTAGTGTCTAGGTTAATGCTCTGCTAAGGACAAAATAATGCATCTAGTTGCTTTGGATTCTATACAAAGAGCTAAAATGAAAACATGCGGAATTATAGTGTTGGTTTTCATTATCAATACACACATTTTAAGCGCACC
This sequence comes from Antilocapra americana, assembly GCA_007570785.1. Taxonomy (NCBI): domain Eukaryota; kingdom Metazoa; phylum Chordata; class Mammalia; order Artiodactyla; family Antilocapridae; genus Antilocapra; species Antilocapra americana. The sequence goes on from SRVM01002206.1 coordinate 6,042, forward strand.
CATCTCATGACTGTTCTCCTGGAAAGTAAACAAAGTCAGATACAACGATAAGCTTCTCTTAATTACTTGCAACGCTATAAATGTACACACGCAGAAACTGATACTAACAAATTAATCACATGACATAAATTACCTTTTCTAAGACATTCCACAGTTCTTGCTCCGAATACTCATTGAAGGGATCCAGATTTTTCCTCACTGTTCCAGTGAATAAAACAGGTTCCTAAACATCACAAAATAGTAAATGTTATTATCTTAATCTCTTTCCATTTTAAACCAATGCCTATAGAAAAGAATGAAAATACAAAATATCAAAATTCACTGCAATTATTAATATTAAAGTTGCAAATGTATGTTTACAAAACAGTATCTTTAATTTTCCATTGTACAAAATATGCTGCAAAATATCCTCTGGACTATTAAACAGTAAAAGAAGAAAGTGTTTAAAAAGTATTTTCATATTAACGAAGAGAAATGAAGATTTCATTTTTTAAAAAATTGCCATTCTGGTAATAAATATATGCTCAGACACACACACAAACTGAGGATACAATTACATGAGACACTTTACATCAAGATCTACATAAATCAATCCTGGAGTAACTGGGAAATACCAACTGCATGATTAGTTGAGGTTTGTGCTTCAAAGCAAAACCATTTATACACTGGTATAATGTATAAATATACATATAAATATATAACGTATAATATAATGTAGAATAAACTAGGCTATTTTCTCCACTGGTCAGACTGTCTTCTAGGATCTGGAATCTCTCCACATGTGTGAAATGACCATCCCACATGTGCAAAGAGAACATCAGCTCCCGGGGTCTGGGGCCTGATGCTCTTCTTTCCATGCTCCTCTGACTAGGCATCAGCTGGTCCCCACGTCCTCTCACCTGTGTGTCAGGATGACCTACCTCAAAGAACATCATTACTAACTACAAGGCCAGGAGGGCCTGGAAACCCCCTGTGGTGTGAGCCATTGTAAAATTACAATGAATTTCCTATTCATCTACTTTGGGAGGAGCCACACTGGAAATATATGCCTCCTGAGTTTCAAGAGAAAATCTAGTACATAAGCTCATGTGGACAATTTACATTTTCTTCTAGAAGGCTCTAGAAAACCAGGCTGTAAGAATATGAGCAGCAGAGAAGAGCCCAATAGGCTCCTTTCAGTGAAGGGGGCAGAACAAGGGGAGGCACATGTGTGGGAACAAGAGGAGACCTGACTCTTCCACAAGTTCCTGGAACTGCTCGGAATCACCAGCCTCAAATCCCGCCTGGCCTTGGGGCTGGACTTTCCTCCTCACTTCATAAAATCCTGAGAAGAAACATGAAGCAGACAGACATTTCCTTTCCCTAGTCGTGATGAAGAATGACACCCAGAGAGCCTCCCATACCTTCTTTCTCTATTGTCTCAGTTTTCAGTCTAGTGATCAAAAAATGAATGCAGAAGGCACAGGACAGTGTGCCACCAGAAGAGACATATCCCTAAGAAAATCCAAAAGTGAAAATACACTATGTAGGAGGCTTCATTTGCATAAAGTTGATAAAGTGACCAATAAGCATATGAAGCATTGAAAATCACTGGACATGCGACATTTCAAGATGATTACTGAATTGAACTGGAAAATCCAGAGATGCAAATTTAAAGTCACCCTTTAAACTCTTGCATTTAGGATCAAACACTTAACAACCATCTAAACAACAGTAAGAGTTCCTTGTCAGGGGGATAACCATCATCCTACTTCAAATTTTTATAAAAACATTTTACTCTTTGTAATTTTCAACCCTAAGATTGGATGTGACTGTTGATGGAAGCAAGGTCCGATGCTGTAAAGAGCAATATTCCATAGGAACCTGGAATGTTAGATCCATGAATCAAGGCAAATTGGAAATGGTTAAACAGGAGATGGCAAGAGTGAACATCAACATTTTAAGAATCAGCAAACTAAAATGGACTGCAACAGGTAAATTGAACTAAGATGACCATTGTATCTACTATTGTGGGCAAGATTACCTTAGAAGAAATAGAGTTACTATAATCAACAAAAGGGTCTGAAACACAGTACTTGGATGCAATATCCAAAGTGATAGAATGATCTCTGTTCATTTCCATGGCAAACCATTCAATATCATGGTAACCCAACTCTATGCCCTAAACAGTAATGATGAAGAAGCTGATGTTGAACGGTTCTATTAAGATCTACAAAACCTTGTAGAACTAACACTCAAAAAAGTTGTCCTTTTCATTATAAGGGGCTGGAATGCAAAAGTAGGAAATCAAGAAACACCTGGAATAACAGGAAAATTCGGCCTTGGAGTACAGAATGAAGCAGGGCAAAGGCTAACAGGGTTTTGCTAAGAAAACACACCGATCATAGCAAACACCCTCTTCCAACAACACAAGAGAAGGCTCTACACATGGATATCATCAGATGGTCAACACAGAAATCAGATTGATTATATTCTTGGCAGCCAAAGATGGAGAAGCTCTATACAGTCAGCAAAAACAAGACTGGGAGCTGACTGGAGCTCAGATCATGAACTCTTTATTGCCAAATTCAGACGTAAATTGAAGAAAGTGGGGAAAACCACTAGACCATTCAGGTATGACCTAAACCAAATCCCCTACAATTATGAAGTGGAAGTGAGAATTAGATTTAAGGGACTAAATTTGATAGACAGAGTGCCTGATGAACTATGGACAGAGGTTCAAGACACTGTACAGGAGACAGGGATCAAGACCATTCCCCAAGAAAAAGAAATGCAAAAGAGCATGATGGCTGTCTGAGGAGGCCTTACAAAAAGCTGTGAAAAGAAGAGAAGTGAAAAGCAAAGGAGAAAAGGAAAGATAAACTCATTTGAATGCAGAGTTCCAAAGAATAGCAAAAAAAGATTTAAAAGCCTTCCTCAGGGATTAGTCCAAAGAAATAGAGGAAAACAATAGAATGGGAAAGACTAGAGCTCTCTTCCAAGAAAATTAAAGATACCAAGGGAACATTTCATGCAAAGATGGGCTCAATGAAGGACAGAAATTGTATGGACCTAACAGAAGAAGATATTAAGAAAAGGTGGCAAGAATACACAGAAGAACTGTACAAAAAATATCTTCATGATGCAAATAATCATGATAGTGTGATCACTAATGGTTTTGAACTGTGGTGTTGGAGAAGACTCTTGAGAGTCTCTTGGACTGCAAGGAAATCCAACCAGTCCATCCTAAAGGAGATCAGTCCTGAGTGTTCATTGGAAGGACTGATGTTGAAGCTGAAACTACAATACTTTGGCCACCTGATGCGAAGAGCTGACTCATTTGAAAAGAGCCTGATGCTTGGAAAGACTGAGGGCAGGAGGAAAAGGTGATGACAGAGGATGAGATGGTTGGATGGCATCACCGACTCAATGGACATGAGTTTGCGTAAACTTTGGGAGTTGGTGATGGACAGGGAGGCCTGGCGTGCTGCAGTCCGTGGGGTCACAAACAGTGAGACATGAATGAGCGACTGAACTGAACTGAAGATTCCCACATGCAGGTGATTTCTCATCCTTAGCTGTTTTCTATGAAGTTTACACAAACAGCTGGCGAGGTGAGTGGAGGCTGGTCCCCAATATTCCTCCCCTTTCTCTTCTCCAGCTTCCCTCCATTATCCATGTCCTTTCAAGTTAGCAGCTACTCCCTGAATGCAATCTCAACTGGTGTTTTTCCTGGAGAATATACTTAACTCTTCAGATCTTGAGCACAAAGGACACATGCACTTCAGCTACCTGTTGTGTTTAAGGAAATTATTTAGGAAAAGGTTTCATTTTTGCTTTTTCCTGAAATTTTGAACACAAAATGAGGATTATTATTTTTTTTTTTAAGAACACAGCATTCATCATTGAAAATACCCCCAAGGACTGATGCTTTATATCCCCACTCGCCTGTTTTTGATTCCTACCCAGTCCTTGCTGCTATCATATCTCCCCCATTTCTGACCTGTTCATGGAAGGATCAACAGTGATAGGGATAAGCCTGGGAGAGAGACAGAGATGACTCCAGAAGCTTGCTGCTGTTCCCAGAATCATGGGAAACAGGGATTCAGGAAAGATGATACGGGCCTGGCTTACCTAAGCGGGGCAACTCAAAGAAACAGCATTGGGCTCCCCCTTCTGCAGTGTCTGCTCTCAGCTTCCTAGGTTACCTAAATCAGGGTGCTGACACCCAATCATCACTGCTTGCTACTCATTTGAGAGGAGAAGGGATGTATGTTTTCTCACATAGACAAGTTAACTTCAAACTAACAGACTTTCTCCATCTCTGAGCTGGCAAGACACTGTAAAGACAAAGGGCTCTTGGCTGGGGAGGGGTAAGATTTTGAGCATCTTCTCCCAACACTTACTAGCCCATAATACAGAAATGAATAAACCCATTCAAAACCGATAGTCTCCAAATGAGACACAAAACAGGAGGAGTCATATCTTCTGGCTTGCTCCATCCTTATAAACTTTTGTTATGTTTTGCAGAAAATATCTCATGAGAACATCATTCAGTTTAACTAACATTTATTGAAAAAAAGTAAATTTGGAGTCAGACAGTTCTAAGATCTGATTCAACTTCTCATTAGTTATTAAACTTGGAGTAAATTATTTACCTTTCCAAGACAGTTCCCTTACTGGAAACTAGGGTCAGCCTTGCAAAGATGCTGTGACAATCTGAAACAACAATGAAGTTCCTGATGTGATGCTAACATGGGCCAGGAGCCCAGCCCAACAGGGGGACAGGCAGGGACAGTGTTAGTCAAACTTCAGATGTAGTCAGTGGATTATGAAATTAATTTTGTGCATTGTGATCATAATTTTGTCTTTTATATGAACTAGAATATAACTGGCATCACAGAAAATATCAGAGCACAGAGTAATAGTAATGTTGTTTTGTGACATTTTTGTTCCTCTGTGTGTGTGTGTGTGTGTGTGTGTGTGTGTGCATGCACACGAAATCATGATATGAAGCAGTTCTATCAAGGACCACAGTCAACAGCCACCTGAAGTCTTGTGCAAGCAGAGTAATTTGCTTCTCAGCCTCTGGAGTTGGGAATCTCTTTAAATTTACTTTGAATCCTATTAGTAGATTTTGGAAATTAATACATTGTTGATCACATCATTTGCAAATATTTTCTTTTTTTTCCATAGGCTGTCTTTTGGTTTTTTCATGGTTTCCTTCATGCTGCAAGTTCTTTTAAGTTTAACCAGGTCACATTTATTTATTTTTGCTTTTTCTTCCATTACCTTAGGGGTCAGATCCAAAAAAATAGTGCTGGGATTTATGTCAAGAGTATTCTGCCTATGTTTTCCTCTAAGATCTTATCTTAAAAAGTATCTTGTCTTACAGTTCTTTGCTCACTGATTCATTTTTTACTTTATTTTTATATGATATTAGAGAATGCTCAAGTTATTTCTTTTACATATAGTCATGCACATTTCCCCATACTATTTATTGAAGAGACTGTCTTTTCTTTATTACATATTATTACCTTTTTTGTCTTAGATTAATTGACCATAAGTGCATGAGTTTATTTCTGGGTTTTCTTTCCTGTTCCATTAATCTATGTGTCTAGTTTCTGTGAGAGTAACATACTTTTTCATTACTGTAACTTTATAGTATAGTCTTAAATCAGGGACTGTGATTCCTCTAGCTGTATTCTTCTTTCTCAAGATTGTTTGGCTATTTGCAGTCTTTCCTGCTTCCATACAAATTTTGAAAAAAAATTTTTTTCTAGTTTTGTGAAAAATGCCACTAGCAATTTGATAACAATTGAATTGACTCTGTAAATTGTATTGCATATTATGGTTTTTTAAAAAATATTGTATCTTTCAATCCAAATATACAGTTTATCTTTTCATCTGTTTGTATCGTCTGCAATTACTTTTACCAGTGTCTTATAGGCTTTGTATACACGCCTTTTACCTCCTCAGGACAGTTTATTCCAGGGTTTTTTTTTTTTTTTTCTTTGATGTGATGTCAATGGGGTTGTTTCCTTTAATTTCTCTTTCTGATACTTTATTTCTAGTCTATATAAATATTGTCAATATCTGTATAAACAACAGCTTATACAGCTCAATATCAAAGAAACAAACAACCTAATCAAAAAATGTGAAGAAGACCTAAATAGACATTTCTCCAAAGACGTACAGAGGATCAACAGACCCATGAAAAGATACTCCACATCACTCATTATTCAGTTCAGTCACTCAGTCATATCTGACTCTTTGCGACCCCATGAACTGCAGCACGCCAAGCTTCCCTGTCTATCACCAACTCCCAGAGCTTGCTCAAACTCATGTCCATCAAGTTGATGATGCCATCCCACCATCTCATCCTCTGATGTCCCCTTCCCCTCCTGCCTTCAATTTTTCCCAACATCAGGGTCTTTTCTAACGAGTCAGTTCTTCGCATCAGGAGGGCAACGTATTGGAGTTTCAGCTTCAGCATCAGTCTTTCCAATGAATATTCAGGGCTGGTTTCCTTTAGGATGGACTGATTGGATCTCCTTGCAATCCAAAGGACTCTTAAGAGTATTCTTGAACACCACAGTTCAAAAGCATCAATTCTTCTGTGCTCAGTTTTCTTTAAAGTCACTAATTATTAGAGAAATGAAGATCCAAACTACAATGAAGTATCAACTCACACTGGATAAAATGACCATCATTTAACATCTACAAATAATAAAAGCTGGAGAAGGTGTGGAGGAGAGGGGACCCTCCTACTACACTGTTGGTGGGAATGTAAATCGGTGCAGCTGTTACGGAAAACAATATGGAAATTCCTTAAGAAATTGAAAAAGAGTTACTGGGTAATCCAGCAATTCTCCTCCTCAGCAACTATCCTAATATAAAACATAAATACCCTAATTCAAAAAGATACATGCACCCCAGTTTACACAACTGTTCTACTTACAATAGCCAAGATATGTCCGTGGACAGATGAATGGATAAAGATATGATGTATACACACATACACACACAGAGGAATATTATTCGGCCATAAAAAGAATGAATATTGCCATTTGCAGCAACATGGATGAACCTAGAGGTTTTGTGACTAAGTGAAATAAATCAAGCAGAGAAAGACAAATATCATATGAGATTACTTATATATGCAATCTTAAAAAATGACAGAAATGAACTTATTTACAACACAGAAACAGATTAACAAATATAGAAGACAAACTAATTGTTACCAAAGAGGAGAGTGGAGGAGAAGGATACGTTAAAAATCTATGGGAGAGGGTAAGGGTGGGATGATGTGGGAGAATGGCATTGAAACATGTAAATGATCATATGTGAAATGAATCGCCAGCCCAGGTTTGATGCATGTTACAGGGTGCTCAGGGCTGGTGCACCAGGTTGACCCAGAGGGATGGAATCGGGAGGGAGGTGGGAGGGGTGCTGGGAGCCATCAGGATGCCCCCTTGCTAGGATGACAAGGTCACAAAACTAAGAAGGAAACTGCAAGGTGGACTTTATTGGGGCATCCCGGGCAAGGCCCCTCCTGGTATTTTTCTTGGGAGTTCTGTCCATGCTCAGAACATTAGCTCATCTCAGTAGGTCAGTCCCAGTTAGAAAGAATGCATCCTGAGATTCCCCCAGACCTTATCGACCAGAGGATCCGGGAAGGTGGATTCCCTTCCCTGGGGACTTAGGAGGAATAAAAGGGACATTTAAATAGATTGCCACACCTCTTACTCATTACTGGGGAGTTTACCAAGAGTTCTCTGGGGGTCATGGCAAGGCCACCACCAGAAGGGCTCATACTTGGGTCACCTCTCCACCTCCGACTCCCCCGACCACTCCACGGAGGAGGCTCCCTTCTTTGAAGAAACCAGGGTGGAATGGGACTTAGGAATGCTCATAACTGTGGCCAGCATAGTTGGCGACATTGACTGCTTTAGGATATTGTAGACATAGGAATTCCTTATAGTAGTTATAAGGTTAATAGGGTTTTATTGCTAAAGCAGTGCTGCTAAACTGTCTCTTTGTCCTCTTTCCTCTTTCCTTGTAAGAACCGGAGTAGGTTAATAGAATAAAACAGTTTCAAGCTTAAGCCCTTCCCTCTAGCTTCTACATAGTTGCACCTGATAAGAGAAATGTAAACTTTCTGCCTAGATTGATGTACTTATCATGACTGAATGAAGTATGCTGAAGACAATCAAATGGTAAACATACTATTGTTAAATCTAATTATGCAGAAATCTGACTTCTGCAAAGGGAATGTTTCATGATAGACTGGGGAATGAGCTCAATGATAAGGTTGTTATGGAAGGTAGAAAACAAAAAATTGTATAGAATGATAGGTGATTAATGGGGATGATTTTTGGCTATAAAACTGTAAACCAACAACAATAAACGAGAGAGACGGCTCCATCGGCACATTGACTCAGCTCAGTACTTCACCGATGCCACTCATCCCTCAAGACCCCCGGACTTGCCTGGGCTGGACCCCGGCAGACGGGGGTTCTGGAAGGGGAACACATGTATACCCATGGCAGATTCATGTCAATGTATGGCAAAACTAACATGATAATGTAAAGGAAAAAATTAATTAATTTTAAAAATCTGTGTTTACAATGGAATATTACTCAGCATTAAAAAAAAATTCATTTGAATCAGTTCTACTCAGGTGGACGGAACTGGAGCCTATTATCCAGAGTGAAGTAAGCCAGAAGGAAAAACAATACAGTATACTATCGCATATATATGGAATTTAGAAAGATGGTAACGAGAACCCAGGATGCGAGACAGCAAAAGGAACACAGACGTATAGAACAGACTCGTGGACTCTGTGGATGAGGGCAGGGGTGGGATGATTTGGGAGAATGGCATTGAAACATGTAAGTATCATATATGAAATCAATCGCCAGCCCAGAATTGATGCTCGGGGCTGGTGCACCAAGATTTCCCAGGGGGAGGGAATCGTGAGTGAGGAGGGAAGGGGGTTCTGGAGGGGGAGCATATGTAAACCCATCGCGATTTCATGTCATTGTATGGCAAAACCAATAAAAAAAATAAAAAGCACATAAAGCTGCATAACACAGATTATATGCAACAAACCAATAAAAACTCCAGGTGCTAGGAAAAAAAATAAATAAAAAATCTATGTATAACAAATACACACTACTACTTTGCTATGCAATTGAAACACTTTGAAAAAATAATCAGATACACACAAAATCTGTCAGGTAAGGATAACTACAGAATTGTGAGGATTAAGCAGGAAATGGTAGGATAAGGGGTTAAAACATGTTAATGATTTCACAAATGTTAGGAATTCTTATCAGTACTCCTGTAACATGTCAGGGACTGTAATAAGCACAGAGCAGCAGAAATAAGAGGTACATTTCTGTATCCTCAAGGAGATCCTCAAGGAGAGGAAGAAAATAGCCAAGAGTGTGGGGAGGGCTGAGAAAAAAGGCCAGAGGTCTTGGTGGCAGACAGGTACGTAAGAGCATGTACAAGGTGGTGGTCAGGAAAGAAGCTGCTGGGAGGGGAACATGAAATCAAAGTACAAAAATGTGTTATTCTCTCTTCTTGCTTTTGGTGGAAATGTTAGATACATTTCTCTGTTATGCTTTCCCCCAAATTTCTCTTTTGATTTTTTTATTTTTGTTTCTTTGCTCTACTATTTATATGTATATAAACAATTTAGTTTATATTGTAAACAATAAATAAGAAAATCACCAAGCACCATGAACACATAAGAGAAATTAAAGAGTAAAGTCATTCCAGAAAGTATTACTCTCTTTACTTAAGGAGAAACAATATTCAAAGGCCAGTAACCCAATCATTAAGACTAATAACAGTTCCTGATGACTGAGCATTCCTAAGAACCAGGCATGGGCACAAACCTTATCTCACCCAGTGGTGTGTGCTGAGTCGCTTCAGTCATGTCAGACTCTTTGCTACTCCATGGATTATAGCCCACCAGGCTCCTCTGTCCAGGGGATTTTCCAGTCAAGAATACTGGAGCGAGTTGCCGTGCCCTTCTCCAGCAGATCTTCCCAACCCAGGGACTGAAGCTGCATGTCTTCTGTCTCCTGCATTGGCAGGCAGGTCCTGTACCACTAGCACCACTTGGGAAGCCCAGATACATCTCCACAACAAATCTGTGTGGCAGTGATTCCCTGACCTGGTTTAATGATGAGGACACTGAAGTCTGGAAGCTGAGTGATATCATCAAGGCCCCACAGTTCTTTGAGGCAGAAAAGGAATAAAACTGTGGGTCGGGTTGACACTCGGTCTACACAAACATTCTACCCCTGGCTGCCTCTGGAATGATTTCCTGGGAAGTTTGCACATTGCAATTTCTCTACAGATACTCCCTCTTTTATCAGCCAATATCATACCTTGGAGACAAAGGCATATAGAGAGGAATCTACATGGATACAAAGCTTAGCCCTATTTTGTAAAGATGCTCTCTGGAATGTGTACGTTGAACATGCTCAAAGGAAGGGTGGAAATCAACAGAACAGAACAGAACCAAACCATGTTGATGCAAAGGTATGTTTAGTCTTTGCTCAGATGTGCTTCCAAACATTATTGGCAGAGCTAAGGATCTTCTAAGGTTATTTATTTATTGAGCTATTTTATGTACACAAGCATACAACTTTTTCCTATTAAGAAGCTTTGAAAATAAGGCAGGGCATGTTCCTAAAGCTTTTCATCAAAGGAAATAAAAGGACTTTACAGACATACCTATATTTCTACTAACTAATCTCACTTGGCCATTTCAGAGATGAGTACCATCAAAACATAAAACTTGGGAATCTAAACTCATTTATTTTCTACTGTAACTACAAGTCATGAATCTAATAGCCAGAGGGAACCTTTAAATATGGAGACTCAATGTGCAAAAAAGCTCCTTCCATTTTTCCTAAAGGGATACCTTTGAAAAAAAATTTTAATTGTGGTAAAATACACATGAAATTTACGAGCTTGACCATCTGTAAGTGCAGGGTTTAGTGGTAATAAATGCATTTACACTGCTGTGCAGCAATCACCATCGTCCAGCCACAGAACTCCTGTCACCTTTCAGAACTGAAACGTTGTACCCATTAAACAACAACTCTCCGTCCCGGCAGCTCCTGGTGCCCACCATTCTACTTCCTGTCTCCATGAATTCAGTACTCTAGGCACCTTATATTAGTAGAATCATACCGTGTTTGTCCCTTGTGACTGGCGTATTTCACTCAATTTTCTCAAGGCTCATCTGTGTTGTAGCACAAGGCAGAATTTCCTTCCTTTCTAAGGCTGAATAACACTCAACTGTATACTCATATGCTCTACATTTTGTTTATCGATTCATCTGCCAATGGACCCTTGGGTGCTACTGAGAATAACGCTGCTGTGAACATGCATGTACAGGTGTCACTTTAAGATCTTTCCTTCAATTCTTTTGGGTTTATACGCTAAAGCAGAATTGCTAGATCATATAATAATTCTATCTTTAACTTTTTCAAGAAATGACCAACTTGTTTTCCACAGTGGCTGCAATATCTTCTATTCCTACAAACAGCAAATAAGGATTCTAATTTCTCTACATCCTTGCCAATACTAACAACCCATTTTCTTTCTCCCTTTCATTTTTCTTTTTTGATAGATGTCTTAAGGGGTGTGAGGTGGCATTTCACTGTAGTCTGTAAAACCATATCTTGGTTCCAAAAGTACTTACAAATACACATTACCTTATGTAAAATCAGATAACCAATGGAAATTTGCTGTGATGCAGGGAGCTCAAATCCAGAGCTCTGTGATAATCTAGAGGGGCGGTATGAGGTGGGAGGTAGCAAAGAGGTTCAAGAGGGAGGGGAGATATGTACACCTATGGCTGATCCATGTTGATATATGGCAGAAACCAAAACAATGTTGCAAAGCAATTATCCTTCAATTAAAAATAAATTAATTTGAAAAAACAAGAGTACTGAGAGTAATTCCAGGTATTTTAGAGGCCACCAGTAGGTAAGAACAGCTATACTCAGTCATAAGACCCACCCATGTTCTCCTTCCCTTTGGGTGCCATGTTGAAATGCTTCCTAATAAACAGGCATTTCAGGGCACATTATACCCACGTTCCAGGAAGCACATTTGCCTGGCTCTTTGTGTCGCATAACTTCTCTTTTTCCCATCTCAAGGGGGTGTTTTTCTAAGCTTTGTTGATAGTGAGATGATTATGGAGTACAAAAATAAAATCTCAAAATTAACAAAAAGCAAAACAGCAAGTCTGTCAAAACAGAGGGCAGGATGGAAGATCAGGACACCTGGCCTACATTGCCCTTAGCTGTATAGCTGGACATGATCAAGGACAGAAATGGTAAAGGCCTAACTGCAGCAGAAGAGATCAAGAAAAGATGAAAAGAATACACCAAAGAACTGTATAAAAAACGACCTTAATAACACAGATAATCACCATGCTGTGGTCACTCTCCCAGAGCCAGACATTCTGGAGTGTGAAACCCAGTGGGCCTTAGAAAGCATCACTATGAACAAAGCTGGGCTTCCCAAGTGACGCTAGTGGTAAAGAATCCACCTGCCAATGCAGGAGACATAAGAGACATGGGTTTGATCCCTGGGTCGGGAAGATCCCCTGGAGAAGGGCATGGTAACCCACTCCAGAATTTTCTTGCCTGGAGAATCCTATGGACCGTAGCCTGTAGGGCTACGGTCCATAGGATCTGCAGAGAGTCAGACATGACGGAAGCGACTTGGCATGCACAAACAAAGCTAGTGGAGGGGATGGAATTCCAGTAGAATTATTAAAATCCTAAAAGATCATGCTATCAAAGTGCTGCACTCAGTATGTCAGCAAATTTGGAAAACCCAGCAGTGGCCACAGGACTGGAATAGGTCAATTCTCATCCCAATTCCCAAGAATGGCAGTACTAATGAATATTCAAACTACTGGACAACTGCACTCATCTTCCAAGCTAATAAGTTATGCTCAAAATTCTGCATGCTGGGCTGCAGCATTACATGAACTTCCAGATGTCCAAGCTGGGCTTAGAAAAGGCAGAGGAACCAGTGATCAAATTACCAACATTTGCTGGATCACAGAGAAAACAAAGGAATTCCAGAAAAACACCTACCTCTGTTTCATTGACCATACTAAAACCTTTGACTGTGTGATCATAACAAATTGTGGAAAACTCTTAAAGAGATGGGAATACCAGGCCATCTTACTTGTCTCTTAAGAAACCAGTATGCAGGTCAAGAAACAACAGTTAGAACGCTGCATGGAACAACTGAGGGGTTCAGGATTGAGAAAGGAGTACAACAAGGCTGTACTGACAATAACTCCCTTATTGTCACCCTGCTTATTTAACTTATATGCTGAGAACATCATGAGAAATGCTGGAATGGATGCATTTCAGCTAGAATCAAGACTGGCAGGAGAAACATCAACAACCCAGATATTTGGATGATACCACTCTAATGGCAGAAAGAGAAGAACTAAAGAACCTCTTGATGAGGGTGAAGGAGAAGAGTGAAAAAGCCAGCTTAAAACTAAATATTAATAAAACTAAGATTATGGCTTCTAGCCCCATCATGGCCTATAGAAGGGGAAAAGGTGGAAGCAGTGACAGATTTCCTCTTCTTGGACTCTAAAATCCCTGTGGATGATGACTGCAGCCATGAAACTAGAGGACGACTGCTTCTTGGCAAGAAAGCAATGACAAATCTGGACAATGTGTTAAAAAGCAAAGGCATGGCTTTGCCAACAAAGGTCCGTCTAGTTGAAGTTCTTTCCAGTGGTCATGTATGGTTGTCAGAGCTGTACCATAAAGAAACCAGAGCACCAAAGAATTGATGCTTTTGAACTGTGTGGTGTTGGAGAAGACTCTTGAGAGTCCTTTGGACAGCAAGGAGATCAAATCAGTCAATCTTAGAGGAAATCACCCCTGAATACTCACTAGAAGGATTGGTGCTGAAGCTGAACTCCAATACTTTGGTCACCTGATGCAAACAGCTGACTCATTGGAAAAGATCCTGATGCTGGGAAAGACTGAAAGCAGACGAAGAGGGCAACAGAGGGTGAGATGGCTGGATGGCATCACCATATGAAATGGACATGAACTTGGGCAAACTCTGGGAGATGGTGAGGTCCATGGGGTCGCAAAGAGTCAGACACAACTGGGCAACTGAACAACAACAGTATACCTGGAGGAGAGGAATTGCTCAGTAAATATTCACTAAAGTATGCTGAGTGGATAAACCACAAGAAAAGACAGAGCTTCTACTGTGCATATAATTCAATTTCCAACACACTCTCTGAAAGTCATACTTCTTTAAGAAGCAGAAGAAAGGAAAACAGAATCAGAGCTGAGGGAGAGATGGTCAATTCAATGCTCCACCATCACCGCAGCCCACATAGGGTCTCAGTGTGAAGCACTCTATACCATGCACCGACCTATTTCGCCCTCAGAACAGCTTGGAAGGTTGGTACTGTTAGCTGCCTTGTAGGAGAGAGAAAACTGAGGAGCACAGAGGTGGAATTCCAAGTCCCTTTCTGTTCCTCACTATTCTGTAATGGCTGCTGAAGAAAATTATTTAGTAATGACTGATTTGTCAAAGTCTCCCCATAGCATCCATACACTCTGCAGTTCTCAAAGCCCCACAGTTTCATAGAACACCCTCCAGGGACATAATCAACTTTGAAAAGATGTCCTCATTTCCTACGGCAAAGCTCTATCTGAAAGACACTTAAAATTTGCATTTCCCTATAGGAACCTCTCCAGCGTTAAACAAACAATTTACCCTTTTGTTCTCAGAATTATGTGGTTGTGAGTAGATAAAATTGTGGAACCTGGGGAAGTCTGAGTCCAGAAATCCATCTCAGTAAATTATTAAATCACATGCACACAAAACTAATGAATAAACAAAGAAACAAAACCTAGTATATGATGAAAGTATCTGTTGAAAATACCTGCTGCTAAAAATATGCTCTACTGGGGTAAAAAGGATTAACCCTTTCATTTAATTTGAAAAATAAAAATAAAAAATAAGTAAACTTAGGTGGCTTATGAAAGGAACATGTGAGTCCATACCTGAGGTGCAACTGTTATTTTCTTCCTTAAATCGTGAAGTCCAATACCGGTTGTCAAGATCCCATCAATCCAAACTAAACCTTCAGGTTCTGACAATCTTACAAGGGCAGTAATGAGGGAACTTTTTCCAGCCCCTGTTCTTCCTACAATGCCAAGCTGTAAAGAGATCCAGGAGAGAGTAAGAATTAACAAAATGCAACAAACCTGGGAGAAATGCTGGTTATTGATGATGAATTTCAAAAGTTCTATATAAAGAGTAGTCTATAAATTTCTCAGTCATGGCACTGTTGACATTATAGGCCAGATAATTCATTCTTGGGGGAATAGGGCTTGCCCTGTGTATTGTAGGATGTTTAGTAGTAGCCTTGAACTTGTCCCACTAGACACCAGTAGCACCCCCTAAATAAACTGTGGGAACCTAAAATTTCAGACACTGACAACTGCCCCCTGGTTGAGAGCCCCCCCAGTCCCAAGAAGAGCTAAAAATGACAGTCTGCTGGCAGTGAAAACTCAGCGATCTCCTAAGTGGTCCATAAGAAGTCAGCCTTTAAATTAGCTTTATTCCTATAGCCTGGAGAATTATGTGACTAATTTTATGGAGATACCAACAAATAAAGTCAGAAGAATTATACATAAAAAAGTATTCACTTTTTCAAGGGCCTAATTATTTAAGAGGAACTATTCTTTGGTAGAAAAACTAAAAAATTTCCTAATATTAAAGATCTTAATTATATTCTATCTTGAAGGAAAATATCTTACAATTATAAAATGCAGATCTTAATGTCTTATAAGATAGAGAACAGTAGAAAACAAGCACATAATGAAGTTGACATCAACACAACATTTGCTACTTATACGGGACTTTTCACTGGAGCAGTTCAAAAGGTATTTTATAAACAAATTAATACTTGCAATTGCACCTTGGAAAGATACATGCTAAGTGTCAGTCTAGTCATTAAAACCAAAGCAGAGGGAAATTCAGTGCATTAATTATAAGACTGGGGCTTTTCTGGTGGCTCAGTTGTAAAGACCGCACCTGTCAATGCAGGAGACTCAGGTTTGATCCGAGTTGCGAAGATGCCCCAGAAGAGGAAATAGCAACCCACTCCAGTATTCTTGCCTGGAGAATTCCATCGACAGAGGAGCCTGGTGGGCTACAATCCATGAGGTCACAACGGAGTTGGACACGACTGAGCAACTAATACGTATCAATGCAGGAGACATGGGCTCAGTCTCTAATCCGGGAAGATCCCACATGCTACAGAGCAACTAAGCCTGTGCACGGCAACTAGGGAGCTGCTCACTGCAGCTAGTGACCCCTCATTCACTGGAACTAGAGGAAACACCAGAGCAGCGACGAAGACCAGGCCCAGCCAAAGAGAAATAAATAAAGTTATTTTGTAAAATGTTTATACTATGTTGTAGTTTACTTAGTGCACAATAGCATTATGTATAAAAACAATATTCATACTTTAATTTTCAAATACAGACTGCTAAAAAATGCTAACCATCATCTAAGCTTTATTGGCTAGTAACATTAAAAAACACTTATCACAGATCAGAAAAACAAATATAATAATAATAAAATGGCTTGAAATACTGTGAGAATTATCAAAAGGTGACAGAGACATGAAGTTAGCAAATACCATAGGGAAAATGGTGTCAAATGTACTTTTTCAACACTGAGTTGTCATAAATGTTCAATTTGTTAAAAAAAAAAAAAAGAAGAAGAAGAAGCATTATCTGTGAAGCACAATAAAAATATGTGTCTGTCTGTCTGGGTGTTCTCATACATAAATCAACACACGATAAGACACAGGTGACAACTGTATCCATAAGAATGTGTGTATGTTCCCATGTTATCAGCTCTACTGAAACTGATCGATCTGTGCAAATGGAACATTTGTAGACTTTGCATAAATGGGCTGAGATATATGGGGGCATTGAGGGCTGCTCATGACCACAGGACTGTGAGCTCCAAACTCCAGTGAGGAGAATAAAAAGAAACAAGGGACTTCACTGGCAGTCCAGTGGTTAAGACTCTGAGCTTCCACTGCAGGGAACATGGGTTCAATCCCTAGTAGGGAACTAAGATCTCACATGCTATGTGGCCACACATCCCCTCCAAAAAAGGCAACTCAAAGAAAAAAAAAAAAAAACCTGGCTCTGGCTATTTCTACAGTTAAATCATTAAAACTATTAATACAGTCTGAATGTCTTTCCTGGGTCACCAATGGGTTTTACCAATTCCACATCAAAAGTGTCACCAGTATCAGTAAGTTTGCATTCCTAACACTAAAGACACTTGGAAAAAATCTTATTTTAGCTGTTTTGTAACAGCTTCTTTCTGCTTTTACTACCACTTGGATCAGAATGGGAAGTGCAAGACAGGGAGTCAGGAGCTGTTGTGTCTTCAGCAAGATGTCATGGGAAAATGATTCCATTTTTTGAAATTAAACTGACGTTCAATAAAATGAAGCTATAAATCCCAGGTCTGTGAGTGTGCAGGGAACCGGGCCAGGGTTCGTCTCCGACGACACACCAACTTGTTAGACACCTGCTCCTGGGTCTCTCCTCACCCACCAAACGCGACGTGATCAGCATCTAACGCCCCACACAAAACAGCCACTTCCTCTGACTTACCCACTCTGCTTCTTTCCCAGACTCAGAGGCACAACTGTCTGCCTTACTTCCAGCTCTCCCTGAGTCCAGCATGCTGCCAAGCCCTGAAGTCTCTACTCTTGCAGGGTTTCATGGCTCAAACCCTCATCTTAAGGCCCACATGCACTACCTCAGAGTCAGGATGCATTATCTTTTAAAAAAACAAAATAAAACAAACTCTTTTCTTAATCATAATCAGTGCAAATGAATTTAAAAAGTAAATAAAGACTAGATATACACTAGAAGTCTGATAAAACCAGTCTTAAGATGTTGATGTTTTTATTTTCCAGATTCGAGTTATGTGTTCTTAAAGACACAAATTCACATATTTAAACAAAATAGGATTAGTATGAACATACTGTTAAAATGTATCTTCATTTAGAACTTCCTAAAAATATTTATTTTAAATGGCTACATAGTATTACAGTATACACGGTCATTTATTTAACAAACTCCGACTGGTAGATATTTAGACAATCTCCAATATTTTGCTATCAAAAATAACTCTGTGTCAACTATCCTTGAAGCTAAATCTTTGCAAACAACCTTAATTATTTCCTTCAGATAAATTCTCAGATGTGGAGTTGCTGAGAACAAGGTATGTACATTTTAAGAGAAAGCTGTTAAGTACTGCCAACCTAGTCCTCCAGAAAAATGATACCATTTTCAACTTCCACCTGTTTCCCTGCACATTCACAAACCTGGGTGTTATAGCTTAAATTGACATCAGTTTGATTCCGAAAAGTAGAGTCACTTTCCTAGGACGTCTTACTGGAAACACAAGAGATCCTGGCTCCCTGCTCCCCACACCTGCCCACTTGGGTCCACATGATCTCACTTCTCAGATTAAACCCCCGAAAGTCAGCTCTGTGTCACTTTGCCCCAGGACATCTCTTCTACAAAACTGTCCCCACTGACCTCTCCATCCTTCATGTCCATGAGTCAGCTTTCTTGGGATCACCAGGTCGTTGTGAGGGTTGAACGTAAAAATGTGTGTTCCACACCTGGTAGTTCTTTTCCCTGAGTGCCCTGCAGGTGCCTGGTTCTTCATTCACTGGGTCAGGGCATCGTGCCTTGGCTCATGGTGGTCTCACCTCCCAGAATGCCTTTCATGTGCATTTCCACCTGCTGAAGCCCTGACCACACATCACGAGTCCGCCTCACATGACCGATACTTCAGAAACGCTCCCCCTACCCCTATGTGTGCTTATCCCAATACTAACAGACACTGTATTATCTTTCCCTAAACTTCTATAAAACTTCTGACCACCTTCTAGCTTATGAAACTAATGTAGCCATTTTCTTGTTTCTTCAACTGGCTTGTACATGTTGACAGCAGGATTCGTATTGGACTTGACCTTTTCTTATTTGTATTCCCTGCGGAGCCCTGAGACAAAGAAGCTTCCATAGGAAGCTGAGATTTTCAATCAGGCCAAAGAAATTTATGGAAAATCTATCACCATATTATTTAGACATATGATAAGCTGAACAAAGAGATACATGGCAGATGGATCCTACCGTCATAAATACAACTTCGAATGGCCAACACCTCATTCTCATGGGACAGACAACAACTTCCATCATGTAACTGGTTATAGTCATTTTATACAGTATAAAAACTACAACCATCATTGGTCAAGCATTTACTCGGACCCCTGTGCTGGGTGCTTTACATGTCTTATCTTGTTTAGGTCAAAAAACAACCCTACAGGCTAGGTGCTATCAATTCTATTTTTCAAAAAGAAGACTGAGGCTTAATTAGTCTGCTTGAAATTTCTGAGTCCACTAAGTCATAGGATGAGACTCAAACCCATGTCTGTCGGCCTCTTTTCCATTCTGTTGATGAACTCCTTAAACGTGGGTGGCCTGGTATCTTATCATTTGTCTGTGTAGCTAGAATAGGGAAAATGGGGAGAGGTGGAGCTGCAGTGAAAGGAACAGGCCTACCACAGAGATCCTGTGGCCAGAGAGTCGAAGCATGATATGGACATGGGTACATATAACATGGTGAGTGAGACAAGCGGGATGACATCACTGAGCAGAGACAGCTCTTGAGGCCAGGTGGGCTGGCTCGCAGCAGGAAGAACCAGCACCCACACCCTGGAAGAACCAGGTGGGCTGGAAGAGAAACCTGCAGCTAAGTGGGGCAGTGGTTCCCCAGGAGACAAACCAAACAGACCTCCTGCCCCGCTTGGGGAGCAAGACTCACTTTTGATCCCATCAAGTGGTGAAAGAGCCACACATACACTGCTGTGTTGGACTGTCTCTGACTCCAGTCCAGCAGGGCTGAGCCTGTGGGAAACCCCTCCAGTCCCTGCAGGAGGCTGGTGTGGGGAAGGCAGGAGCAGGATGAAAGCTGCCCGTGATGAAGACAAGACTCCACTGAGAGGATGCAAAGAAATGCAGAAGAACCACACAGTTGAATTATAAAGTGTAAGTGCGATTTGCAGAATATGAAAGTAAGTAAATCTATAGGGGAAGTGGCACAGAACTTTCTATAGCCTCATGCTCAGTCATAACAGGGACTTGGGTAACTCTTGAGCTCAATTTCAACCTGTCAAAGGATGGTCAATAGAAATCACAGGTTATCACTCATCAGAAATGCCAATGAGAGAGAAAGGAATTTACCAGAAGGTCTTGTTCAAATGAGTTAAGAGGTCTGAGTGGGGCTGAGACTCTGCAATTCTAGAAAACTCCAGGAGATGTAGGAGCTGCTGGCCCTGACACCACAGTCTGAGTCACAAGGAATTAGAAAGCCAGCAAGGGAAGTGGGATAATCTGGGAGTGAGGAGAGGGGTTGCTGAGGAGATAATATGTAAAAAAGGAGAAAATGTAGACTAAAAAAACTAATATTTTTGCACATTACAGCAAGGTCTAGTAACCATCTCTAGAAGTGTATTATAGAAGTAAGAGCTCTGAGCAAGAAAAAAATAAAAAACCAAAACCAATCTATCCCAAGAGCTGGAAAAATGCTTTAAAATGTCCCAGAACTCTAAAATCATTAATCAACCACAAAACCATCTCAATGAAAATTGCAACCAGTGTTCAGAATCTAACCAGGAAGATTAAGGAGCTATTTACCTCAATTGGGGTCTTTATTTTTACTTGCCATTTCTTCCATGAATTAGAATTCTATGTAGTACCTACTACATTCTCCTATTAACTCTAACTTTCAGGAATCAGGACAGCAGAGGAAACAATGGAAAAAGACTAAAGCCCCATTTCTGCTGAGGGGACTCACTCCCACATCCCCCGCAGCAGCCTCTTTCAATCAAACCCAATACCAAAGGGGTGACCCAGAGTGACGGGCTGGGGCAGGTTAGCAGGAGAGGGAACCTGCGATGTTCACAGGTGGAGTAGGATCACTTCCTAAACACACTGCATGGGTATTATCTCCAAAGACAGAAATGAAGCTAACGTTGTTAAGGCAGAAGGGGACAACAGAGCATGAGATGGTTGGATGCCATCACCAACTTGAAGGATGTGAGTTTGAGCAAGCTCCAGGAGTTGG
>ML660237.1:10576-25304 GCA_007570785.1 Antilocapra americana
CCCCCGGGAAATCTCGCTGCACCAGTCCCGAGCATCAATCCTGGGCTGGCGATTGATTAGACACATGACAATTAACATGCTTCAATGCCCTTCTCCCATCTCATCCCACCCTTACCCTCATCCACAAAGTCCACAAGTCTATTCTATACATCTGCGTTCCTTTTGTTGTCTCCCATGTTGGGTTCTCATTACTGTCTTTCTAAATTCCATATATATGTGTTAATATACTGTATTGTTGTTTTTGCTTCTGGCTTACTTCACTCTATCTTTCATTTGTTTCATGTTTTATAAGGTAGTTATAGTTCCCTTAAGATTTTAAGGTGAAGTCACTCAGTCGTTCTGCCTCTTTGCGATCCCATGGACTGTAGCCTACCAGGCTCCTCCGTCCATGGGATTTTTCCAGGCAAGAGTACTGGAGTGGGTTGCCATTTCCTTCTCCAGAGAATCGTCCCCACCCAGGGATCGAACCCAAGTCTCTAGCATTGTAATTACCTTAAGATTTTATGCTTATTTGAAATTTATAATTGTTTGACTTAATCAAAATAGCATATTTAGGGATAGAAGCTATGGTATTATTCACTAAGCTGGTTTACTTAGAGTTGAAGATCCTATTCTGGAGAATAAAAAAGTTTAGGTTTCAGAGAAAGAACTGCCATTTTTTTCCTCTCCTTGATTACGTTTCAGAAATTAAGTTAGTTTGTGAGATGAAAGAATAAGGCCATTTAGAATACACTACAACTAGGTCTCCCTGGTGGCTCACTGGTGAAGAATCCACCTGCCAGTATCTACCAATGCAGGAGATGTGGGTTTGACTCCTGAGTTGGGAAGATCCCCTGGAGAAGGAAATGACAACCCCTCCAATATTTTTGCCTGGGAAATCCCATGGACAGAGGAGCTTGGCAGGCCTCAGTCCATGGGGTCGAAAAGAGTCAGACGTGACTTGACCACTAAACAACAGCAGCAGCTAGGTTGGTACCACTAACAAACATCGGGACTCCCTGCAATGCCCTCATGATATCAGCATGAACAGCCACCCACTCCCTTCATTCCAATCTACATACCTCTAAGTCCAATAAATGAACGTAACAGCAAATACAATCACTTGATTTCTTCTTAATGTTTAAAAAGAATCTTTAAAGGCTTAATCATTCCATTTCAGTTCAACTAGTTAGGTAACTTTTTCAATATTTTTTTTTATTTTTTACTTTGCCCTTAGACCTACAATGATATTGATGGTGATAATCATTCAAAGCCTGCAAACCTAATAGAAATGGGCTCCCATTAATTGCTTTTATAAACAATTGAAATCAAAGTAGAACCACACTTCTCCAATTTCAAAAATACAGAAAATCCAGTAAGTCAGGAGTGATTTCAGCAGAACAGGGCTCCCTTAAGGAGCTTTGTCGTGGTTCTTAATCTCGGCTGTATCTGAGAATCAGCTAGGGAAGCTTTTAGAACTCCTGAATTGACTTCAGGCCAATTAAGTCAGACCTCTCTGGGGGCGGGACCAGGGCTCCAGGATTGTTTGTTACAGCTCCAGGGTAATTCCAGTGGGCAGAGAGAATTCAGATAAGACAGTGCTTAGATTAACTAGCAATGCCTAATCTTAACTCACTTTCATTTTGCTTTATGTTTTTAAACACATAGTTTTGAGCAAAAAATAGGCAGAACATTAGACCTAACTTTGGACCACACAGCTTCCTAGACTCCGCACTTATTAAAAAAAAAAAAAAGCAACTATGCAACTATGTTAAATTATAAGACCATCACATGAAGACATTACACCTACAGTAAGGTTTTAGTTCCTTCACACTTCCTACTCTGTAGTATTAATTAACCTGATAATCCCAAAGTTCTCTTTTAACTTATGGGATAAAAGTCTGTCAATAAATATTCCCATTGTCTAATTTAAAGAAAAGTGCTTTATTTGCATTCCATAAGGAGAATTTTATTCAAACAATGAAACCACAAATAGAGAAGGCAGAACACTCGTGATAAGAGAGCCAACCTCAGCTTATAGCACTAAGCACAATTCCAATAAGTCAGCAATTTCTTCTACCAAAACCAATTTTTAAAACCTCAACAACTGCAAGAAGCAATTTTCATTGAAGTGAACAAAAGGAATAAAATTTGAATCTGAATTTTTACAAATAACTTTGCATTCCAGTGGTGATTTCGGGATACTTCTCCAGTCCCAGTTCCTTTACTTCAAAACCAAAACACTGGTAAGCTTTGGTTTGTGGTAGAAAGATGATGCTCCTCCCCATGCAAAAGAAATAAAAAGAATCAAATTGAGAAACAAGGAATCTACCCAAAATTCTTATAGCCTGGGGTATAGAAATTAGGCTTAAAACTATTTTTCAGAAGGCTAACGGCTTTGCTAAGTTTACTCTCTCTCCCTTTTTTTTCCTTTTTTTTTCCTTCCACGTTTCATGCAATGGTTTTGAGATCTCAACATAGATACATGTGTTACTAAATAACAACAGCTAAAAGACAGTGACAGATTTTACTTTCTTGGGCTCCAAAATCACTGTGAATGGTGACTGCAGCCATGAAATTAAAAAAGATGCTGCTCCTTGGAAGAAAAGCTATGACCAACCTAGACAGTGTATTAAAAAGCAGAGACATCATTTTGCTGACAAAGCAAAGCTATGGTTTTCCAATAGTCATGTATGGATGTGAGAGTTGGACCATAAAGAAGGCTGAGCACTAAGAATTCATGTTTTCAAACTGTGGTGCTGGAAAAGGCTCTTGAGAGTCCCTTGGACAGCAAGGAGATCCAACCAGTCCATCTGAAAGGACTGAGGATTCACTGGAAGGACTGATGCCAAAGTCCACTGACTCGACTGACATGAGTTTGAGGAAACTACGGGAGATAGTGAAGGAGAGGAAAACCTGGCATCCTGCAGTCCCTGAGGTCGCAAAGAGTTGGACACAACTGAGCAACTAAACAACAAGAGAGGGCCAGCTTTCAGCGACATGAGTCCTGGATCTTAAGATTCCACATTTTAGATCTTGTTTCTGAAGATAAAAGTTTTGAGATGTTTCCAAATGATTTAAAATTGCTCTTTATAAGCTTTTATAGCTTAGTAGCCTCAATTCCCAGAGAAGGCAATGGCAACCCACTCCAGTACTCTCGCCTGGAAAATCCCACGGACGGAGGAGCCTGGTGGGCTGCAGTCCAGGGGGTCTCTAGGAGTTGGACACGACTGAGAGACTTCACTTTCACTTTTCACTTTCATGCACTGGAGAAGGAAATGGCACCCACTCTAGTGTTCTGGTCTGGAGAATCCCAGGGACAGGGGAGCCTGGTGGGCTGTCATCTAGGGGGTCACACAGAGTCGGACACGACTGAAGCGACTTAGCAGCAGCAGCAGCCTCAACTTCATTTACGGACTTTCACTTAGTATAAGAAGAAAAGACTAACCTAATTAGTCCTACTGATTAGCGATTTCCCAGACCAGTACTACTGAATGCACCATCTCCACCCAGCTCACCACCTGAATCCATGGGGCTGACCTCTCCCAGATATATCCACAATGCAGGTCTCAGATACAGAGTTTGTACAGCCCCTGACATTTCATTCTAGAGGGACTGTTCTTTGCGTCTTCCAATCATTTCCTTGCAGTTACCCTTTGGTGATATTTTCCTAAGCTTTTTGTGTGGTCCTCCATCTTCGTCTGTCTTGTCTGTGTTGGCTTGGTTGCACACCCTGAAACACCTCATTTCCTCGTGTTTGTTTCTGCTTGTGCCTCCTCTTCCCAACTCATCTGGATGAGGTTTTTGGCATCAAGTCAGGCTTCCTTCCACATCCAGCTCTGGTTCATCTTCTGCTCAGTACCCTCCTTGCCAGTCCCAACACCCACTGAGAGGTTTTTTCATAGGACATATAAAGATTCCCTAGTGGCTCAGACAGTAAAGAATCTGCTTGCAATGCAGGAGACCTGGGTTCAATCCCTGAGTCAGGAAGATCCCCTGGAGAAGGAAAATGACAACCCACTCCAGTATTCTTGCCTGGAAAATTCCATGGACAGAGGAGCCTGGTGGGCTACAGTCCATGGGTTTGCAAAAGAGTCAGACACCACTGAGCAACTAACACTTTCACTTCACTTTCAACAAACAATAACAACAATGAAGTGACCCAGGGTATTAACATATAACGAGGATTCGTGACTCTAGCATGTACTGACAGCTGGGCCACTATGTAAAATCAACAATTATATTATAAAAGGGAGGGTTTGAGTTTTGTTTTGTTTTTTTTTTCCTAGCCAATAAACACTTATGGTGGCTCAGATAGTAAAGAAACTGCTTTCAGTGCAAAAGACCCAGCTACAGTCCCTAGGTCGGGAAGATCCCCTGGAGAAAAGAATGGCTACCCATTCCAGTAATCCTGCCTGGAGAATTCCATGGACAGAGGAGCCTGGTGGGTACAGTCCATGGGTTTGCAAAAGAGTTAGACATGACTGAGCAACTAACACTTTCAAACACTTACAGGGAGAATCCATGACATCTTCTCTTTCTGCTTACAAAAGTAATCCAAATTTTTAGTAGAAAAAATGTACAGCTTTATTTTCAGCTACCTTCTAACATGGAGCTTTACATAAGGCATATAATCTAACATGAATAAACAGGACACACAATTCTATTGTTTACATGATCACAACTATGTAAAAAAACAGATGCATATGGAAAATACTGGTAGTACACATACCAAGATTCAACAGTAGCTGCTTTGGGGGTGGGAGAACTATAGGAATGTTTTTCTTGTTTTCTATTCTTTCTAAAACTTCAATGTTTTCTACTGTGAGAAGTTATTACTTCTGTAACTACAAAAGACAAAATGATTTCTTCTGAAAGGCTTACTTAGCACAATGTATGTGGATTAGTCACTCAGTCGTGTCCGACTCTTTGAAACCCCATGGACTGTAGCCTGTCAGGCTCCTCTGTCCATGGAATTCTCCAGTCAAGGATACTGGAGTGGGTAGCCATTCTCTTCTCTAGGGGATCTTCCTGACCCAGGGATCAAACCACCTAGATCTCCCACATTGCTGACAGATTCTTTACCGTCTGAGCCATCAGGAAAGCCCCGTTTAGCACAATATCATGCTTAAAATCTCCAGCTTTTGCATCAGGCTCACTCTCCACTTGCCAAACAGCAGATAAGGAGCTGCTTCACACCCAGAGCTTCAGGTACCAGGACTTCCCAGGCAGGAAGATGACACCAGTCAATTCCATCACCATGTCCCCTAATGACTCTACCTCCCTATGACCTGCTCCCATGAGGAAAGTTAAGCATGCTCACAGAGCTCTTGTCTTAACATATCAGTTTTACCAATCCTTCATTTTTTCCATTCAAATGTTCATATAACCTACAGCTTTAGTAAACTTCAACAAATTATCTTTCATACAATGCAAACAGATTGAAGGCATGAGGAGAAGGGCATGACAGAGGATGAGATGGTTGGATGGCATCACCAACTCGATGGACATGAGTCTGAGCAAGCTCCGGGAGTTGGTGATGGACAGGGAAGCCTGGTGTGCTGCAGTCCATGGGGTCACAAATGGTCAGACGCGACTGAGCGACTGAACTGAACTGAATGCAAACAGTAGCTGAGAAATGACTGCAGGAAAATCAGTTTCAAATCTGGGCTGTCACACACAAGCTCACTCACACTGGAATATCACCTGCTAAGAGAGAAGTGTCACCTCCCGGGGCTTCCATAATTCACCCGAGGCACTGGCATTCTTGCTTCACAGTACTCAGTCATGGACTTGACTTTTAGCCAGAAGTCTTAGTTTCTTACCAGGCACATGTTTTTATTTTTTCAGATTCAGCCTTTTAAAAGTAAAGTTTGCTTTTAAACTACAACAAACAACTAACCAAGTCATTTCCAGCTTTGCCGATCCAGAGCTAGTCTAATGCATCTTTGTTTGTAGCTGGGTTTCCAACAAGGCAGCGAAAGTTCGCCCTCCCTACTGTACTTCCCAAGGAGTTCCATGCTTCCTGCTCAACGTTCACATCCCTTCTCCTTGGCACAACACTCACAGCTACCCACTGTTAAGCTTCGATTTCTTAATCACATTTAGCCGTGTATCCTCAAGCCAAACAGACCCTTTCTTCCTTTTTAATTTCCATATGGACCCATTTCATCTACCTTCTCTTCCTTCTTTTGCTCCAAATGCTTTGCCCTCTCCTGCATCCCACCTGCCCTGAGTGTGAAGGCCCATATGCCAAGGAGTCCCACTCTTCACGATGGCAGCACAACAGCCAGACCCTGGCCCTCAACTCACACTCTCCCCTCAGGAAAAGGTCAAGCCTGCGCAATATCCACAGAGAGCAGGGCCCTCGCTTCTGGACTCACCGTGGATCAGGGCTCACTGCTGACGCAGCTCGGGGGCACTGGCTCGGGCGGGGTCACCGCCTACTACCCATCAGAGACGTTATTCCTCCCATGAGCAGTCACCTTCAGCATATGAACTAACGTCAGGACGGTTGCCGATGCTCCGATGCATCAACAACACCAAGGGGACTCACTCTGGATCTTCCCGTCCAGTGCAATAGTTATAGTTCCAAGGCAGTTCCTCGGTCACACTGCTCACACATCACATGCTATACAGACATACGTGGCCACCGGCTGGAACTGAACAGTGCAAATACACAACAAGTCCATCGTCACAGAAATTTCCACTGGAACAGCACTGATACCGTTGATGAGATCACACTAAACTCCCATCACACCGCTTTGAATGATACAAGGCAGCAAAGAAACGCACCTCAACCCCACAGGAATCAGTCCTTCCTTAGAGACTAAGCAGAATATCAGCTTTATATACGAAGTAAAACAGTTTGGAAGCGGTCCCAGGAAAAAGTCGTTTCTGGTTCCAGACACCAGCTTACCACCCGACGCGTGCTCACTGCTTGCTGCCCTCTTCTGTCTCAAACAAAGGTCCTTTTATTTTTTTTAATTTTTTTATTTTATATTGAAGTATAAATTATTAACAGTGTTGTGATAGTTTCCGGTGGACAGCAGAGTGACTCAGCCAAACATACACACGTATCCATTCTTCCCCAAACTCCCCTCCCATCCAGGCTGCCGTGTAACATTGAGCAGAGCTCTCTTGTGCTATACACTAGGTCCTTGTTCGTTACCCATTTTAAATAGGGTGGTGTGTTCATGTTGATCTCCAACTCCCTAACTCCCTCTTCCCCCCAACCTTCACCCTCCCCACCCCCGCAGTAACCATAAGTTTATTCTCTGTGAGTCTGTTCAGAAGGTTCTTTTAAAATGTATTACTTTCTTTGAAAATAAATAAATATATAAATAATAAAAAATAAATAAATTAAATAAAATGTATTACGTTCTTTGCATAAGATAATTTGCTTAACCCACCAAGTTTCAATGAACAACAAAGCAAGAGACAACCTGACAAGGGACAACCATTCACAGACCTCCTCATAAATGACCGAGATTAAAGTCATATAAGGCACATCTCTCTCAAATTCTTCATCACATCCCTCAGGCACAATGATGTTATTGACAAAAACTTCAATGAGGTCAAGTTATTACAATTTCCATAACATGTGCCTTCTTAGCCAGTAAGGATACCAGTCTGAGAAGAGAATGAATGTTTAGAGCCTAAAATTATAATAATCCTGCTACTTAATCCTTTTAACAGCCAACACTCCTCCCCCACCAGGACTATGTCTTGGTAAACATTCTTCAAAGCGAACATTCCTGGAAGCATGATGCAATCTGGGGAGCGACATCCTGCACGCATGAGCAGCAGCCAGACTCTGGGCTTCAGGGGCTCCCAACAGTCATCTACACGGACACGCCTGCTTTCCTTTCTCCTTCCCCTTCCCCTCTTCTGGAAGTAAAGTACTCCTCTTATCCTCTTACCTTACGTAGCTTCCCAAGTGGCACTAGGGGTAAAGAACCCACGTACCAACACAGCAGACACAAGAGACCTGGGTTCGATCCCTGGGTCGGGGAAGATCTCCTGGAGGAGGGCAGGGCAACCCACTCCAGTATTCTTGCCCGGAGACTCCCCATGGACAGAGGAGCCAGGCGGGCTACCATCCACAGGGTCACAAAGAGTCAGACGCGACTGAAACAACTTAGCACACGCGCACCTGACACAGAGTAAATAGTAAAGGTGTGCACAGTGCCTGGGACGGTCTAGCTTCTACTCAAATTTCAGCAGCACCTCATGCAAGGAGATCCAGAAACCACCTCTGCTGTGGCACAGCCACCTGGCATGTGGGCTGCTTCCCCCTTGCCCTGCTTTATTCCCCTGATTTGCTAACTGCTCTGCTCTGTGCCTGCCAGGTGAGAAAACACTTCCCAGGGAGCGCCCCCCCACCTCGCTCCAGCACCCTCCACCCACCCACCTTGGTTCTCACCCAGGGAGGCGTCCTGCTTTCCCCTGATCACCACGCCCCTGCAGCTCCTAAGGCTGCTCTGCCCCGGCACTCTCTAGCTGCTTCAGCTTCACTGAGCCTGAAGAAACTGACTGATACATTTCTTAATTCTCTGCTTCCCACTTCTGAGGTGCCCAGATGAGGCCACAGCTGATGGCCCAGACTGTGCATAGCCTCAAACCCCCAACAGCTTCATCAGGCTCTGACTCAAAGGTAAGAATGGAGCCCTGATTAGCCCTGAACAATTAGCAAAGGCTTGAGGAACAGATGTGGGGAGATACCCCTCGGAGAGTGCTGAGTTATGATGCTATGAGCGGATGGGAATTCCCAGGGCCACAGGAAGAAATACCTTCCTCTTGCCAAGAGAGTCTCTGCTTCCTTTGAAACGACACCCACATCAGATCCACACCCCAGGTGAACATCTGGTGTTTTCCTGAGGCCAGGGGGAAAGACCCCACACACTCAGTTCCAAGGGGTCCTCACCAGGTACCAAAGTGGGACAGAGGTAAACCTGGGGACTCTGAGGCCAGGCAGAAGAAGCTGTGAGTCTCAATCCCCCCATTTACTCCCCACAGTAGCCTCAGGCAAATCACCTACACGCAGAAGCTGGTAGTGCCTCCCTCGCAGCATAACAGGGTAACATACAACCAGCTCCAAGCCAGCACATGCTCAGAGTAAAACTGTCTGGGAAAAGCTTGGATTCCTTCCTTTGTTTTGATTTGTTTTTTTAGATTGTAAATGGAGACTCAAACGCATTTCAAGAAACAGATGCGGCTCCCAGGAAGGAAGCTTTTATTTCTAAATAGATTTTCTTCTTGTCCCCTGCATACCCGTGTCTGTGACACCCCTACATGAATGCCAGAGGAAGCCATATGTTGGAACATACCCAAATCTAGCCTGTCCTGGTCCTCATTTTCACTCAGTGGAACCACCGGGCTTTTCACACGCTGAAAAAGATAAAGTTGGGTGGGTTTTTTACAAGTTACTTGCTAACAAAAATGTTTATTTTTGTATATGAAAAAGCAACCTAAGAAAACATTAGGAAAGACATGTTACACATGTCACCATATGTAAACAGAAAAACGAGTCTTGTACTTAATATTAAGAGCCAGAAGTAAGCAAAGGACCTGTACAAAGCTGAAGCATGCCTAAAAGCCATCCGTAGACTACTTTACATTCAGGGAATATCTCCCAGGTTCATTTCTGAGGACACATTGTTGGGAAACATCTATAGATACCATCTTCAGGTACAACATTTTAGAAAATGAATTCAATTATCTTGTATAGACAAGATGCGTACACAACCCAGAAAGATGGCTAGGTTTAGTCATCAAGGGTAGAGATCGAAAATTTGATAGAGGAAATGTGAAATAATTCAAGTTATTCTTAACGTGTCTCGGGACATATCCCTGAGGTTTTCTTGCTTTGGGTTTTTTCCTGTGTTTATTAGCACCAGGTTTTCACTTCCACTTCAACTCCAGAGAGAAGCACAAAGATGAAAACAGGCGGAGAACCATTACCTTTACCTCCTCCTTCCTAGGTGATGATCTGCTGCACCCCGAATTCTTAATCTCTGCAAAAAGAATAATTCTCATCAGGATCCATTGATAGGAACTTCCTTATTTAAAAAAAAAAAAGGAAGAAGAAGGAAAAAAGCGGAGGGAAGAGAAACTAGATGACAAATATAAATGACTTGCTCAGAGCTGTCTGCGAAGAACTAGGTTTTAGATTGGGTTCTTAAAAAACAACTCTCTGCAGAGCAGAGTCTAACCCGACAGCCCACGCTCCGGTATTGTTTGTGGACCAAGATGTAAACAAGCCCAGGGGCTCTCACAGGAAATCCTGAGGAAGAAGACGACCGTTAAACAAACCCCCCCCCCCAACTGAGAAGGCCGCGCGCTGACTGAAGCTTCTCCATACAGCACCCGTGCTAAGGATGTGACTAGCACCCACCTGGGGAAACCCCGCACTTCTCTCTCCTCCAGTACCACTGACTTCATGTTTCAAAAGAGCCTAGCTCATTCTAGACGAGGCTCAGCTTTCCCTTGCCCATGGTTAGTCAAGAGCAGCTCTAAACATCAGCCCAGCCCTTGGGCTGGGACCTCAGACAGTGCCCGGCTCCATCTCACCAGCCCCAGGCACCAGGGGGCCCACGCTCTGTATAAAGGCTTTCCCGGAAGCATCAGTGCTCATGATGTTCTGGGATGAACAGGAAGGTCCACTTAAGGCATATTTTTCTCTGTCTTGCTTGATTGGTTCTCTTCCCAAATTCTCAGTTACCCATAAACAAGAGCCACAGTGATTGGAACAAGCCCTGAAAGCAGGTTTTGGCCTGAGGAAAACAGAAGAGACGGACCCTCCTGACAAGGGCAGTGGGATGGAGATCTTTAACCAGGACTTGTGTTCGCATAACAACACAGTGGGCCCAGGCACTCCTCTGGACCCTCAGCTTCTCTGCTCCCCCGGGGCCCTGCAGGATGCCAGTTCTGGGGAGCCCCTAGTTCTCCCAGCAGGTGCATTAACTAGGCATTCCCTACTCTACTGCCACTGCTGTTACAGAGGTCTCACACCTCTGAGTAGATTTATTCAGGTTCTTCTTACTGCCTGGCAACAATGCTGGTTCTCATGCATGTTTCTGCTTAGAAAAAGTCTAAGGTCTTCATTTAGGTGGCTTTCCAGGACGAATCTTAACAGGCAGGGATGGAGCAGAGAAGTCAACAAAAACAAAGTCATGGTGTGGTTTTTTAAATCTGCATAACAAGAACTTTGAACTTGCTTTACATTAAGCAAGTTAATAAGATATTTGCGCTCCACCACAGTTCACTGGGGTTTCCCTGGTATCTCAACTGGTAAAGAAACTGCCTGTGATGCAGGAGACTTGGGTTCGATCCCTGGGTTGGGAAGATCCCCTGGAGAAGAGAAAGGCTACCAACTCCAGTATTCTGGCCTGGAGAATGTCATGGACTGTATAGTCCATGGGGTCACAAAGAGTCGGACACAACTGAGTGACTTTCAATTTCACTTTTCACAGTATATTGGGGCTTCCCTGCTAGTTCAGCTGGTACAGAATCTGCCTGCAATGCAGGAGACCCTGGTTGGATTCCTGGGTCAGGAATAATCCCTGGAGAAGGGACAGGCTACCCACGCCAGTATTCTTGGGCTTCCTTGGTGGCTCAGGCGGTAAAGAATCCACCTGTAATGCAGGAGACCTGGGTTCAGTCCCTGGGTTGAGAAGATCCCCTGAAGGAGGGCATGGAAACCCACTCCAGTATTCTTGTCTGGAGAATCCCCATGGATAGAGGAGCCTGGCAGGCTATAGTCCATGGGGTCGCAAAGAGTCAGACACAACTGAGCAACTAACACACACACACACTTGAATTCATACTGTATATTAGCCTCTGTGATGAAAAATGAAAGGACAAAAGCTTCAATTTCATATAGTCATGACCACTGACCTCAACAGGGAGTAAGGACAAGCCAGTAACTGATGCCCAGCCTTCTGTCGTCCAGCCTGCCAGCCTACCTTTACATGCACATCCCAAGCAAGGCCTCCAGGTGGCAGCAGAGTACCATCTGCAGAACAACAGGGCCCCTGCTGGGAATGTCAAAATCAGACAACTTCACCCTTCAAAAGCCTGCTGTTGAAGCATCAAAGTCCCAAACACTATGTTAGAAGAAAGTTTTCGTCCTACTGCACAGATGCAGGAAACTGATGTGAAGCATCTACTATAGTGTTTACCATATGAGAACACAGCAAGTCTTCTGTTTTGAAATATATTCAGCCGAACTCTAAAAATTCAGTAAGCACCCACCAACATGCTTAAAAAAAAAAAGGGTAACTAGAACTAAAGTTTGAACAGACACATCTGCACTGACAGCAAGACATTTTTATTGCCCATCACCGGATATTATTTTAGAGCCTTTTTAGACTACATACTCTTAAATGATAAGAATTCTGCATTTCAGAAGAATTCTGCACCTACAGCACTGATTCAGAAGAATAATACACATTTTATTCAGGGATGAAATCTCCATGTCAGGTAATCCACCTGCAACAACAAAGGGTGTGTTCTTTCGGTAATCTGTTCAGAGTCCACCCCGGGGGTATGTTTGTATTCCATCTCCCTGCCCCTCTCAAAAGGCTGATCTTCATAGACAGCCAGCCTACATTTTCCCTACAGTCTAAATCAATTCTGTTCAATATTCAAGCAAATAGTACAAACCATGTTAAAACAGACGTCTTCACAAAATGTGCAAGTCATCATTTTAAAACAACTTTCAAAGCTATAAACCCTTTATCTCAAAATCCTTAAAAATACTTGTGACAAGATAACAATGCATTTTTTAATTAATCTAGGATGATACAGAACTATATCATAGGGGTTTTAAAGAAGTTTGCACTCCTTCCACTGGAGTTTAATTGCTCCAGCAGAGTTTCTGCTAAATGCCTAGGATCCTTTCACACTCGGCCACTGCACCACCAATTGCAGAGTGCAATCAAACTACTCATTGCTATAGCAACCTCCAGTGGATAATGATATCAGTAAACCCAAGCTATTCTGATTTAAAGGCCTATTAATCTTGCCTTCAAGGCCCACCCAGAAGTAAAGATCAACCCCTCCTAAATCCAACTTACCAAACATCATAAACATGTTCTTTATTGCCAAACTATAATGGAACAAGAAGTAAACTCTAATATTCATGTTCACCAGGGACACTGCACCAGTAAACAGGGTTTTCAACACAGGATGGAGTAGCTGTAAGATTAATACCAATGTCTTGTTAAGACACAGATTAGCCTAATAGATCTCAATTCTGCACGCAAACCATACGGTCTCCTTTTGAGAAATGGGACCACAGAGGTTAGACTTAAGCAAAGAGAAAGCTTACATCAAAATCACAGGCTGCTCAGTATTCTTCAACTACAGTTTGCTGTGCCGTCTGACTCCTCCCCCAGGAAGAAGTCAAAACAAAACCTGGATCAGAGGCAGCCAGACCACTACTGCAGCTTCACTCCTACCTCAGGTTCAACCCTCTACAATCTCAGTCCCAGCTGGGTTAGACACGCAGGGCAGCGTCAGAGGCACAAGGAAAGCAAGAGCCAGGCTCTCGGCTTGCTCTCCTGTGCCACCAATGCCCAAAGAGGGTGGAGTTCACAGTCTGAATGAATCCTCTTCTCCCAAAAGACTATAACCACTAGGAAGGTCAGGTCTACTCAATTTAAGTCCAACCCTTGCATCTCCAGGACCAAGCACAATGCCTTCCATATTACAGGTGCTGAACAAATGCTTCTCTCCTTGATTAGGACCCAATGGTCCAAAACAACTAATGAGATATAGAAGATCATTAGGGACAAGGAAGGGAAAGTTGTTCACTTTTTAAAATTATCAATCCAAACACTTTCAATACTAGCATTATTTCATCACAACTTCTGAACTGCCAGGTTGATGAGACAGATGATGCCTTTCCCCTGGCTTCCCCCTACTCCTCCAGCTCTGCAAGACACAAGCCACCCTTTCCTCTCTAGTTACACACTGGAGTTTCACCAATAACTTCACTTCCATGAATCATCTTAATTTATCCTAGTGTGCATGTCTGATTCACAACTACTAGAGAATTACAATGGCAAAGGGAAAAAACTTGAAAATATCTATGACATCTACTACTCTCAATTCAGAGGTTATCGTAACGCTCTGACCTTTTATTTCAGTATCTCTATTATACTTTTTTTACTGAAGGAATTATAACTTTTTTTCCTTATTAGGAATACTAATAAGAACTATCATTTGGGCTTCCCAGTATTTATATAAATATAGACTAAATATAGACTAGAAGAAACAATGAGGGACTTATCAACAGAACTATCAGCACGAACCCTGTTAGTCCATGAGTTCCAATACTCCTTCCAATGCACCAAGTTCAACCCTCAACCAGGTTCCCACTGTGCCCCAGAATAAGCAGTCAGGGAGAGGATGTCAAGACGAGAGAAGACCTCAAACAACTCTAAAATATCATCTTTTATAATATAATTTTGCTACTTCTACTCTGCATTCTTTCAGAAAGAAATTAAAATATCTTTTTTTAAAAAAATACATATTGGGTTTTTAAATTTAAAGTATTTGTAGCACTTTTTTGAGCCACGAAAGTAATTAAGAAAACTTGAAAGGGACTAAGAAAAACAATCTATAAAACCACCATTAATGGCTTGGTATAGTCTCTTCACACATCACATATATATTTGTAATTGTATCTTTGTACTTGTGTGTGTGTGTGTGTGTGTGTGTGTGTGTATGTATATGTGTACAT
>SRVM01002211.1:0-12177 GCA_007570785.1 Antilocapra americana
CAGCTTGTGCTTCATCCAGCCCAGCATTTTGAATGATGTACTCTGCATATAAGTTAAATAATCAGGGTGACAATATACAGCAATTTGGAACCAGTCTGTTGTTCCATGTCCAGTTCTATAAATAAGATCTATTTCTCTTCTGTAAGTATCTCACACACTCTAAGACATACATCATGTCTACAGTCTATAAGGTTGTATAAATTAAATTTAATAATATTTCAATAGTTTGAGTCTTAAAATGTTCTTTTACATTTT
This sequence comes from Antilocapra americana, assembly GCA_007570785.1. Lineage (NCBI taxonomy): Eukaryota > Metazoa > Chordata > Mammalia > Artiodactyla > Antilocapridae > Antilocapra > Antilocapra americana. Next base: position 256 of record SRVM01002211.1, read on the forward strand.
TCATTGAATGTATCTTTTGGTATTCATCTGAGTTATCTATAATAGTTCTATGCAGGAAAAAATAATGCAATAAACCCTGCAAATTACCCAAAGAAAATATTCTCTGTAGTTTGGCACTATTGTATTTTTCATTTATGGCATTAATCACTTACCTATCCTGACATGCAATCCATGTTTTCTCACATATTATGTAATTATTTTAAGTCTAGTTAGAGATTTTTATCTAAATACTTAGTAGTCTGCAAAAACAGAAATTTAAACTAGCTTGACAAATATTAGCATCTACTATTTATTTTGGACAGTGTGTGGCTTGGCCTTAGCAAATCTAGGTACTTAGATGAAATCCAATTCTCTCTTATTTGGCCTATGCTTCTGTCTTGTGGAGCCCTATACCAATTGTACAGGTGTAAACTCTTGTACCAAGGCCATAGATATGGAGGCCTGTACCAACGCTATCTCCAGAACTGACTGGGCCCCATAGCAACCATTACCATGAGTCCCCCTTATCTAAATTGGCAAGCTCCCTGACCCCATATTAGGTAAAAATGCCCACTGTAACCAATCACCTAATGCCATCCTTCCAGCAGAAATTTTCTTTCTCATGAGGTTACAAAAATGGGTTACTAAGCCATGTAATGGGCTACTAAGCCAGCTCTCCTTTGAGCTGGCCCACTCTAATAACAGCATCTTTCACTTTATTTATTTTTTTTTAGTTTTATTTATTTATTTATTTTTATTGTAACAAATTCAAGAAAGACTTTTTTCTTTACATTATTGTGTTGGTTTTGCCATACATTGACATGAATCGGCCATGGGTATATATCCTTTCATTCTGCCTCATGTTTGGAAATTCTTTGCCAACCCGAACACAGACCACAACATTTGGTGGCCCATACAGGAACTCTCAGGGGATTCTTCTCCTTCGTTCCCTCATTTGTATTTCTTCAAATCCTTTGTGAACAGGCCAGTGGCTGTGGAAGCAATTGAGGAGCTCTGGCCAGGGTTACTCTCTGGCATGTTCCAAAGACCCCACAGCCCACTGTGCTCCAGTAGCAGCCTCCCAAGTGGGTGAGGGCTCTCCTTACCTCTTTATCCCTTGGACTGAGGACTAGGCCAATTAATATTGTGATAACATGTGTTAGGCACTTGAAAACCTTTAGAGCGCCTGCTGCTTGAAGACTCCCACTGAAAGGTTAAGGGGGTTACAGAATGGATCAGTCTATTAGAATGCCTGCTCCCAGCAAGACAATTTTCATGCACTGTGAGGTACATATTGATTAATGCAAAGAATAAAACTAAACCTGAGCCCACTCTCCCTGGCCACCACTTTCCTGTTAGGACTACAAGGCAGATTTTTCAGCCTGTCTTTCCTGATACTGTCACATTTCTCAGAGTCCATTACCTCTGAGCCATCTCAAAGAGTGCCTTCCACATTTGAGGAAATCACCAAATGGTTAGTCACCTGGTTGGTTCTGGGAATTTCTCTCTTTTCTATCTTTCCCTTCCTAAGTTACATGGTGCCTTAGTGGCACAGTGCCTCAGTTGCACATTTTGTACCTTAGCCTTACTTTCTGTGACCTCCTCTCACTGTTGGATGTCAATCTTGGGACAATCAGGTCTACTGTTGCCTCAGTCACATGGAGAGATCACTTGGACAAAACGAAGGACTTTCTGTCACCTGGTGACTCTCAGTACCCCCATTCTACAGCACATAGGCTAAGAATGAATTCTGGTACATTCTTGGAATCTCCCTCAGAATCACCACTCAGCTGCATTCTCAGGAACTGCTAACAGTGTGACCTGGAAAATCTCTAAAAGAAAACCTACTCCGCCTCAATACACACTGGGGGGCCAAAAAATGGCCTTTTAGTGGCACACTCTCTTCTGCTGAAAGCAGGAAAAGGACTCAGAGCTTCCTTACATTCTAATTTTCATGGCTCTTAATCAGAAACTGTATCTGAGAGACTCATGTTGCATGTGCCTTTCTGTTGCCACCCTTTCTCTTTGACCCCCTCCTAGGAAGTTCCTTACTTGACCTTTCCTATCCACATCTGATCTCTATTGTCAGAAATAAGAAAAGGATTCTGAGATTCCCTTTGGCCTAGGACTTTCTATTATTATAAAAAGCCTGGGAAAACAAAACAAAACTCTTCTAACTTTCTAAAAAAAAATCCTCTTCTAACTTCTGTGTCTCAGGGTGGGGAAGAAAAAGCTTTCCCCAACCCTATAAGTTCCCTTACTCCTTCAGATTATTCTGATAAAACTAAGATCCCACCTTCCCAGAGGGACAATCTCCAGTGGGACAACATGTTATCCATCAGTTTGCCCCTGTCATCAAAGCTAATTTGAACACTTTTGGGTTTAAATATTAGCTATGAAATTATGACTACAAAAAGGAGAGATGACATTTTTGACACTGGATGGCCATGATATTCTTTAGATTCCAGAGAAACCTGGTTAAAATGAAACTCTTTTGAAGATGCAAAACCAGTTCTTTTGTACATAAAATCAGAAAAATCTGGCTTGTTGAAATACTTTTATTAGGAGCTCTGACCCTGAGAAAACAGAAACATACGTAGGAAAGAGCCTGAAGTTAACTCTTATTATGTCCTTGAGCTATACAGCCCAGTTGGCCTGAGACTTCAGACTTGGCCAAATTAGTAGAAATTTAAGCCAAGGGGTGGGGGGGGTGGGGGGGAGCAAAAATCATTTTAAATCTCAAGCAAAAAACCATGAAATCTCTGTCAATGTCTGTCTTTCTCTTTGGATAATATTGCTGAAGTTAATTTGTAAATGAGGTCTAATTTAAGTGGCCTAAAAAAAAACTAAACACAAATCAAATAATTCTAAATACAAGTGAAATTAAGCTGAAAAATTTTTAGGTTCATGTAAACTAGGAAACACTTAATATTAAATTAATACCTGACATTAATGTTTGTTTGTTGATCTAATTAATATAGACATACTTTGGTCACCTGATGCAAAGAACTGACTCCTTGGAAAAGATCTTGATGCTGGGAAAGATTGAAGGCAAGAGAAAAATCTAGGCAAAATCTGATGGCAGGCCTTGACATGGCTTTCTTGACCTTAGAAACCTTTTGAGAATTTTTTCTAAGACTACTGAAATATTGAATTCTAGTTTTGTTAATTAATGTCTGTGCTTACTGAAACTCACTTCTGAGACAGATCTTTGTTATTATGCTATATTGTTGCCAAATTTAATTAAGTTACTGAAAGGAGCAGTCTAAATTTGTTTCTGAAGTCTCACTTCATAATCAATCTTTGGATAAAGATCAGATGCTCTGTGATTTACAACCAGGAGATTAACACCAGGCTATACTCATTAACAGACTAAGTCAGACAACCTAAGGATATACTGAGTTACACCTAATATAAATTCTTAAATTCTGGCTTATAACCTTACTGATACTGCTAGCTATATTATTTCTGATTATTGCCTGTTTTACAAAAAAATTGTTTTGTCTCTTACATTACCAAATGTGTTACTGAGTCTCTAATAAAATAAATGATTAAAATAGTGTAATTAGAGATATGGAAGAAGCAACAAAGGGGAATATGTTTCTGGACAATAAGAGACTGCTAGTAAGGCACATATGGTACAGAACTTTTGCTACTACCAAGGCCTAGGCTGGTAATAGTACACTGAGTGGCCAATCAGAAAAATCTTCATTAGCCCAAGGAATGAACATTCCTAACACCAAGGAACAAAATGGAAGTGAAATGCTTGCCAACAATGGTCACATTTATGACCATGAAGGGTCTCTGCAAACTGAAAACTTACACTTGCCATCTGCTTCTATAAAGATTAAATCAGTAGCCACCTGAAAGTTCAGGGTGGAGATCAGAAATGAGGCACTCTGAGCTCTTGCAAAAACTGGCAGAACAGGCATTTAGACAGATGTTTCCAAATAAAGATTTTCATGAGCCCCAATTCTTGCACCTTCTTGAAAGCTTACAGTAAACAATGTCAGATTTGTGATCTGTAAAGAAGAAAGCCTTAGCTTCAGGACCAGGGACCAAGCTTGATCATGCAGAGCCTAAGTGACTCCGTCTTAAAAAGAGAAGCTGCCATCTTGTGATAGAAGGCAACACCCAAGTTCCCCCACCCCCAGGTCACCACCCTAGACACGACTGCCAATCAGGGGCTAGCGCGCAAAAATCCCCTGACCTCCTCTCCCATCCTGGCCAGTCACAGGACACTGAAGCACATTACCCCATCCGCGCTCTCCTGCCCTTTGTCTCTTTCCCTTAAAAGCCTTGTACCCTGCGGCTCGGGGCAGCTGCCCTCACTCCGCTTCATCGGTGTGTGTATGTGCGGTCCAGACCGGGTCTGCAATAAACTCCCTCTTGCGCTTGCATAGGTGAATGGCCTCCTGGTGGTTTGTGGAGATTGGGATCTGAGCACAACAATCGCTCATGAGTTTTTATGTAGCAGAGTTTTATTAAAGTATAAAAAGTGACAGAGAAAGCTTCTGACATAAACATCAGAATGTCGACAAAGAGTATCCCCCTTTTTACCAGACCCACTCCCACAACATACATTTTAAATTAACAAGATTAGAATTAACAATGGAAAGATCTTACCAGACTCATTCCCACGGTGTACATTTTAAAATAACAAGATTAGTCAGAAGGTTCCTGTTAGGAAGAAAAAGCATGTCCTCAAGCAAGATACATTATTGCTATATAATACAGAGTTTAATGAAAAACATAGCTTAAGACATTAGCTCTGTGCTTAAAGAAAGAATGTTTTATGTGACTAAAATGAAGGAATGTAGAAAAAAATCTGCTTGTCTTCTCCTCCTCGAGAGCCCCTTTCCCCTTCTTGAGGGCTCTGGACTCCTTCTTCTTTGAGGGCCCCAGACTCCTTATCAGCCTACCTAAATATTAACTCTCTAATCCCCCTCTTTTTCTTTTAGGAGAATATGGCTGCCAAGGGAAAAGGGGGCATCACACTCGTTCTGTAGCTAACTCCTGATGCCCAAGAGCATAGGCCCTAAATTGTTGAAGCAGCATATTCTCCTAAACCTCATATTGAGGATCTCTGATCCAGGGGTCCCAAGTAATAGCTGGAGGAGGCTGTGGCACTTGTAGAAGCTTGGACAACCATTTGTAACCTAAAAGCTTTCACACAGCTAGAAATAAACCCCATTATACAGTTATAGATATAAGGCAAAATAGTCATTAAGCCAAGTTAAAACATAATCAAAATTAAAAGTCACATTATGTCCATAGTTAAGGTACAATATGTTATATCAGTCCATTTTAGGATTGTTAGATGTCATCAAATTAAGATGTCACCTATGATTGTTGTTGGTGAAGGTATTCATGGAGATGAAGAAAGTCCTTTCCTTGAAGGGGAGAAACCACCATGTGAAGCCTTTTATTGACTAGCAGAGGAGCACTCTGCAAACTCAGCAATTAGACTGATTGTGGAGGCTGGGTCAGGGGTCAAATCCCAGAGTTCCTGTAATGTCTGTTGAAAAGCTGAAATCTGAGTCACATAGTTAATTCTAAGGCTTAATTTTCCTTCTAGGGAAGGAAAAGTGAAAGTGGCAGCGTTTAAGTTTCCACAAGCTCTAAGTTTAGTTATTGATCCTTCCAGTAGTAGTGATCGGTATTTAAGAAACTGACTGTCATCCAAATATTAATTTTAGAGCTTAAGATCTCACTTAAGTAATGAGAAGTCAGTACATTAAGATTTCACCCATTAGTAAATTTAAGAGCTTCAAGCACTAGCAAAGCAATAGAAGCTACAGGTTTTTGGTGAGGACCCTGGGGTTGTGTCATCACCCCCTAAGGCTATACCTTTTGTTTCAGTAACAGATTAAGCTCTGACCCTGTGGGCAAGCATAAAGCAGGAGCTTGTAAGAGAGCAACTTGAAGAGCCTTAAAAGCTTTTTGAGTCTCTGGTGACCAAACCAGTCTTACTAGTTGAGTTTCAGTTACAGGTTTATATAAAGGCCTGGCAAATTCTCCATAATTGAGAATCCAAATGTGGCAGTAGCCTGTGATGTCCAAAAATCCTCTCAAATGTCTTTAAATCTTAAAGTGGAGGATGGTTTAGTATAGGTTTAACTCTAGAAAGCATCCCTCAAATCAATGACTAAGAAGTATTTGGCTCATTCAAGAATTTCAGACAATAAAGTATAAGGATTAGGCACCATGGAGTGTAAAGGAACCACAGCCTCATTTATTATTCATAAATCTTGAACTAGTCTCCATTTATCATTTAACATTTTTGTACCCAAAATAGGAGTGTTGCATGGACTGTTACAGGGAATTAATAGTCCTCGTTCCTTTAAATTTTCAAAGATGAGTTTTAAGTCTTCCTTAACCTTGGGCTTTAATGGATACTGCTTTTGATGTGGAAATAGGTGAGAGTCTTTGAACTTGATAACGAAAGAAATAGCATTTTGTGCTCAACCCAGTTTTTTCTATCAGCGGACACCCTAGGATTTACATTTCATTCTATTATAAAAAGTGAGTTCCATATTCATGAAAACCAAGAACTGGACCTTGCTCAGTGTATCCCTTCCAGGAAGGGATGAGGGAGACTCCAGCACGATTAGAAACTTGTGAGATGTGAGAAAACACCACAGAGTCCCAGTTGCAGCTGAAAGGATGACTGAAATAATAATGTTTGATCCATCCAGACAGTAGTGAACTGGGAGAAAAGTGGGCCAGGGGCTTCAGTGCTCCCCCCATAGTTATTAATGTCCAGGATTCCTCAGGTGTAATTAGGATAGGAGCTTGTGTGGTGACCCCTGGGCCCTTCAGTCCCAACTGTCTGACCCCTGGGGCCTATACCTTGGAGGGCAGTCCATTCTCCAGTGTGATCCTCTGCAGACATGGAGCTGGGGGTGGCTTAGATGTCTGAGGGCAATCCCGCTTAAAATGCTCCTCTTTCCTATAGTAATAACACGTCCATCCCTTTTTACCTGCGCATTTTTCCTCAGGCTGTATCAGAATGGATCTAACAGCCATTGTTGGGGCTTAAGTCTTTTGCCTGGTTCTTTTTTGCTTCTTATTATTCTCTGATTATCTGTCATAAAATACCATCTGAGACAGCGGCAGCAATTTATCTAAGGACTGATATGATCTGAACACCTGTTTTTGTAGCTTTCAGCGGATATCTGGAGCCAACTGAGTGATAAATCTATCTTTTAAGATCCTTCCTCCCTCTGAACTTTACAATCAATGTCAGTAAACTTGCAGAGAGCCTCCCATAGTCTATCTAGGAATTTACTAAGAGCTTTCTTCTCTCCCTGTTCTATGTCAGCCAACTTAGCACAGTTTAAGGTCTAGCATAGTTTAAAGTCTTAGTTCATGCTTGTTTAAGTCCTTCAAGAATACATCTGACAAAACGGTTCTGTTATGGGAACAGTTTGGCTCCCAGTAGGGAGGAGGGCTATTTCATGTTCCCTCTTCCCCCTTGTCTCATGTTCAAGCCATTCATCTCCAAAAGCAGTAGTTTCCCTGAAACTCCAGTTTTTGAGTCAGGAGTCAGCATCTGTCTCAAGACATACATTACATCTCTCCGAGTAAGCTCTTTAAGTAAAGTTAGTCCCATAAAGGCTTCTAGGTAGTTTTTGGATCCTTTAAATAGTCTTGACCACAATTGGGACTGTGTGAATTTCTACTGAGGCTGAGGTAACCCCTCCTGGAACGGTGCCCTGATTCTCAGCCTGTTAATTTGGGAGCCCCAGATACAGGGGCAAAGTAAAAGGACAGGAGGGAGCTGAAGGTTTCACATCCAAATCTGCATTCTTAAGACACAAGTCTGGCCTGTCTCTTAGAGAGATAAAGAGCAACACTTATGGTACTAATATCTGTTTCTCTTGTTTTCTACAGATCAGACTTAAAGGAGTGGTTCTTGGAACTGCTAGAGAGGAAAAAGCGGCATCTGTAGCCACAACTTTTTTCTACTGAAGGACTGCCTCTCTGCTCTAGATGGGGTGTAGACAGACTTCTCTCTGAAACTTTCTTTCTCTGGTTCGACTTAGTCTGTTTCTTACTGACAAAGTCATCTTACTCGTCCCTCTTGGTTGTACCACCGAGGCAGAGTGGAGATGTACCAGGGGAGACCTGATGGCCTCCCAATGATTTCCAGTTCCTCATCATTAAGACTTTGGCTTGATTTCCCCTTTTCCTTTGGTGCCACCTGGGATAGAGCAGAGTAGTTTCCAGAGTCTTTCCCAAACTAAGACTGCTAAGGGAAGCATCCATCTTCCGTGTACCTGTGTTAAGTGTTGTAGCAACACATTCCAGGAAACAAACTCACTCAGAAGGACAATGCAGATAGTGGAGTACAGTTTATTACACCGGTGGGCCCAAGGCAGAGTCTCCTCTTAGCCAAGGACCCCGACCAGCATTTGTGTAAATCTTTTTATACCCCATGTGTACGTGTCTGAACTCACCACCCCAAATTCCTTGAGACTTACATAAACAAATGAAGGGTAAATACAATCACAATAATTTCATCATTCATGTGTTATATGTTCAGTTAAACAATTGGCCAATAATCAATAAGCCCAAGGTTACACTCCGATAGGTACAGAAAAATTTATGGCCTGTCCAGAGACAGGAGTGATTAGTGTATGTTTTCTCTTAGGCGATGAGTAACCTGGATAATATCTTCAAGCTCCCCCTGTCCAGAGGGGGTCTTATCCCTTTATTGTCATTTCCATAGGCACTAAGCAGAGTTTAGAGTCCATTGGAGAGGCGGCCAGGCATGACCAGCATGAACAGGCCTAAGATGGAGTCCAGGCTCTATGAATTCCCTCTTCATAAGCTCTGGGGAATTGAACTTATCTCAGCTATATATATATATATCAAAAACAGTGATATATATATCAAAGGAGTGATTCTGGAACTGCTAGCCCCCATCTGCAAGAGAAAAAAAAGCAGCATCCACAGCTGTGGATTTTTTTTCCATCGGAGGTGTCCCTCCCTGCTTTAGATGGGGGTAGAGACAGACTTTCTACCGAAGCTTTCCTCCCCTGGTCAGACTAAGTCTATTCCTTACTGATGCAGGCCCCTTCAGCCGTCCTCACTCTAGCATCAAAACAGGGCGAAGATGAACCAGGAGTAGATCTGATGACATTCCAAATTGATTTAGTTCCATACCACCAAGCCCTTTGATTTATCTTTTTCCCTGGTGCAACCCAGAGTGTAACAGAGTAGCTTTCCAGGATGTTCCCCAAGCTAGGACTACTAGGGGAAGCATCTGTGTTCCATGTGTCTATGCACATTCCTGAGTACAGTCCTGACTGTAGTAGAAGCAGTGAGTCATAAAGAGATGAACAACAAAACCCAAGATGCCTCTTCTGAGTGTTGCCATGCCATATATATGATAGCAAATGAAGAAGTGGAGGGTTGGCCAGTGAGGAAAAAGTGATCTTTGTCCTCTAGCTACCAGATCCAATCCTTCCGGTTCAATTCTACAGATTCCACAAAAGGAATATCTAGGGATTTGAGACAGAAGCCACTGGAGAACTTTCTCTGGTCTGCTAAGAGCTAGCACTACGAAAGAAAGAAGCCCACTGTACTTCATATCTGGGATTCCCAACCTACGTTCTTAGAAACCTCAGGCTCACTAGCAGTGCTTCCATCCATATAGTTTGGAGGCATAGCTATGACAAGGACTCATTTTAAGGATTCTAGTACTATAGGGAAGCAGCCAAGAGAGAGATGCTGCTGAAGCTAGAGTTCCATCTAGTTCCCAAACATGCTTCTAGTAAGTCTGGGTTCCCCATGACTACCAAGCTTGAGGTTTAAGTAAAGGTACACAGCAATGGCATGGATCACAAGTTCCTTGAAAGTCTATGATCCAACAGATTGGGTTAGTAGTTCTAAATCCTGAGGCAGTTATGAAATGGTCAAAGAGACCAGGAAAAGCTGACCTAGAAAGGAAAGTTTGGTCCACTCGCTTCACCCATTTCTGGCCACTCCCCTTGCAGGGACGTTGGGTGCCTCTTGGCATTGGTAGGTTGACAAGGCTCCCCTCTTGAGGCTGTCTTTCAGTCATTATGAGGCACTGAGAAACCACAGAAAAGGGCTCAAATCTCTCTTTGTACTTGTTTCTGTACTTCCCCTTCATTCTACATTCACACAGATAGGCACACTATAGAATTAGTAAGGTAAAAGGAGAAACGTGTGTATACTAAGAGAACAGGTGAGCTATAACTCTGAATTTCCTTACCTCGTCTTGAATATCTTAGACAAGCCCCAAGATGATAGCTATGATGAACGATTCTTCATGATCTCTGAATATTTAGGGATCAGGGACCAGGCTTGATCACTCAATAGCTTTTGTGTAGCGGAGTTTTATTTAAATATAAAAAGGGACAGAGAAAGCTTCTGACATAGACATCAGAAGGCAGACAGAGAGTGCCCACCTTATCAAGGCCTTATATACTTTTACCAGAAGACATACATCATAAATTAATAAGATTAGAATTAACAATAGAAAGGTCTTATCAGACCTACTCCCACAACAGGATAACAAGATTAGTCAGAAGGTTCTTTTTTTTTTTTTTGATTCTTTTTAAAGAGAAGAAACATATTCTCCAGCAAGATACATTATTGTTACATAATCCTTAGTACAGAGCTTAAGATGAGTTGTGTAATGATTAATGTGTAATCATTAGCTCTGGGCTTAAAAAAGAAACGTTTTATGTGACTAATATGATGGAATGTAGGGAAAAATTATCCTTTTCTCCTCCTCAAGAGACCCAGATACTTTTTTCCTTCTAAAGGACCCTGGACTCCTTCCTCCTTGAGGACCCTCAACTCCTGATTAACCTACCTAAAAATTAACTCTTTCTCATTTTCTTGCTTAGATAAATTAACATCATGGACCAATGTCTGGTCTTGGTTTTCCTGGATATCTCTTCTTCTAGCTGCTCCTTGGCAGCTTTTCTACTTCTATTAATCTTTGGACCTTGCACTTTAATATCCTTCTTAAGTTTTCTTCTTCCAGCATAAAGAAAATGAATTTCCAGATGGTGCTACAACAAAGATACCAGCCAACCAGCACATAAATAATGTTGGAAAAAGCTGTCTTATCATTCCATGGATTCTCATCTCTTTCTATAAATGCACCCTGACAGAGAGCAGGTATTGGGACCCAGGACCCCACAAAGCTTCTTTCTAGCAGAAAAAAACTAAGAGTGGTCTTTTTCCCTTTCTCCAATAACCTGGGTCCCCATTACCAAAGACAGGTAAAGGCAGTCTTTTAGAAATGAGCAGGGTTTAAAAGGACTAAAGATTTGGCCCATAGATTAAAAAGGGGGGAAATGTGGAGCCCTATACCAAGGTCACAGATGTAAAGCCTTGTACTGAGGCCATAAACGTGGAACCCTGTACCAATGTCATCTATGGAACTGACTGAGCCTCATAGCAACCAATGCCATGAGCTCCCCATTTTCTAAACTAGCCAACTCCCTGACCCAATATTAAGTAAAAATACTTACCCTATCCAATCACCTAATATCACCCTTCTAGCAGGGATTTTCTTTGTCTTGAACTTATAAAAATGGGCTACTAACCCACAAAACACATCAGCTCTCCATCAAGCTGGCCCACGGTTCTTACACCATCTCCTGCTATAATAAGCTCTATTTTCCTATCATTCTGCCTCATGCCCATGAATTATTTTCCAACCGGCACACAGACCACGACTATTTGGGTCTGGATACTTTTAGCACTTTCTGAAGCAAGCCATTTTAAAACACAATTGAAAATACAGCTGCCCTAATTTATGTATCTTAAAATCATATAGTTTCAGCCACCTGTGGAAAGATTATGTGACTTTCTTGTTCCTAAGTCCAGAATTCCCAAATAAAGAATTCATTTTGAATATCCCCAAATAAATCAATGTAATACACCACATTAACA
>SRVM01002212.1:0-10617 GCA_007570785.1 Antilocapra americana
AAAAAAAAAAAACTTTGAAGCTGAAAAGAACAATTCTGATAAGGCAAGCACTTAACACATGTATGAGATGTAAAAATGATTTTGAATTCCATGTCTTAATGCATTTACACAGTTGAAACTATTTCTAAATAAATAGAATTATTTTTATGAAAATAATATGTGGACATGATAGCATCTCAAATACAGAAATTCAACTTTTCTAACCCCAGTTCCCCTCTCCAGAGACAGTTTTTGGCCACATGCATGTTACCTCAATAATTCTAAACATTATGTTTATCTGCTATATCAATTGTAGATCGATTTTAGCATCCTCTATTCATCACTTTTCATTTGTCTTGGCTAATAGTACTAGCAAAAAATAATACTTTGAATTTAGACAGTTACTTTCTTTCAAGAAGTTCAAAGCTCTAGTATGTCTAGTCTATCATGAGAATAGACAGATGAGTACTAGTGAATTTGGCAAGGAGAAAGAGATGTTATTTATGCCAAATTAAAGCACTAAAATGAGACCATAATTTATTTGATAAATGTATTATCTTTCTTAAGCTGAGTGCAGTGTGGTGTAAGAAAGAAAAAAACAGAAATTAGTTGTAGGCTATTGTGTGTAAATCCTGGCTCTGTCATTAACTAACTGGGGGTTCACATTTAAGCAAAATTTTAACCTTGCTAAACTCAAGGTTCTTACCTATAATAGAGCAATAGTAAATATTTATCTCATATGATTACTGTGAAGATAAAATAAGAGTTAAGTACAGCCATATATATGAAGGTGAAAGTATTAGTTGCTCAGTCCTGTCCAACTCTTTGCCACCCCATGGACTAGAGCCCACCAGGGTCCTCCGTCCATGGGATTTTTCAGACAAGAATACTGGAGTGGATTGCCATTCCTTTCTCCAAGGGATCTTCCTGACCCAGGAATCAAACTTGGGTCTCAGTTTCTTTACTGTCTGAGCCACCAGGGAAGCTATCTATCTATCTATCTATCTATCTATCTATATTATATATATATATATATATTATATATAGATATATCATATGATTACTATGAAAATACAATAAAAGTAAAGCATGGAACCTTATAAAACATTAAGTCTCACAGCACAAATATTAAATTACTGTTTTTTCATGATGTCAGTAGAAAAAAATTTCAAGCAAGTTCCCTTGCATAGGTACACTTCATCCTATATAATCTATGTTTAACTTTTTACTCTCCGGTCCCTTTCCTGATACCTAGCATCCACTACAATGCTCATCAGTGGTTTGCTGAATTGGAATGGATTAAGTCAGATTGGGTTTAGGTTCTTTAAAAATTCATATAAACAATAGATATGGTAATCTGATGCCCCATGTCTTTAAATTCTGGGATTTCAGATTTGTAACCTATAAGAACAAAGGAAGTAGTCCTAATTGACTCAAGAATAAGAATTTGGAAGTTAAGAATTATTTAGGAAATCAACAGAAACCATGCTTTTAAATGCAGTAAAGTGAGAATTTTTTCAAGGTTCCTCATATATAATTTCTTATTCAAGAAAGGAGTGGATATCTCTAAATAAACAGTAGTTGGTATTTATATTTCTAGTCCCAAATAAGTCCATAGACTATTAAAAGTAACTACTGCATCTTTGGAAAAATACTTTTGCAGTAGGATTTCAACAAGGGAAAATAATCATCTGCATGTTTACATCATTTTGCCTTTGAAAGGGCTCTCATATCTCTTATCTAACTGATCCTCATAGTAGTGCCCCATTTTACAGATAAGGAAACAGAGTCATAGACTATGTGACTAGATCCTAAGTGACAAGGTTAGGATTAAAAATCAGTTGTTAATTGTTTGAAAAATTCAACCACTCTAAGAATAGGATACTCAACTCTAAGAATTAGAGGGGAATAAATGAACGAGGAACTGACTTAGCTGATTTTATCAACAAAAAACGAGTGGCTTTACCACCACTGCCAACAAAAACTGAACAGCACAGTCAGCTCTTTGAAGCTGATCTACTCAGTGCCTAAGAGAAAGTCTGAATGTACAGTTTGATGGTTGTGGTTGGTGGTGAGGGTGGCTTGGGTTTTTTGTTAGGTTCTTTATTTTTTTTGTATTGTGGTTTTGAATTTTTTCCTATAATTGAATAAACAACAATTTGACTAACTGACCAAATGAACTAGGTATTTTGCCTTCAAAAGACACAACCTAAAAATACAAATGGAGAGAATAGAATAAGGAATAATGGAGTTAAGAAGTAAGGGTAATGAGGAAAACTGAAAAATGGACAGCTCAAAGGAAACAAACTACTTTTGGACAGATTTCAAATACTCTTTCCAAGTCCTTTAAGGAGGGCATCATGGCGTTCTGATTTATCTTTCTGTGAGCACAGGTTTCCATACAGGGGACTTCTTTAGAATGAAATTTAGGGTGGCAAATCCCTTCTGGGCTTCCTACTGGCTTCTTCTATCTTCCTCTGTGAAAAGTCACAGAAAGAGCTGGACTGGGAGAAGTTACTCTCTCTTCCAAAGAAGTACTTATAAAAGTATGCATACCAGAGAGACTGTTATTCAAGACTTATCAACAACCTTCTTACAAAAGATGTAAACTTACTTAAAGCAAAAGCTCACTGAGAGCTTCTGTTAGATAGAGTACCAAATGCAGTATATAATTTTAATTTTCATCTAACCTTACAACAACCCTGTGAAGTAGGCATTGGTATTCTTGTTTTGACAGTGGAGGAAATTGAAACTGAAGGAAATTAAGTAACTAACCCATGATCAGAGAGCACACAAGTGTTGGAATTAGAATGTAAGTCTAAATCTGCCAAGTTCCAAAGCCTTTTTGGATGTGGTGACTGCTGTGGAAGTCATGAGCATAAAGTCATGTTGCTCTTATCTGAAGGCAGGCCATCGGAGCTCAAGTCCAACAGTTGCTGGATGCAGGTTTTCACTGGAATTGGACTTGATCCTAGGAGAGAGCTTAGTGAATCCTGGAGAATGGTAGATTGGCACATACTTCAGACTAGTCATCTACTTTGCTAATCACTTTTCTAGCATCACTTCAAGCCACTTGGTTCTCTAGTCTCTTTATACCCTCAGTTTTTATGTTGAGAAGCTAGACCTAAATATGTTGCATCATCTTGCAGCAAGACAGCATGGAGCTACAAAAAGAACATGACCCTGGGAGTAGCTTAGATACCCCTGCGCCCCAGCTTTCCAGCTCTGCCATGCACTAACTCTGTAGATGACAATAAAAATAACAACAGTAATTAGGTGAAAGGCACTGCGCCAGGGCTTTACTTATGCTATTTCATTTAATCATCAGCTATTCTATGATTTATTTATATTCTCCTCAGATAACAGACTAGGAAAGTGAGATCCAGGAACTTCCAGAGTTTGAATTCAGGCTCCACCACTCACTTTCTACATGATCCTGGGAAAGCTACTTAACCTTTTAAAGCCTCAGTTTATCATTTATGCAAAACTCATAGGACAATTGTAAAAATACAGTATAAACTTGGCATATAAGGCTACTTGTCTTACTCAGTTTGATATCTCTTCTCAACATCTAACAGAGCACTTTGAAACAGCAGAAATTCAGTTGTGGTTTAATCTAGTGTTGATACATAGACTGGTTGACACACAGGTGAAATCTGCTGAAAGGATGATATGAAATACGCATTTGTGGATTAAATCCATAGGAAGCAGGAGAGCTGGTAGGGCCTTTTGAAGGAGGACTCATGGGGACCATGGATCTCATCTTCTCTGTGTTCATCCTTCTTATCTTGGACCTGAATTTTAACTTAGGATGTTGGAGATAGGAGAAAGAAGTGGAAGATCCCTCCCCCTAGGACCACATCTCCACCATTAGCTAAAGTGTAAATTTCCCCCATGGTATTTCTCCAGTATTTTTTCTCCACTTCCTTTAATACCTAATAAATCATCCTCTCCAGACCAATAACTTCCTATGGCTCAAAATACCTTCTGCATTTCAGACCTCTGTTGATTCTATCCTATTTAACTGAAATACACTTTCCACCATCTCTTCTGATCAATCGTTTAGATTCTCTTAGAGCCCAAATGGCATTTCTTTTAAGGATCTTCATGCATTTTAACAGAGTTAACTGGATTAACTCAGCTCACTCATCCTGGAATTACAGTGAATACTCAACCCACAACCCACCCACCCCCCACCAAATCATACAGATGCATGCTCCCACAGACACATACCCAGGGAAGTAACCTTGTCTTACTCCTCTCTGTACCTATAGTAACTACTACTGAGTTTGGCCCAGGATAATTTTTATATACATGGATGAGATAACATGGGATGTAATCAGAACCCCTTGTCCATAACTTCTGCAGTAGACCATAAATCAGGATGTGTGTTCCCCGATGGACTCTCTTTATGTTCTCCATCCCCTTCAACCTCTGCTTTAAATATTAACACATTCAAAGGAGAATGGAATTGTTTCCTTAATTTCCCTTTCTGTTTTCTCATTGTCAGTGTATAGGAATGCAAGGGATTTCTGTATGTTGATTTTACATCCTGCAACTTTACTATATTCATTGATTAGCTCTAGTAATTTTTTTTCAATTTTCTTTACTTTATTGGGTTGGTTTTGCCATACACTAACATGAATCCGCCATGGGTATACATATGTTCCCCCTCCAGAATCCCCCTCCCTCCTCCCTCCTGATTCCCTCTCCCTTGGTCATCCTGGTGCACCAGCCCCTAGCATCAAACCTGGGCTGGCAATTGATTTCACATATGATAATTTACATGTTTCAATACCATTCTCCCATATCATCCCACCCTTGCCCTCTTCCACAGAGTCCACAAGACTGTTCTATGCATCTGTGTCTCTTTTGCTGTCTCACATGCAGGGTTCTCATTACCATCTTTCTAAATTCCATATATATGCGTTAATATACTGTATTTTTGTTTTTCCTTTTGGCTTACTTCACTCTGGATAATAGGCTCCAGTTACATCCACCTGAGTAGAACTGGTTCAAATGAATTTTTTTTTAATGCTGAGTAATATTCCATTGTGTATATGTACCACAAGCTTTCTTATCCATTTGTCTGTTGATGGACATATAGGTTGCTTCCATGTCCTGGCTATTGTAAACAATGCGGCGATGAACACTGGGGTGCACGTGTCTCTTTCAATTCTGGTTTCCTCGGTGTGTATGCCCAGCAGTGGGATTGCTGGGTCATATGGCCGTTCTATTTCCAGTTTTTTAAGGTATCTCCACACTGTTCTCCATTGCGGCTGTACTAGTTTGCATTCCCACCAACAGTGTAAGAGGATTCCCTTTTCTCTACATCCTCTCCAGTATTTATAGCTTGTAGACTTTTAGCTCTAGTAATGTTTTTGGTAGAGTCTTTAGGGTTTTCTAGGTAGAGGATCATGCCGTCTGCAAACAGTGAGAGTTTTACTTCTTCTTTTCCAATTTGGATTCCTTTTATTTCTTTTTCTGCTCTGATTGCTGTGGCCAAGACTTCCAAAACTGTGCTGAATAGTAGTGGTTGAGAGTGGGCACCCTTGTCTTGTTACTGATTTTAGGGTAAATTCTTTCAGTTTTTCACCATTGAGGATAATGTTTGCTGTGGGTTTGTCATATATAGCTTTTATTATGTTGAGGTAGGTTTCTTCTATTCCTGCTTTTTGAAGGGTTTTTATCATAAATGGATGCTGAATTTTGTCAAAGGCTTTCTCTGCATCTATTGAGATAGTCAAGTGGTTTTTATTTTTTAATTTGTTAATGTGCTATAATACACTGATTGCTTTGCAGATATTGAAGAATCCCTGCATCCCTGGGATAAAAGCCTACTTGGTCATGATGTATGATCTTTTTAATGTGTTGCTGGATTCTATTTGCTAGAATTTTGTGAAGGATTTCTGCATATATGTTCATCAGTGATATTGGCCTGTAGTTTTCTTTTTTGTGGCATCTTTGTCGGGTTTTGGTATTAGAGTGATGGTGGCCTCATAGAATGAGTT
The DNA here is from genome assembly GCA_007570785.1 of Antilocapra americana. Lineage (NCBI taxonomy): Eukaryota > Metazoa > Chordata > Mammalia > Artiodactyla > Antilocapridae > Antilocapra > Antilocapra americana. Next base: position 5,991 of record SRVM01002212.1, read on the forward strand.
TGGAAGTTTACCTTCTTCTGCAATTTTCTGGAAGAGTTTGAGTAGAATAGGTGTTAGCTCTTCTCTAAATTTTTGGTAGAATTTGGCTGTGAAGCCATCTGGTCCTAGGCTTTTGTTTGTTGGAAGATTTCAGATTACAGTTTCAATTTCTGTGCTTGTGATGGGTCTGTTAAGATTATCTATCTCTTCCTGGTTTAGTTTTGGAAAATTGTACTTTTCTAAGAATTTGTCCATTTCTCCCAAGGTGTCCACTTTATTTACATATAGTTGCTGATAATAAAATACTTAGGAGTATATCTACCTAGGGAAACAAAATACCTATATATAGAAAACTATAAAACACTGATGAAAGAAAACAAAGAGGACACAAATAGATGGAGAAATATACCATGTTCATGGTTCAGAAGAATCAATATAGTGAAAATGAGTATACTACCCAAAGCAATCTATAGATTCAATGCAGTTCCTATCAAGCTACCAGAGGTCTTTTTCAGAGAATTAGAACAAATAATTTCACAATCTGTATGGAAATACAAAAAACCTCGAATAGCCAAAGCAATCTTGAGAAAGAAGAATGGAACTGGAGGAATCAACCTGCCTGACTTTAGGCTATACTACAAATCCAAGTCATCAAGACAGTATGGTACTGGCACAAAGACAGAAATATAGATCAATGGAACAAAACAGAAAGCCCAGAGATAAATCCACGCATCTGTGGACACCTAATCTTTGACAAAGGAGGCAAGAATATACAATGCGGAAAAGAAAATCTCTTTAACAAGTGGTGTTAGGAAAACTGGACAGCCATTTGTAAAAGAAATAAAACTAGAACACTTTCTAAAACCATACTCAAAAATAAACTCAAAATGGATCAAAGATCTAATCATAAGACCAGAAACTATAAAACTCCTAGAGGATAACATAGGCAAAACACTCTCCGACATAAACCAAAGCAAGATCCCTTATGACCCACCTCCCAGAATATTGGAAATAAAAGCAAAAATAAACAAATGGGACCTAATTAAAATTAAAAGCTTCTGCACAACAAAGGAAACTAAAAGCAAGGTGAAAAGGCAGCCTTCAGAATGGGAGAAAATAATAGCAAACGAAGCAATGGACAAACAATTAATCTCAAAAATATACAAGCAACTCCTGCAGCTCCATTCTAGAAAAATAAATGACCCAATCAATAAGTGGGCCAAAGAACTAAACAGATATTTCTCCAAAGAAGACATAAAAATGGCTAACAAACACATGAAAAGATGCTCAACATCACTCATTATCAGAGAAATGCAAATCAAAACCACAATGAGGTACCACTTTACACCAGTCAGAACGGCTGCTATCCAAAAGTCTACAAGCAATAAATGCTGGAGAGGATGTGGAGAAAAGGGAACCCTCTTACACTGTTGGTGGGAATGCAAACTAGGATAACCACTATGGAGAACAGTGTGGAGATTCCTTAAAAAACTGGAAAGAGAACTGCCATATGACCTAGCAATCCCACTGCTGGGCATACACACCGAGGAAACCAGAATTGAAAGAGCCACGTGTACCCCAATGTTCATTGCTGCATTGTTTACAATAGCCAGGACATGGAAGCAACCTAGATGTCCATCAACAGAAGAATGGATAAGAAAGCAGTGGTACATATACACAATGGAATATTACTCAGCCATTAAAAAGAATACATTTGAATCAGTTCTATTCAGGTAGACGAAACTAGAGCCTATTATACAGAGTGAAGTAAGCCAGAAGAAAAAACAACAATACAGTATACTAACACGTATATACGGAATTTAGAAAGATGATAACTATAATCCTGTATGCGAGACAGCAAAAGAGACGCAGATGTATAGAATAGTCTTTTGCACTCTATGGGAGAAGGCAAGGGTGGGATGATATGGGAGAACAGCATTGAAACATGTAAATTATCATATGTGAAATGAATAGACAGCCCAGGTTTGATGCATGATACAGGGTGCTCAGGGCTGGTGCACCGGGATGACCCAGAGGGATGGAATGAGGAGGGAGGTTGGAAGGGGGTTTTGGAAGGGGAACACATGTATACCCATGGTGGATTCATGTCAATGTATGGCAAAACCAACACAATAATGTAAAGAAAATAAATAAATAAGTAATAGAATATTTTAAACATGTATACACTCAGCAACATAAGCGAAAATGAAGAAAAAACTAATTTTTTTTAACATAAATCATGATGTTTTCTTAAAAAAAAATTGCTCAGCTGAGTAACACAACAAAGAGACTGAAAAAATCAAGGACATAAACTATTTAAGCAATCAGATTAATAGAATTGACCTAATTAAAATATGTGAATTAGTGCACTAAACAAAATCAGCATACACATTATTTGTAAATACAGATGAAACATTTACTCACTTTCAGCTTATGTGGGCTTAAAATAAAAGTCTCCAAAAATTCAAAAGCTTAAATAAACATGTTTTCTGAGAAAAGTGGAGTTAAGATTAAGACTAAAAGATAGCAAGTAGAAATCCTGAACTTTTGGAAAGTAAACAATAAGCATCTATATATCTCATATATCAAGGTAGAAATCACTATGAAAATGAGAAAATATTTAAATTGAACATAATAAAAATATGTTATAAAGTGTGTAGAATATAGCTTAAACCATGTGTACAGGGAAATTAATACCCTTCAATTCATAACATATAACTGAAAAACTGAACATGTTGAAAAGTTATCTAGAAATCATCCCATGAAACTACAAGAAACACAGCAAATTTAACTCAAATAAGGTATAAGAAAGTAAATAAAATATAATTTAATAAATTATTATACAATAAATATTAAAGGGCCCAACAAAGTCAAAGTTTTTTTTAAAGATAATAAAACTGATAAATTTGTCAAGACTGACCTTGAAAAATAAGAGACCAAGAGAGAAACAAAAAAAGGTAAAGGCAAGAGAGAAGTGAGATACAAATGTATAATTTTGTAAATATAAGTAGATCACACTACATCGTAAGTGACTTTACTCCATTACAATTAAATGTGTAAATAAAATATACAAATTCTGAGGAAAGCATACCCAAACTGATGCACAAAAAAGTAAAAATCACAATAGTTCATCTTTATTAAATAATTTAAATTTATAATAAAAATACTTTCACAAAGAAAATTTTAGCTCCAGTGGTATAAATAATATCAACATCCCAGAAACTCTACTTTTCCCAGAAAAGAAGAAGAAAACCATCCTCATTACAGTTAATGATAAAATATTAAATGTTTTCCTACTGATATTGGTTACTAGATAAAGATGCCTGACAATATCACTATAGATGGTAAAAATAAAGCAAGATAAAGAAATAAGATGCATGAGGGAAAAACAAAGAAAATTTCTCATTATGTTTAGATCACATAATTGACAACAAACAGTTGCTAAATTTAGAATCCAAAAGTAATTCAATTTTATTTCTAAACATCAAGAACAATAAGGAAATGAAATTTTAAAATGCCATCTAATTAAAAGGTCCTATGTTGTAAATCAGAGAAGGCAACGGCACCCCACTCCAGTACTCTTGCCTGGAAACTCCCATGGAGGGAGGAGCCTGGTGAGTTGCAGTCCATGGGGTCTCTAGGAGTCGGACACGACTGAGCGACTTCACTTTCACTTTTCATTCTTATGCATTGGAGAAGGAAATGGCAACCCACTCCAGTATTCTTGCCTGGAGAATCCCAGGGACGGGGGAGCCTGGTGGGCTGCTGTCTATGGGGTTGCGCAGAGTCGGACACGACTGAAGCGAATTAGCAGCAGCAGCATGTTGCAAATACTTAAATTTTCCAAAACTGGGATATATATCAATTAAATCACAATAAAACTTTTACATGACCAAGTATTTTGTTTTGCTTTTTGTGGGATAGGAGTAAAGAAATAAAGTACTGCTAAAATTGATATGGCAGTACAACCAGTCAAGAATAGGTAAGACTCACTAGTAACAAAGTAGGAAGCTTGAGCTATAGAACAGCAAATTCAATATAAAGTTGTTATTGTTCAGTCGCCAAGCCATGTCCAACTCTTTGCGACCCCATGGACTGAAGCATGCCAGGGTTCCCTGTCCTTCACTATCTCCCAGAATTTGCCAAGTACAATAACTAATATCGTGTACTACTGACCCAAAATTGAACTACAAGACCAAAGGACCAAAAATTGAGTCATGTAAATACGGACACCCGCTTTATTATAAATGGTAAAGGGCAGTTACTAATAAATAAATTAAACATAAATCTTAAAGTTTTAATAATAACAAAGGGTGAGTATTTATGGCAACCCACTCCAATATTCTGGACTGGGAAATCCCATGGACAGAGGAGCCTAGTGGGCCACAGTCCATAGGGTCTCAAAGAGTCAGACATGACTGAGTATACACACAGATAAACAAACATCAATCCTCAGCTTCATATTTCACACATCCATCGATACCTTGCTAACTCTAGATTTAATTATGAAGACTACTTCAACAAAGATTTTAGAAGGCCATACAGAGACTAGTTTTCAGACTCTGGTAAGGAAAGAATTTTTTTTTATTTTTTTTATTTTTATTTTTTATTATTGTTTTTGCCATACATTGTCATGATATCACCATGG
>SRVM01002213.1:0-34654 GCA_007570785.1 Antilocapra americana
TTTGCCATTCTGGACTACTCAGAACAAGTCCAAACATGTGTGTGCCTTTATTGTTCCCCCACCCACCCACTGCCAAAGCCAAAGTAATATTGTGCATCGGTTTAAAAAAAGATCACATTTTATATAAACCTTATGGAAACGGTCTACTCTCTCTCCACAAGACAGCCCTCCAACACCTCAAAGATGGGAACCATCCAGTATTCTTTTTTGAGCTGGGAACATTGAGTTCTTTCAGTTGTTGCTCACATAGGACATAATAGTCTCAGAAGTTTCCCCAGACTTGAATCACAGTTGTTCTTCCCTGATGTACAGACAGGTCATGTGTCATGAGCAAGTTCAAGATTGAAGCAAGAACGCAGGGTGGTAAATAAAATCTCATGGGTGTAACCAAGAGGATGTGCTGGGGCAAAAGAGTGAATATAGACTTGGGAGGGTGTTTGAAGGCGGCAGACCTCATAGGATGGAGGAGTGTTAAGAATCTGCATGCCTGCTTCAGAAATCCTAAGAGCTGGAAGCTCGTGTGTTGAGAGTAAAACACCAGGAGGAATTGTCATGGAGGGAGAGAATGGAAGAAAGTCCTGACCCAAATCAAAAAGGGGACCAGAGCCAGGATATGAATGGTGTGGATGAGACATTCTCTACTGGTACATCTCTTAGGATTCCTACCTACCCTCCATCCAGGGTACAACAAGTTCCTAACTTGCCTGGGGAGTGATTTCCATTGCAGAGGGGCAGGGGAATTGCTATTTTTGAATCAAATTCTGATAAAGACATGGAATGGTAACGTGGGAGTAACTGTCCATGGAAATTTGTGAGTGGAAGCAAAGGAGAATCTGGCATAGCCAGGCACTGATTCCACCCTTGAAAATACAGCCATTCAGGAAGAAGTCAAAATGCAAGGCTGGTTTTTCTGTAGTAAAATATCCCAATGAGAAAAGTAAGGCAGAAGGGACAAAAGAAACCATCATGGTTATAAATCAATATTTGGGCAAACTATGGGAGATGGTGAGGAACAGGGAGGCCTGGCATGCTGCTGTCCATTGTGTCGCAAAGAGGTGGGCAATACTTGGGGACTGAACAACAGCAACATAAATGAATATCAGGAACCTAGCTTACGAGAGTTTAAAAATAATGGTCACCAAAATCTGACCAAAGAACACATGATCCAGTGTATGAAAGATGGCCTACCTGCAGTCTTTAGTTTCCCGACCACTGCCTTAGATAAAGGGATGCACCCTCCATGTCCCTGATACATTTCACAGCTTTTCTCCAAGCCTTCTGGAACACAGATTAGAAGGTTAGCCCTCTTAGATCATGGAGGCAAAAGCAACAATCTAGGAATGGGGCAGCCACAAGTTAGAAGGAGCCTGGGCCCCACAGGTCTTTGTAGAGCAAGATTGCAATTACAGTGCAAACTTTATGTGAGTGAAGAAGAATATATATGTTGTACATGTCGTATATGAGGTCTCTGTCATACACACCCTGCCACTGGAGAAGAAGAGCAAGACAGGCAGGAAGAGCAACTTTGCCTTTTCCCTGTGGGGTTCTTGATGAACAAATGGAAACAAGACCAAATGGAAGGAACTTCCTGGTTGTCCACTGGGCTTCCCCTGCAGGGGCAAAACTTCAATCCTAGTTCAAGATATTAAGATCCTATAGGCTTCCCAATGCAGCCAAAAATGGTAATAAAAATAAAAATGAAAGAACAAGGAAGAGGTAACCTTATGAGGACTGTTTGGGACAGATTTCAAGTTCTCCTATAAGGTTATGTGCTGTTTGACTTCTCTCCAAACAGTCCCCTTCTATATCTTTTCAAGATGGGGCTCATTTTTCTTTTATTTGTTATTCATTTATTTACTTTTCAACCATACCTTACAGCTTACAGGATCTTTGTTCCCCAACCAGGAATTAGACCTAGCTTGGTGGTGAAAGCACCAAGTCCTAACCACTTGGTCCACCAGGGAATTCCCCAGATGGGACTGATTTTTCGTATAGATGAAGGAGACAGGCAATTGGAGGAGATCACAACCCACTCCAGTATTCTTGCCTGGGAAATCCCATGGCAAGAAGAGCCTCATGAGTTACAGCCCATGGAGCTACAGAGAGTTGTACACAGCCGAGCAATGGAGCAGACACAAGATAGGCAATAAAGAGAGCTTGTGTGTCCAACTCTTTGCGAGCCCGCCAGGGTCTTCTGTCCATGGGATTTCCCAGGCAAGAATACTGGAGTGGATAGCCATCCTCTTCTCCAGGAGATCTTCCCCACCAAGAGATGGAATCTTGGTCTCCTGCTCTGCAGGTGGATTCTTTACCATCTGAGCTGCCAGGGAAGGCTTTTGAAGCTACTACTAACAGCTCACTTACTACATATGAGCTGTTTAAGCTATTCTGCGCCAGCTGACAAAGACAAATTTTGTTTTCCCAAGCAAATTTTTGTTTTCCTTCCAAGAAAAAAAGATAAATTATTTAGGGATGAGGTGGGAAATTCGCTTTGTGAATTAATGATCGCTTTTATCTCCTGAAACTTGGTTTGTCAGTAACATTCCTTTCTACTTATAGAGATGGTGTTTGTTTATATTCTAAGCAATCTACTTTTTTTCAAAGCCAATGCCTACCTTAGAGGAGAAATGAACTGTATCAAAGCACACAACTTTCAAAGGTTCTTTTCTTCCACAGTGACTCAGAGTGAAGTATCTCTAATCTCCTTTATTGGGACCTGGGGAAGGCTGGGTTTTGCAATGTCAGCTTTTCTGAGCTAGAATGTCGCCAAACACTGGAGGCTGGCTCCAGGGTCATCTTGGTAAGAACAGAACCCTACGTAAGAAAATTTAGTGGCTGGTAGTGGAAAGGAGGTGACCTGTCTGCTGAAACATTTCATCATTCAGTGAATCATTATCATCTACCTAAGCTATAATGAATTCCAGGAAGCACAAGTCAGCAGCTCTCAACACATCAGTGGGTTTATCCCTTGTGAGTGTGTCACAGTCATTTACTGTTGTTGTTCAGTCGCTAAGTCATGTCCAACACTTTGCAACCCCATGGACAGCAGCATGCCAGGTTTCCTTGTCCTCCACTATCTCCCAGAGATAGTTTAAACTCATGTCCATTGAGTCGATGATGCCATCCAATGATCTCATCCTCTGTTTCCCCTTCTTGTCCTACCCTCAGTCTTTCCCAGCATCAGGGTCTTTTCCAATGAGTTGGCACTTTGTATCAGGTAAGCAAAGTATTGGAGCTTCAGTTTCAGCATCAGTCCTTCCAATGAATATTAAGGGTTGATTTCCTATATGATTGACTGGTTGGATCTCCTTGAATCCTAAAGACTCTCAAGAGCCTCCTCCAGAATATTCATGTATTGGTTTTCTTACAATAGTGGAAGTACTGGAGTTTATGAACAATTTACCTTTTTAATAAAAAATATATAAGTCAGAGCAGTGTTTTACTCAGAGTTCATTTGGTTGCAAGCCACAGAAAACAAAGAAACAGTTCCAGAGAAAAGGGGAGGATGAACTCTCTCTCTGGGAAGTTTCAGGAGGACAGCCCCAGGCAGCGGGACTCAGTGATGGTCCAAGATTCTCTCTGTGCATCTCGGCCCCTGCTTTTTGTTGTGCTTGTGTCTTCCCGTGTACATGGTGACTTCCTGCTATAGAACTGGCTTTCTCCATAAGGCTGGGATCCTGACCATTGGAAACTCATGGATTCACATGGAAGCTTACTTGCCCCCTTGACAGCTCATTGGGGATATAAAAAGGGGGCAAATCTCCAAGAGTGTGATTGACCCTTTGGGGTCACGTGCCCTCCTCCAGGCCAGTCACTAAGGGCTGGAAGGTGGGATATGATCATTGGTCCAGTCTGGCACTTTTCCCTACTCCCAAATCTATCACTGTGACTGAGAAGGCAGAAGATGGCAGCTTCTGTTCGGACAGAATGGGTGGAGGCAGGGGGTTGAGCAATTCCCCTAAAGAACGGGGAGTTTTGTCCCCTGAAGAAAGGCAGCTGTTCTTCCCAAGTATCTGTAAGGACTTGCAATGCTGCACATCTTTAAGAGGTCTGAGAGGATTTCCCTGGTGGCCCAGTGGTGAAGAATCTGCCTGTCAGTGCAGGGGACGTGAGTTTGATCCCAGCTCTAGGAAGATCCCATATGCTAAGGGGCAACTAAGCCAGTGTGCCACAGCTACTGAGCCTGTGTGCCCTAGATCCCATGTTCCACAATAAGAGAAGCCACCACAATGAGAAGCCAGCCCACCACAGCTAGGGAGTGGCCTCTGCCTACTGCAACTAGCAAAAGCCTGTATGCAGCAATGCAGACCCAGCTCAGCCATAAATCACTATATAAAACATTTTAAAAAGTGTCTGATAATTGAACTAATGGAAATTTTGAATAACTTGGATAAAAGAGACTAACATTTTCTGAATGCTACAGGAGGGATCAGTCTCCTTACACTGAGAGCCCTTTCAAATGGCTCAATATCCCCTGTCAATAGGATTTCATCAAGGGGCATCATCCCCGCCCTCCTGATGAAAAGCCAGAGAATCCTGGATTTACTACCTCCTTTCCTCACTTCTTTTCATTCCATCCAAACCAGAGTACTCCATACACATGATCTAACAAGTCTAACAATACCAGAAACAGAGTATACCTCCTGCCTTGTGGGCCAGTTATTTTCTTGTCTTTCTGATTTTGTTGAAGAATGAAACACAGGAGATAAAATTTTTCTGAGGTATTGCATACCTGAAAAGGTCTCTATTCTATCATTACATTAGGTTACTAGTTGACAGGGCATAGAATTTAAGTTTGGAAATCGTTTTCTCTTACAGTTTTGAAGATTTTATCCAACTGTTCAGGCTGAGAAAGCTGATTCCATTTCTCCTCATTTTTAATCACTTGCATATTAATGACTTTTTCCTTTCTGGAAGCTTTTAGAGTAATTTCCTTATCCTTGGTATTCTAACATGATAATGGATCTTTTTCCATTCTTTGTGCTGATAATTCAGTGGGACTTTTTAAAATTGATATATGATTGACTTTTAATATTATATAAGTTACAGTGTATAATACAGTGATTCACATTTTTAATAGCTATACTCTATACTCCATTTATAGTTATTACGAAATGCTATATGCTGTACAATATATCCATGTAGCTTATTTTATTTTTGGCTATGCTGGTTCTTAATTGCCAAGGGGGCTCTTCTCTAGTTGTGGCGAGTGGGGGCTATATTTTAATTGCAGTGCATAGACTTGTCATTGTGGTGGCTTTTCCTGTTGCTGGGCACAGACTCTAGGGCATGGACTTTAGGCATGGGCTCAGCAGTTTTTGTGCATTGGATTAGTTACTCCAGGGCATGTGGGGGTCTTCCCAGATCAGGGATGGAATCTGTGTCTCCTGCACTGGCAGGCGGACTCTTTTTCACTGGAAGCCCCTGGTAGCTTATTTTATAACTAATAGTTTCTACTTCTTATTCTCCTTTCCTCTCTCCACTGGTAACCACTAGTTTGTTCTGTGTATCTGTTAGTCTGCTTTTTTGTTGTGGTTATATTCACTAGTTTGCTTTATTTTTTAGACTCCACATATAAGTGAACTCATACAATATTTGTCATTCTCTGTCCAACTTATTTCACTCAGCATAATGCCCTTCAAGTCCATCCATTTTGCTGCAAATGGAAAAGCCACATTAATGTTTATGACTGAGTAGTATTCCTCTCGACATATATGTATATCAAGTTTTATTTATCCATTCATCTATTGGTATGGTTGTTTCCATATCTTGGCAATTGTAAATAATGATGCTATGAACATTGAAGGGACATGTAGCTTTCCAAGGTGGGTCTTTCAATCTGTGAATTGGTGTCATTGATCTCTGGGAAGTTTTATAATCATGGAATTCTCTAGGCTAGAATACTGGAGTGGGTATCCATTCCCTTCTCCAGGGATTCTTTTTGTTATGATTCCTCTAATATTTCTTTCTGGAGCTATAATTTGCCTGTTGGATTCTCTGGATTTATCTTCTACTTTTCTTCTGTGGTCTCTCTGTGATTTTTGTTTGCTCTCTTGGAACTGTCCCTTAAGCTTATCTTCCAACTTCTCTCTCCATATTTTTCCTGCTTCCATAAGTTTAATGTTCAAATGCTTCTTCCTTATGATTAAGAATTTTTAGCATGTTTTTTTACCGTTTCATGGATGTAATCCAACCCCTACGTCTCTGAGGATATTAATCATTTTAAGGCATTATTTTCTCTGTCCACCTGTGTTGTCTCTGAGCTCCCCACTCCTTTTTTTCTGTTTGTAACTTCTGTCTTCTATATTGGATGCTTTCTTCAGATATCTGGTAATCTTTTGCTTTTCAGTCTTGTATTTCTTTACTTTTACTTTTTTACTTTCTTCACTGTACGATGCAGCTTGCAGGATCTTAGTTCCCCAACCAGGGATTAAACCCATACCTTCTGCATTGGAAGTGCAGAGTCCTAACAGTACTTATATGTCAGTAGTTACAGATCACTGTCCTGGGGTCCTTGTGTTTCGCTAGAGAAGAATGTTTCAGTGTCCTGCCTGAAGTGTATCCATTGGGCAGAGAGAATTCTTTGAATGGGGTGGCACTGAACCTCTCACTTAATCCTTCTTTTAAAATACAGAGCCTTGGGGCTTCCCTGGCAGTCCAGTGGTGAAGACTACACCATCTAAGGCAGGGGGTTCAGGTCCCCTGGTCGGGGAGCTAAAATCCCACACACCTCATGGCCAAAAAGCCAAATCATAAAACAGAAGCACTATTGTAACAAATTCAGTGAAGACTTTAAACATGGTCCACATTAAAAAAAAATAACTATTAAATAAATAAAGTAAATTGCAGAGCTGCATCCTCTCCACTGTGCCTGTTTCCCCTATTCAACCTCTGATCAGAATAAAAGCCCAGTTTCCTGTCTGTGTCAGAGGCTGGGGAATACGTGGAGATGCGTGGAGCAGGTAAGTGGGTTGTGGATCCCACTTCCAACCCTGCGTTTGGCCCCATCTTCACTCCTACCTTCTGCCAGAACGGGAGCCCGCTGAGTCCTCATGGTCCTGCCTTCTCAGCTCTGCAACCTGCTTCTTCTGCTTCTCATTTCCAAAATGTCAACCTCTCTTCCCTATTTTATTGCTGCTCCCTTCATCGTTTCCCTTTGTATTTTAACAATATCTTATCTTTTGACTATCTTTTTAGTTGGGAACAAACAGCTGAATGAATTTGCTCCATTGTCCACCTTTAGCTGGCAGACCAGAGTCTACCATGCAGGAGCAAAAGGACAGGGTGAAGTGAGTGGGTGGGCTCGGGAGCCAGACACATCTACGGCTGAGTTCTGCCTTCACGTTTCCATAATCCTTTGTGACCTTGGGCAAGATGATCAATCAGCCTCTCTGAGCCTAGTCGGCACAGGGGAATAAGGCCTCATAATGAGTGGAGGGGGTTATATTGTGAGTTTTCTTGAGTTGTGGTGGGAAACTTGGGGATCCACTCAAATCATGACAGGGACCTCAGTGAGCCTCTCATCTTGCCCAGGGAAGTCAAGTCTGTTTTTGAGTTGCCTGCAGGAGTGTGCGATTGCTCTGGAGTCACTAATGGGGCATCATAGGAACTCATTTCGATTTAAGGCCGAGGAACTTGGGGTTCCATCTAGATTAGTGACATGGATCTTAGGGTTCCTATCAAGTTTAAGCTAGGAGTCATGTCTTGGCTCATGTTGAGGCATGGGACATTGCTTTTCTCTTCCTTTTACAACACGTGTGTGTGTGTGGGGTCAGGACCCCTGTCCAGTTGAGGCAGGAAATTGGGGCTGTTTATAGAGGTAAAACAGGGAATTAGGACTCCCCTTGTGTTGTGAGGTGAATACCCAGAGGTGCAGGAGAAGCAGGACTTATCTAGAGTTGAGGGGTTCCTCGGTGTCCTTTCAATTTGCGGCGAAAATCTCTGGGTTACACTTGAGTTAAAATAGGTGAGAAAGGCCTCCTCTTGAGATGTGAGAGGAATGTCGGGTGTCCTCCTGAGATGATGCAGAGACTAATAGGCCCTTATCTAGCGAAGAGGTGGAGAATATGGGTCTCTTTCAAGTTGTGACGGGTAACACGAGGTTCCTCTTGAATGGCGATGCATATCTTGGGGATTCTATTGAGTTGCATAAAGGGGTTGTCAGCTTCCTTTTGAGATTCAAAAGGGAATGTGAGACTGTTCTGGAGATGCTGCATGGATAAGGGCCTCACTTTGCATTGAGGGGGGGGATCTCTTAATTTCTTGAGTTTTGGCTAGAAGTTTAGTGTTCTACTCTATCTACCACTTTGACCTCAGGGAAAATCTCTTGAAGCCTCAAAAAAATCAAAGCAATATTCGAGTTTCAAAGAGGAGCCAAAGAAGTTGCTAGAGTAACTGCTGGGGAATCAGGCCTCATCTCACATTCAGACAGAAATCTTGGGATGTTCCTCGAGTTGCGGTGGGCAGTTTTGGATTCCCCTCGATTTGGGACATGGTGCTCTGGGAGCCTCTAATGTTGCCTCAGGGAAGCCAGGCCCTCCTTTCGATGTGGGAGGACCATCGTGGGATCCTTCTGGAGGCACTGCAGTGGAATAGAGCCTCATTGGAGTTGAGGTGTGAAAATCAGGGTTCCTCTCCAGTTTCAACAGGGATATCAGAGTTCATATTAAATTCTTATAAGAGAGTCAGCCCCCATCTCGTTTTGAGGCATGTAACCCCTATTACCTCTCAAATTGTCAGAACTCCTTTTAGTTCAGGTGGGTCATTTGAGCTTTTCCTAGATGTGTGCAACAGGGGAATCAGACCTTTATTCATGTACCAGGTGGGTATACCTGAGGTTCCGTTCTAGTCTCCCCAGGAAAATTAGGCCTTATGTCAAGTGAAGGGGAACATCTTCTGGTTTCTGTCTTGTTGTGGTCAGAAGCTGAGGTTCCAGTCAAGACATGATGGGGACCTCAATGATCCCAGGGAGGTCAAGTCTCTTTTTGAGTGTCCTGCAGGAAAAAAGGATTGCTCTGGAGTCGCTGCAAGGTCATGATAGGAACTCATTTCCTTTGAAGGCAGGAAAACTCAGGGTTCCATCTCCATTTGCAACATAGATCTCAGGGTCCCAATTGATATTAAATAGGGAGAGAGGCATCGGCTCAAGTTGAGGCATGGAACTGCGCTTTTCTCTCTTGTTGTAAAGAGGATGGGTCAAGACTCCTGTCCAGATAAGGCAGGTAATATGGGTTTTTATTTAAAGGAACAACAAGGGAGTTAGGCCTCAATTCATGCGATGAGGCAAATACCCAGAGGAGCATGAGAATCAGGACCTATCTTGAGTTGAGTGACAATTGATGTCCTTTCAACTTCCGGCAGGAACTTCTGGGTTTTCCTCAAGTTTGATTAGATGAGAAAGACCTCCTCTTGAGGTGCAAGAAGAACTTTGAGAGTCTTCTTGAGGTGACACAATGGCTAATCGGCCATCATCTCTCCAAAAGGCGGGGAACACCTCTTCCGAGTTATGGCGGTGAACACGAATTTCCTGTTGAATGGCAACGAGTATCGTGGGGATTCTCTTGAGTTGCATACAGGGAGTCAAGCTTTCTCTTGAGATTTGAGAAGGAATTTGAGACTGTACTGGAATCGCTGCACAGGAAAACGACCTCACCTCACATTGAAGGGGAAATCTCTTCATTACTTAAGATGCGGCAGGAAGTATAATGTTCCTTTCCATCTGACACTTTGACCTCAGGGAACCACTCATGAAGCCACAGGTATGTCAAGGCATCTCTGGAGGATTAAGGAGGAGCCGAGGAAGATTCTCGAGTCACTGCAAGAGAACCAGGCCTCATCTTGCATTCAGAGGGAAATCTTGGGATGTTCTTATAATTGCGATGGGCAGTTTCTCAGGTTGAAATGGCAGTTTTGGATTCCTTTCGAGTTGTGACATGGTCTTCTGGGAGCCTCTAACGTTGTCTCAGGGAAGTCAAACCCTGGTTTCGATGTGCTAAAACCATTTTGGTGCTCTACTCAAGTCACTAAGGTTGGATAGGGGCTTATCTGGAGTTGAGGCATGAAACTCAGGATTCCTCTCCATTTTCGACAGGGTTATAAGGGTTCCTATTAAATTTCTACAAGAGAGTCATCCCTCATCTCGTTTTGAGGAATGTAACTCCTCTTTCGTCTCCAGTTGTCAGAACTAGTTTTAGTGTGGAGGGTCATTTGGGCATTTCCTGGATGTGTGCAGTAAGGGAATCAGACCTTTATCCATGTAGTTGAGGATAAACTTGGGGTTCTGTTCAAGTCACTGCAGGGAAATAAGGCCTCATCTTGAGTTGAGGGGAATATATTGTGGTTTTTCTCGAGTTTTGGTGGAAGTCTTGGGATTCCAGTGGAGCCGTGACAGGGACCTCATTGAGCCTCTCATGATGCCCAGGGAAGTCTAGTCTATTTGGAGTTGCCTGTAGTAGAATGGGATTGCTCTGGAGACACTTCCAGGATATTATAGGGTCTCATTTCAAATTAAGGTGGGGTGACTGAGGGTTCCATCTCCATTTGCAACGGGGACCTCAGGTTCCTAACGAGTTGAAACTGGGAGAAATGTCTCGGCTCGTGTTGAGGCATGGGACTCTGCATTCCTCTTGTGTTGTTAAAGGAGAGGGAGTAAGGACTCCTGTTTAGTTGATGCAGGTAATTGGGGCTTTTTCTAGAGGTACAACAAGGGAGTTAGGCCTTCCTTCATGTTGTGAGTCGAATACCAGTGAGTGCAGGAGAAACAGGCCTTAACTGGTGTTGAGAGGCTGCTCAGTCTCCTTTCTGGAGGCAGGAATTTCTGGGTTCCTCTCTAGTTTCAATAAGTGAGAAAGGCGTCCTTTTGAGGCCAGGGAGGAATGTCGGGTGTGACCTCGAGATGAAGAATGGGGCTAATCGGCCCTCATCTCACAATGAGGTTGGGTACACGGAGTTCTTTTGAGTTGCGGCGGGGAACACAAGGCTCCTCTTGAATGATGGCACCTATCTTGAAAATTCGCTTGAGGTGTATAAAGGGAGTCAAACTTCCTTCTGGATTTGAGCTCTGGTGGTGCTGCCCCGTTAAAGTGCCTCATTTTGCCTTAATGAGGGAATCTCTTATTTTCTTGAGTTGATGGGGGAAGTATAGTGTTTCTCTCAATCTGCCACTTTGACTTCAGGGAACCCCTCGTGAAACCTAAGGGAAGTCAAGGAAACTTTTTAGATATGAGGAGCAGCCGAGGAAGGTTCTCAAAGCACAGCAAGGAAATCAGGCCTCATCTCACATTCCACCGTGAAATCATGATAGGTTTCTAGAGTTGAGGCAGGCAGTTTCTCAAGTTGAGGCCAGCAGATTTGGATTCCTCTCGAGTTGTGACATGGTCCTCTGCGAGCCTCTAATGTTGCCTCAGGAATGTCAGGCCGTGCTTTTGATGTGCAATTGCCATCTTGGTGCTCTACCTGAGTCACTACGGTGGACTAGGGCCTCATCCGGAGTTAAGGCATGTAACTCAGGGTACTTCTTCATTTTTGACAGGGCTATCAGAGTTCCTATTGAGTTTCACCAAGAGAGTTTGCTCTCATCTCGTTTTGAGGTATGTAACTCCCCTTTCCTCTCTAGTTGTCAGGACTCCTTTTAGTTAAGGCTGGGCTTTTGGGCTTTTCCTAGATGAGTGCAACATGGGAGTCAGATATCCATCTGTGAAGCTGAGACTAAACCTGGGGTTCTGTTTAAGTCACCACAGGAAAATAAGTCTTCTTCTTGAAGTGAAGGAGTTATCTTGTTGTTTTTCTCAAGGTCTGGTGACAGCTTGGCATTGCACTCGAGTCATGAAGTCAAGGCAAATTGGGAGATTTTAGGAGGCGCCAAGGAAGGTTCTAGAGTCACTGCAGGGGAATCAGGCCTCCTCTCTCATTCAGATGGAAATCTTGTGATGTTTCTCGAGTTGTGGCGTGCAATTTCTTGAGTTGCAGCCAGCACTTTTGGATCCCTCTCAAGTTGTGACATGGTCCTCTGTGAGCCTCTAATGTTGCTTCAGGGAAGTCAAGCCCTCATTTTGATGTGCAAGGGCCATCTCATGGCTCTTCTCCAGTCACTACAGAATAGGCCATCATCATAAGTTGAGGAGTGAACCTCAGGTTTTGTCTCTAGTTTTGAAAGGGATATCATAGCTCCTATTGAGTTTCTCCAAGAGAGTCAGCCCTCATCTCGTTTTGAGGTATGTAATTCCTCCTTGCTCTCGAGTTGTCAGAACTCTTTGAATTGAGGTGGAGCATTTGGACTTTTCCTAGATGTGTGCAACCAGAGAGTCAGACCTCCATCCATGTAGCTGAGGAGAAACCTGCAGTTCTGTTCAAGTCACCACAGGCAAAGAAGGCTTCATCTCGAGTTGAGGGGGTTATACTGTGCTTTTTATCGAGTTTTGATGGGACGCTTTGGGTTCCACTCGAGTCGTGGCAGGTACAACAGTGAACCTCTCATTCTGCCCAGTGAAGTCAAGTCTCCTTTTGAGTTGCCTGCAAGAGTGTGGGTTTGCTCTACTGTCACTTCCAGAATATCATAGGGACTCATTTCAAATTAAGTCGTGGGAACTTAGGGTTCCTCTCCATTGCCAACACAGATGTCAGAGTCCCTTTTGAGATGAAACTGGGAGGAAGGCCTGAGCTCGTGTTGAAGCCTGGGACTCCATGTTCCTCTCCTGCTATAAAAGGGGGAGGGGTCAGGACTCCTGTCTCGCTGAGGCAGGTAATTGGAGCTTTTTCTCGAGTTACAGCAAGGGAGTTAGGGCTCCCTTCGTGTTCCGAGACAAATTCCCAGAGGTGGTGGAGAGTCAGGCTTTATCTTTAGTTGAGGGAAACTCGGTGTCCTTTTGACTTGTGACAAGAAGCTCTGGGTTTCTTTCCAGTTTCAATTGGTAAAAAAAGTGTCCTCTTGAAGTGCAAGTGGAATGTCTTGTGTACTCTCAAGAAGACACAGAGGCTCATCATCTCTCATCTTGCGATGAGGTGGAGAATATGTGGCCTTTCGACTTGTGGCAGGAAGCATGGGATTCCTCTTGAATGATGATAAGTATCTTGTTGATCATCTTGAGGTGCATAAAGGGAGCCAAGATGCCTCTTGAGATTCGCGAGGGAACTTGGGAGTGTTTTGGAGGCACTGCATGAGAAAAATGGCCTGACCTCACATTGAGAGGGGATTTCTTTGTTTCTTGATTTGTTGCAGGAAGTACAGTGTTCTTCTCAGTCTGCCAGTTTAAACCCAGGGTCCCACTACTGAAGCCTCAGGGAAATTAAAACAACTTGAGAGATTTGATCAGGAGCAGAGGAAGGTTCTCGAGTCACTGGAGGGGAATCAGGCCTCATCTCACATTCAGAGGGAAATCTTGAAATGTTTATTGAGTTATGGCGGGCAGTTTCTCGAGTTGCAGCGGACACTTTTGTATCCCCTTCATGTTGCGATGTGGTCTTCTAGGAGCCTCTAATGTTGTGTCAGGGTATTCAGGCCCTCTCCTTAATGTGCGAGGGCCATCTCTGTGATGACACATTCTCGAGTCACTACTACGGAATAGGCCCTCACATTTAGTTGAGGTGTGAACCTCAGGTTTCCTCTCGAGTTTCGACAGGGCTATCAAGTTCCTATTGAGTTTCTCCAAGAATGTCACCCCTCATCTAATTGTTAGGTGTGTAACTCCCTTTTGCTCTCGAGTTATCAGAACTCCTATGAATTAAGGCGGGGCATTTGGGCATTTCCTAGATGTGTGCAACAGGGGAGTCAGACCTCCATCCATGTAGCTGAGATGAAACCTGTGGTTGTGTTCAAGTCACTGCAGGAAAATAAGGCCTCATCTCGAGTTGAGGGGGTTATATTGTGATTTTTCTCGGGTTTGGGTTGAAAGCTTCGGGTTCTAATAGAGTCATGTTGGGGACCAGAGTGAGCATCTAGTCTTCCCCAGGGAAGTCATGTCTCCTTTCGCGTTGCGTGCAGAAGCGTGGGATTACTCTGGACTCACTTCTGGGATATCATAGGGTCTCATTTCAAATTATCGTGGGGAAACTCAGGGTTCCATCTCCATTTGTGACATGAATGTTGGGGTCCCTATCAAGATGAAACTGGGAAGGAGGCCTCAGTTCATGTTGAGGCATGGGACTCCGTGTTCCTCTCATGTTGTAAAAGGGGGAGGAGTCAGGACTCCTGTCTAGTTGAGACAGGTAATTGGAGCTTCTTCTCAAGGTACAACAAGGGAGTTAGGCCTCCTTTCATGTTCAGAGGCGAATTCCCAGAGGTGCTGGGGAATCAGGCTTTATCTGAAGTTGAGGGTAAACACGCTGTCTTCTGACTTGTGGCAGGAAGTTCTGGCTTATCTCGAGCTTCACTTGGTGAGAAAGCCCGCCTCTTGAGGTGCAAGAGGAACGTCGTGTGTTACTTAGAGAAGATGCAGGGGCTAATCATCCCTCATCTTGCGATGAGGTGTAGAACACGGGGCCTTTTGAGTTGCGACAGTGAGCACTAGGTTCCTCTTGAATGATGATGTGTATCTTGGAGATCCTTTTGATGTGCATAAAGGGAGCCAACCTTCCTCTTGGGATTCGAGAGGTAACTTGGGTGTGTTCTGGAGGTGGTGCATGAGAGAAAAAGCCTCACCTCACATTGAGGGGTAAATCCCTTCGTTTCCTGAGTTGTGGCGGGAAGTATATTGTTCTTCTTGATCTGCCTTTTTAAAATCAGGGACTCTCATGAAGCCTCAGGAATATCAAGGCAACTTGGGAGGTTTGAGAAGGAGCCAAGGAGGTTCTCAAGTCACTGCAGGGCAATCAGGCCTCATTTTGTATTCAGAGGGAAATCTTGGGATGTTTCTCAGGTTGTGGTGAGCAGTTTTTCGGGTTGCAGCAGGCACTTTGGGATACCTCTCTAATTGCTATGTGGTCATCTGGGAGGCTCTCATGTTGTCTCAGGGAAGTCAGACACTTGTTTCGAGGTGCAAGGGCCATCTTTGGGCTCTTCTCGATTCAATACAGCAGAATAAGCCCTCATCTTTACTTGAGGTTTGAATCTCAGGTTTCCTCTATAGTTTCAACAGGGCTATCAGAGTCCCTATTTAGTTTCTCCAAGAGTGTCATCCCTCATCTCGTTGTGATGTATGTAACTCCTCATTGCTCTCCAGTTGTCAGAACTCCTTTTTATTGAGTCGAGGCATTTGGGCTTTTCCTAGATATGGGAAACAAGGGATTCAGACCTCCATACATGTAGCTGAGGAGAAACCTGGGGTTCTGTTCAAGTCATCGCAGGGTAATTAGGCCTCATCTCGAGTTGTGAGGGTTATATTGTGCTTTTTCTCGAGTTTTGCTGGGAAGATTCGGGTTCCACTTAAGTCTTGGCTTGGACCCCAGTGAGCCTCTCATCTTTCGCAGGGAAGTCTAGTCTCCTTTTGCATAGCCTGCTGGAGCATGGGATTGCTTTGGAGTCGTTTGTGGCATATCATAGGGTCTCATTTCAAATTAATGCGAGGGAACTCAGGGCTCCATCTCCATTTGCAACACAGATTTTGTAGTCCCTATGGATTTGGAACTGGGAGAAAGGCCTCATCTCGTGTTGAGGCATGGGACTCCATGTTCTCAAGGTACAACAAGGGAGTTAGGCCTCCCTTCATGTCCTGAGGTAAATTCCCAGAGATGCTGGAGAATCAGGCTTTATCTGAAGTGGAGGTGCAACTCGCTTTCTTTTCGACTTGCGGCAGGAAGCTCTGGGTTCCTCTCGAGTTTCAATTGGTGAGAAAATCCTCCTTTTGAGTTGTGACTGGAACGTCGTGTGTCCTGTTGAGACGACACAGGGACTAATCAACCTCATCTCGCAATGAGTGGGAGAGCATGGGTCCTTTCCGGTTGTGGCAAGGAGCTGGAGGTTCCTCTTGAAAGATGACGCATATCTTGGAGATCCTCTTGAGGTGCATAAAGGGAGCCAAGCTTCTTCTTGAGATATGAGAGGTAACCTGGGAGTATTCTGGGGGCACTGCATCAGAAATAAGCCTCACCTCACATTGAGAGGGGAATCTCCTCAATTCTTAGTTGTGGCAGGAAGTATAGTGTTCCTCTCAATCTGCCACATTAAATTCAGGGCCACTCTCTTGAAACCTCAGTGAAGTCAAGGAAACTTGGGAGGTTCCATGAGGAGCCGAGGAAGGTCCTCAAGTCACTGTAGGAGAATCAATTTTCATCTCGCATTCATAGAGATATCTTGAGATGTTTCTCGTGTTGTAGTGGGCAGTTTCTCGAGTTGCCCTGGGGACTGTTGGATTCCTCTTGAGTTGCCACGTCGTCCTCAGGTAACCTCTAATGTTGCCTCATGGAAGTCAGGTCCTCGTTTTGATGTGCAAGGGCCATCTCGGGGCTCTTGTCGAGTCACTACTGCAGAATAGGGCCTCACCTTTAGTTGAGGTATGAATCTCAGGTTTCCTTTCTTGTTTTGACAGGGCTACATATCAGAGTTCCTATTGAATATCTCCAAGAGAGTCAGCCCTCATCTCGTTGTGAAGTCTGTAACTTTGATCTTGAGTTGTCAGAACTCCTTCTTATTGAGGCGGGGCATTTGTGCTTTTCCTAGATGTGTGCAACAGGGGTTTTAGACTTTATCCGAGTATCTGAGGAGAAACCTGGTATTCTGTTCAAGTCACCGCAGGGATATAAGGCCTCATCTTGAGTTGAGGGGTTTATATGGTGCTTTTTCTCCTGTTTTGGTGGGAAGCCTTGAGTTCCACTCGAGTCGTGTCGAGGACCTCAGTGAGTCTTTCTTCTTGCCCAAGGGAGTCAAGTCTCCTTTTGAGTTGCCTGCAGGTGAGTGGGATTGCTCTGGTGTTGCTTCCGGGATATCATAGGGTCCCAATTTAAAGTAAGGTTGAGGAACTCAGAGTTTCATATAGTGCTTATGATGTCATACATATATTGGGTGTGATGTCATGCATGCATTGGTTGTGATATCATCCATACAGTGGGTGTACTGACACCTGTGTAGTGGATGTGATGTCGGACATAGTCAGTGTTATGTCATAAGTATTGTATTTTGATATCATAAAGAGTGTGAAGTCATGGATAGTGCTTGTGATGTCATACATAGGCACAATGTGATGTCATATCTATAGTGGGTGTGAATTCATCAATAAAATTGGTGTGATGACACAGATATATTGGATGTGATACCACATGTGGTGTGATGTCGTAAAGAGTGAATGTCACATCATATATAGTGAATATGATGTCATACACATCGTGAGGTTGTCATACACAACCTTACTTCAGTCATATATGCAGTGTGTGTGATTAGACAGATACAGTTAATGTGATCTAAGGAATACAGTGGTTGTTATGTCTTAAAGACGGAGGTGTGATGTCATAAAGTGTGGATGTGATGTCATTTATAATTTATATGATGACATAGCTATTGGGGTGTGATATCATACATACCCCAATGATGTATGTCATCTACACAGTGGATGTGATGACACAGATACAGGGCATGTGATGGAAGATATAGTGGATGTGATGTCATATACCCTGGATATGGTATTGTAAATAAAGTGAATTTATGTCATAGATACAGTGGCTGTGATGGCACATGCATACTGGATGTGATGTCACATACACTAGATGTGATGTCATATATAGCGGGTGTGATGTCATGAATACAGGGTATGTGATGTCATAAAGAGTGAGTGTGATATCATATGTACTCCATATGATTCCATACATATATTGGATGTAATGTCATTCATACAGTGTGTGTGATACCGTCTACATATTGGGTGAGATGACACAGAGTGGATGTGATCAGTTATAGTGGGTGTGAAGTCATAAATACTGTGATGTCAAATAGAGTGAATGTGATGTCATGTATACTAATTGTAATGCCATGTATACACCCAGTGTGATTTTATACATAGATTGGTTGTGATGTCACCAATAGAATGGATGTGATGACATGTGGAAGCGATGTCACATGTATAGAAGACGTGGTGTCATATACAGTTGAGGTGACTTCATATATATTGGATGTGATGTCATGAATACAGTGGTTGTGATGCCAAAGATGGAGAAGTGGGTTGTCATGAAGAGTGGATGTGTTATAATATATAATGCATAGGATGTCTCAATTTAAAGTAAGGTTGTCACACATATAATGGGTGTGATACCATACATATAGTTGATGTGTTGACACAGATACAGTGGATGTGATGTCAGATATAATGGGTGTGATGTCATATACTGGACGTGATTTCAGATAT
The DNA here is from genome assembly GCA_007570785.1 of Antilocapra americana. Taxonomy (NCBI): domain Eukaryota; kingdom Metazoa; phylum Chordata; class Mammalia; order Artiodactyla; family Antilocapridae; genus Antilocapra; species Antilocapra americana. The sequence goes on from SRVM01002213.1 coordinate 18,267, forward strand.
AGTGAGTTTGATGTCAGATCCAGTGGTTGTGTTGTCACACAGAGTGTGTGTGGTGTCCTATATAGTGGATATGATGTCATAATCATAGTGGGCATAATGTTATAGATAGTGTGGCTGTGATGCCACAGGTATAAAATACAGTGGAAATGATGTCATAAATACCATTGTGTGATGGTAAGTAAAGAGTGGATGTGATGTTATATATAGTGCATATGATGGCATATATATAGTGGGTGCAATGTCATATGTAGAGTGGGTGTGAAGACACAGAATGAGTGTGATGTCAGATGTAGTAGGTTGATGTGATATATAGTGGTTGTGTTCTTATTGCACACAATATGTGTAATGTCATATAACATGGATATGATAATATAAATGTAGTGGGTGTGATGTCATCAATAGAGTTGTCATGATGTCTCATGTATAGTTAATGTGATGTCATCATCATTGAATGTGATTTCACATATAGTGGCTGTGATATAATGAATACTGTATATTTTATGTCATAAAGAGTGAATGTGATGTCATGTACAGTGCATGTGAAACATAGACATGTCCAAATTGATGTCATATATAGAGTATTTGTGAGTTCATCAATAGAATGGGTGTGATGGCACAGATACAGTGGATGCAATGTCACATGTATCCAAAATGTGATGTCATATTCGGTGGATGTGATGTCATATATGAGTGTGATATCATGAATGCAGTAAATGTGATGCAAAATATATCAGTGCAACGTCACAAAGAGCGGATGTGATGTCATATATAATGCATATGATGTCATACATATCATGGGTATGGTGTCATACATACAGCAGATGTGATGACATAGGTACAGTGGATGTGATGTAGACACAGATAGTGTGATGTCATAGATACAGTGGCTGGGTAGTCGATGTGACGTCATAACTAGTGGATGAGATGTCATATATAGTGAGTGTAATGTCATGAATACAGTGGATGTGATGTCATAGAGAATGGATATGATGTCATAGATACTGCATGTGATGTCATGTATATCTCAGATGTAATATTGATACAATGGGTGTGATGACACTGATACATTGTGTGTGATGTGAGATATAGTGTGTGTGATGTCAGATATAGTGGTTCTCTTGTAAAATACACTGAGTGTGATGACATATATAGTGGATATGATGTCATAAACATACTGGGCGTGATGTCATAGATACAATGGCTGTGATGTCACATGTATAGTCGATGTGATGTCATAATCTGTGGATGTGATATTACATATAGAGGGCATGATATCATGAACAGAGTGGATGTGATGTCATACAGTGGACATGAAGTCCTAGAGTGAGTGTGATATCATGAATACATCTGATTTGATGTTTGAAACACTGTGGTGTGATGTCATAAAGAGGGGATATGATGTCATATAGAGCATATGATGTCATACATATACTGGGTGTGACGGACATAGAGTGGGTGTGATATCATCTATACAGTGGGTTGAATGATACAGATACAGTGGAAGCGATATCAGATATAGTGTGTGTGATGCCATAGGTACAGTGGTGTGATGTCCGAGAGAATGGGTAGGATAACATATATACTGCATATGATGTCATACATATATTGGATAAGATATACATACATACAATGTGTGTGATATCATCAATAGAGTGGTTGGGTTGTGACGATGCAGTAGAGTGGGTGCAATGTCATAAATACTGTGATTAAATGTCATAAATAGTGAATGTGATGTCGAGTCTAGTGCATGTGATGTCATACATATGCCCAGTGTGACGACACAGGTAATGGATGCTCTGTTATTTGTATAGAGGATGTGATGTCATATACAGTTGATGTGACTTCACATATAGTGGGTGTGATGTCATGAATACAGTGCAAGTGATGTCTTAAATACAGTGATGTGATATGATAATGAGTGGATATGATGTCATAAAGAGTGCATTCGATTCCATACATATATTGGGTGCGATGTCATACATAAAGTACTTGTCATATCACCTATAGAGTGGGTTTGATGACTCAGATTGATGCAATATCACAAGTACAGAAGATGTGATTTCATATACATTTGATGTGACTTCATATACAGTGGGTGTGATGTCATGAGTACATTGGATGTGATGTCATACATATAGTGGTGTGATGTCATAAAGAGTGGATGTGATGACATATATAGTACATATGATATCATACATATAGAAGGTGTGATTTCATACATACAGTGGTTTTGATGAAAGGATACAGTGGAGATCATGTCAGATAGAGTGAATGTGATGTCAGTTATAGTGTTTGTCTTGTCATTCACACAGTGCTCATGATGTCTCATTAGTGGATATAATGCCATAAACATAGTGAGAGTGATGTCACAGATAAATTGCCTGTGATTTCACATGTAGAGTGGATGTGATGTCATAAAGTGGATGAGCTATCATATAGAGTGGGTGTGATGTCATGATTACAGTGGATGTGATGTCATAAATACAGTGGGCTGATGTCATAGAGAATGGATATGATATCATATATATTGCATAAGATTTCATACATATACTGGGTGTGATGTCATAAATACTGTGTATTGATGTCATAAATAGTGAATGTGATGTCATATATAGTGCATGTGATTTCATACATAGGCCCAGTGTGATGTCCTACATGGAGTGGGTGAGAACTCATGAATAAAATGGGTGTGATGATACAGATACAGTGGATGTGATGTCACATGTATAGAAGATGTGATGTCATATACAGTTGATGTGACTTCATGTATAGCACATGTGATGTCAATAATATAGTGCATGTGATGTCATAAAGAGTGAATATAATGTCATATATAGTGAATATGATGTCATACACATCGTGGGTATGACATCATATATACAGTGGGTGTGATTAGACAGATACAGCCAATGTGATATCATGAATGCAGTAATTGTTTTGCCTTAAGTACATGAGTGTGATCTCATAAAGAGTGGACATTGTGTCGTTTATAATTTATATGATTTCAAACATATCAGGGTGTGATATCATACATACAGTGGGTGTGATGTCATCTACACAGTGGATGTGATGACATAGATACAGTTCATGTGATGGAAGATACAGCGGATGTGACATCATATACCCTGGATATGGTATTGTAAATATAGTGGGTGTATGTCATATATACAGTGGCTGTGATGTCACATACACAGGATGTGATGTCATATATAGTGGGTGTGATGTCATGAATACACAGAATGTGATGTCATAAAGATTGGGTGTGATGTCAAATATACTCCATACGATGCCATACATATAATGGGCGTGATGCCAAACATACAGTGTGTGTGATACCATCTATACATTGAGTGAGATGACACAGAGTGGATGTGATCAGTTATAGTGGGTGTGAAGTCATAAATACTGTGAAGTCACAAAGAGTGAATATGACATCATGTATAGTGATTGTGATGTCATGTATTCACCCAGTGTGATTTTACACATAGAGTAGTTGTTATGTCACGAATAGAATGAGTGTGATGACACAGATGCAGTGGAAACAATGTCACATGTATAGAAGATACGATGTCATGTTCAGCTGATGTGACTTCATATATATTGGATATGATATCATGAATACAGGGGATGTAATGCAATAAATGGAGAAGTGGGTTGTCATAAAGAGTGGATGTGTTGTCATATATAATGCATAGGATGTCATACATATAATCAGTGTGATATCACTCATACAGTAGGTGTGTTGACACAAATAGAGTGGACATGATGTCAGATATGGTGGGTATGATGTCAGATCCAATGGCTCTGTTTTCAAACAGTGTGTGTGTCATATCACATATAAAGGATATGATGTCATAAACATAGTGGGCATAATGTTATAGATACAGTAGCTATGATGTCATAGATATAAAATACAGTGGAAATGATGTCATAAATACCATTGTATGATAGTAAATAAAGAGTGGATGTGATGTCATATATAGTGCATATTATCTAGGGGCAACACATTGTCTTTTTGACAAGCAGTAGGAAACTCTGGTTTCCTCTCAAGTTTCAGATGGTGAGAAAATCCTCCTCTTGAGATTTGAGAGGAACGTAATGTATCCTCTCCAGACAACGCAGGAGCTAATCATACCTCATCTTGCGATGAGGTGGACAACACATGCCTTCTGAGTTGTGGCAGGGAGCATGAGGTTCCTCTTGAATAATGATGCATATCTCGGGAATCCTCTTGGGGTGCATAAAGGGAACCAAGCTTCCTGTTGAGATTCGAGAAGGAATGAGGGAGTGTTCTGGAGGAGGTGCTTGGGAAAAAAGACTCAGATCACATTGAGAGGGAAATCTCTTCATTTCTTGAGTTGTCATGGGAAATTTAGTGTTACTCTCAAACTGCCACTTTCAAATCAGGGACCCTCTTGTGAAGCCTCAGGGAAGTCAAGGCAACGTGGGAGGTTTGAGGAGGAGCTGATGAAGGTTCTCGAGTCACTGCAGGGGAATCAGACCTAATCTCACATACAGATGGAAATCTTGGGTTGTTTCCCCAGTTGCGGTGGGCAGTTTCTCGAGTTACGGCGGGAAGTTTCTCGAGTTGCAGCACGCACGTTTGGATCCTTCTTGAGTTGCGATATGGTCCTCTGAGAGCCTCTATTTTTGCCTCAGAGAAGTCAGGCCCTGGTTTCGATGTGTGAGGGCCATCTCACGGCTCTTTTCGAGGCACTAGAAAAGAGGGCCTCAACTTTAGTTCAGGTATGAACATCAGGTTTCCTCTCTAGTTTCGACAGGGCTGTCAGTGTTCCAATTGATTTTCTCCAAGAGATTATGTGTTCATCTCGTTGGGAGGTATGTAAATCGTCTTTGCTCTTGGGTTGTCTGAAGTCCTTTTCATTAAGGCAGCGCTTTTGGACATTTTTTAGATATGTGCGTAGGGGGAGTCAGACCTCTATCCATGTAGCTGAGCAGAAATCTGGTGTTCTGTTCAAGTCACCACAGGGAAATAACCCCCTCACTTCCATTTGAGGAGGTTATATTGTGCTTTTTCTCGAGTTTCCGAGGGAAGCTTTGGGTCCCACTCAAGTCGTTTTGGGACCTCAGTGAGCCTTTCCTCTGATCAAGGGAAGTGAAGTCTTATTTAGAATTGCCTGCAGAAATGTGGGATTGCTCTGGATTCACTTCTGAGATATAATATGGTCTCATTTCAAATTAAGACGGGGGCACTCTGGGTTCCATCTCCATTTGTGACATGGATGTCGGGGTCCCGATCGAGTTGAAACTAGGAGTGAGGCCTCAACTCGTGTTGAGGCATGGGATTCCGTGTTCATCTCGTGTTTTAAAAGGGGGAAAGACCAGGACTCCTGTCTAGTTGAGGCAGGTAACTGGAGCTTTATCTTGAGATACAACATGTCATGAAGGCCTTCCTTCGTGTTCCGAGGCAACTGCCCAGAAATACTGTAGAATATGGCTTTATCTGAAGTTGAGGAACAACTCGCTGTCCTTTCAACATGCAGCAAAAAGCTTTGGCTTCCTCTCGAGTTTCAATTGGTGGGAAAGGCCTGTTTTGAGGTGTGAGAGAAACGTCGCGTGTCCTCTGGAGACAATGCTGGGGCTCATCATCCTTCATGTCATGATGAGGTGGAGAACATGGTGCCTTTTGAGTTCTGGTGGGGAGGATGAGGTTCCTCTTGAATGATGACGTGTATTGGGAGCTTGGGAGCCAAGCTTCCACTGGAGATTCTAGATGTAACTTGGGAGTGTTCCCAGCATGCAGTCTGTTAAAAAAAAATTGGTCACATAGAGAGGCGAAACATTTCATTTCTTGTGTTGTGGTGGGGAGTATAGTGTTCCTCCCAATCTGCCACTTTCAAGTAAGGGACACTCTCATGTAGCCTGAGGGAAGTCAAGGCAAATTGGAAGGTTCAAGGAGGAGCAGAAAAAGGTTTGCAAGTCCCTGCAGGGGAATCAGGCCTCATTTCGCCTTCAGAGGGAAATCTAGGGATGTTTTTCGATTTGCGGTGGGAAGTTTCTCAAGTACTACTGGGCACATTTGGATGCCACTGGAGCTGTGACGAAGTCCTCTGAGAGCCTCTAATGTTGCCTCAGAGAAGGCAGGCCCACATTTCGATGTCCACGGGCCATCTTGGGGCACGTCTTGAGTCACTACACTGGAATAGGTCCTCACCTTTAGTTGAGGCATGAACCTGAGCATTCATCTCAAATTTTGACAGGGCTATCAGAGTTCCTATTGAGTCTTTGCAAGAGAGTATGTGCTCATCTCGTTGGGAGACATGTAACTCGTCTTGGCTCTTGGGTGGTAGGAACTCCTTTGCATAAGACAGGGCATTGGGGCATACAATTAATACGTGAAACGATGGAGTCAGAACTTTATCGGAGTAGCTGAGCAGAACCCTGGGGTTTTGTTTAAGTCACCACAAGGACATCAGTCCTCATCTCAAGTGGAGGGTGTGATATGGTGCTTTTACTCAAGTTTTGGTGGGAAGCTGCGGGTTCCCCTCAAATCGTGGCAGGAAACTCAGTGAGCCTCTGGTCTTGACTAGCGAAGTCAGGTGTCCGGGTGCATGGCATGCGTGATCGAGGGAGTGCTCTGGAGTCGCTTGCGGGATGTCAGAGAGTATCACTTGAAATGAAGGAAGAGGGGCTCAGAGTTCCATTCCCATTTGCGACCTGGACTTCAGGGTGACTTAGAATTGAAGCTGGGAGGAAGCTAGCCACTCATGTGTGGATAGACACTCCGTTTTCCTCTCCTGTTGTAAAGAAAGGGAGGCGACAGCACTTCTGCATTTTTGAGGTAGGCAATTAGAGATTTTCATCGATGGCAACAAGACATGGAGAGATTTCTTCCTGCTCTGAGGCAAATTCGCAGAGGTGCTGGAGAATCAGGCTTTGCCTGAAGTGCAGGGGCAAAAGGATGTACTTGGAAATTTCTGCAGGAGGCTCTGGGTTTCTCTCATAATTAACTTGGTGAGAGAGGCGGCCTCTTGCGTTGTGAGAGGAAAGTCGTGTGTCTACGTGAAGCGAAGAAGGGGCTAATCATCGCTCATATCGGAATTAGCTGGAGAAGCCTGAGCCTTTCGAGTTGTGCTAGGGAGCACGAGGTCCCTCTTGCGTGGCCGTGTGCACTTTAGAAATCATCTAGGGCTGCATGTAGGGAACTATGTTTCGTCTTGGGATTCGATAGGGAACGTGGGAGTATTCTGGAGACCCTGAATGAGAAAAAACAAACTCATCTCACATTGAGAGGGGAATCTTTTCGTTTCTTGAGTTGCGGCGGCAAGTGTAGTGTCCCTCCCGGGTTGACCCTTTCAATTCAGGGACGCTCTCGTGCAGCCTCAGGGACATCAAGGTATCTTGGGAGGTTCGAGGCGGAGCCGTGGAAATTTCTCGCGTCCCTGAAGGGGAATCAGGCCTCATCTCGCCTTCAGAGGCACATCGTGGGATGGTTATCGACTTGCAGCGGGCAGTTTCTTGACTTACGGCGGGCAGTGTCTCGAGTTGCAGCGGGCACTTTTGGGTCCCTCTGGAGCTGCGACGTGGTCCTTTGGGTGCCTTAATGTTACCTCCGGGAAGGCAGGCCCTCATTTCGATGTGCACGGGCCATCTTGGGGCTATTCTTGAGTCACTACACCGGATTAGGTCCTCATCATTAGGTGAGGTATGAACTTGAGTTTTCATCTCGAGTTTGGACACGGATATCAGAGCTTCGATTGAGTTTCTCCCAGAGAGTACGTGCTCATCTCGTTGTGAGCTATGGAAGTCGCCTTTGATCTCTGGTTTTCAGAAGTCCAGTGCATGAAGGCAGGGCGTTGGGACCGATTTTTGATATGTGCAATGGGGGAGTCAGACCTCCATCCGTGTAGCTAAGCAGAAAGCTGGTATTTTGCTCAAGTCACCACCAGGACATCAGGCCTCATCTCGAGTGGAGGCTGTGATATGGTGCTTTTTCGCGAGTTTGAGTGGGAAGCCGCGGGTTCCCCTCGAATCGTGGCAGGGACCTCAGTGAGCCTCTTGTCTTGAACAGCGAAGTCAGGTGTCCGTTTGGGTGGCATCCATGAGCGAAGGAGTGCTCCGGAGTCGCTTGCAGGATGTCAGAGAGTCTCCTTGGCAATTAAGGCAGAGGAACTCAGGGTTCCATCACCATTTGAGACCTAGTCTTCGGGGTCCCTTGAAACTGAACCTGGGCGGAAGTTGTCCGCTCATGTGAGGTGTGACACACCCTTTTCCTCTCCTCTTGAAAAAACGGAGGCGTCAGGTCTCCTTCCTTGTTGAGGCAGGCAATTACAGCATTTCATAGATGGCAAGGAGACAGTGAGGCTTCCCATCGTGTTCTGAGGCGAATTCCCCGAGGGGCTGGAGAATCAGGATTTCCCTGAACTGCAGGGGCAAATGGCTGTCCTTGGAAATTTATGCAGGAGGCTATTGGTTCCTCTCATGATTCACTTGGTGAGAAAGGCAGCCTCTTGAGGTGTGAGAAGAAAGTCGTGTGTCTGTTGGAAGCCAAGAAGGGGTAACAGTCGCTCATCTCACGAGACGCTGGAGAACCCTGGGCCTTTCGAGGTGTGGCGGGGAGCACGAGGTTCCTCTTGCACGGCCTTGTCTTTCTTGGAGATCCTCTTGGGCTGCATGTAGCAAACCAAGCTTCATCTTGGAATTCGATAGGGAAGGTGGGAGTGTTCTTGAGGCCCTGCATGGGAAAAAAAGCCTCACCTCACATTGAGAGGGGAATCTTTTCGGTTCTTGAATTGTGGCGGGAAGCGTAGTGTTCCTCCCAGGTTGACATTTTGATTTCAGGGACACACTCGTGCAGCATCAGGGACGTCAGGGAATCTTGTGAGGTTCGAGGAGGAGCCGGGGAACTTTCTCGCGTCCCTGCAGGGGAATCAGGCCTCATCTCGCCTTCAGAGGCACCTCGTGGGATGGTTCTAGATTTTCGGAGGGCAGTGTCTTGAGTTGCAGGGGGGACATTTGGGTCGCTTTGGAGCTGCGACGCGGTCCTCTGTGTGCCTCTAATGTTGCCTCAGGGAAGGCAGGCCCTCATTTCGATGTGCACGGGCCATCGCGGGGCTCTTCTTGAGTCACTACACCGGATTAGGTCCTCATCCTTAGGTGAGGTATGAACTTGAGCTTTCATCTCGAGATTGGACACGGATATCATGGTTCAGATTGAGTTTCTCCCAGGGAGTACGTGCTCATCTAGTTGTGAGCTACACAACTCGCCTTTGCTCTCGCGTTTTCAGAAGTTCACTGCATGAAGGCAGGGCGTTTGGGAAGATTTTTGATATGTGCACCGGGGAGTCAGACCTCCATCCGTGTAGCTGAGTAGAAACCTGGGGTTTTGTTGAAGTCACCACCAGGACATCAGTCCTCATCTCGAGGCGAGGCCGGGATATTGTGCTTTTTCTCGAGTTTGAGTGGGAAGCTGCGGGTTCCCCTCGAATCATGGCAGGGACCTGAGTGAGCCTCTGGTCCTGAGCAGCGAAGTCAGATGTCCGGTTGCCTGGCATGCATGAGCGAAGGAGTGCTCCGGAGTCGCTTGAAGGATGTCAGAGAGTCGCCTTGGCAATGAAGGCAGAGGAACTCAGGGTTCCATCCCCATTTGCGACCTAGACTTCGGTTTCCCTTGGAATTGAAACTGGGGGGACGTTGTCCAGTCAAGTGAGGCGTGACACTCCCTTTTCCTCTCCTCTTGAAAAAACGAAAGCGTCAGGTCTCCTGCCTTGTTGAGGCAGGCAATTACAGCATTTCCTCAATGGCAGCGAGGCAGAGAGGCCTCCCTTCGTGTTCTGAGGGGAATTCCCAGAGGGGCTGGAGAATCAGGCTTTCCCCGAAGTGCAGGGTCAAAGGGCTTTCCTTTGAAATATCTGCAGGAGGCTCTGGGTTCCTCTCATGATTCACTGGGTGAGAAAGGCAGCCTCTTGAGGTGTGAGAGGAAACTCGTGTGTTTTTTGGAAGGGAAGAAGCTGCTAAGCGTCGCTCATCTCGCGAGAAGCTGGAGAACCCTGAGCCTTTCGTGTTGTGTCAGGGAGCAAGAGGTTCCCCTTGTATGGCCCTGTGCTACTTGGAGATCCTCTTGGGCTGCATGTAGCGAACCAAGCTTCGTCGTGGGATTCGATAGGGAACGTGGGGGTGTTCTTGAGGCCCTGCATGGGAAAAACAGCCTCGTCTCACATGGAGAGGGGAATCTTTTCGTTTCTTGAGTTGTGGCGGGAAGCGTAGTGTTCCTCCCCGGTTAACCCTTTCAATTCAGGGACCCTCTCGTGCAGCATCAGGGACGTCAAGGCATCTTGGGAGTTTCGAAGAGGAGCCGAGGAACTCTGTCGCGTCCCTGCAGGGGAATCAGGCCTCATCTCGCCTTCAGAGGCACATCGTGGAATGGTTCTCGACTTGCGGCGGGCAGTTTCTTGACTTACGGCGGGCAGTTTCGCGAGTTGCAGCGGGCACTTTTGGGTCCCTCTGGAGCTGCGACGCGGTCCTCTGGGTGCCTCGAATGTTGCTTCAGGGAAGGCAGGCCCTCATTTCAATGTGCACGGGCAATCTTGGGGCTATTCTTGAGTCACTACACCGGATTAGATCCTCAAAATTAGGTGAGGTACGAACTTGAGCTTTCATCTCGTGTTTGGACATGGATATCAGGGTTCTGACTGAGTTTCTCCCAGAGAGTTCCTGCACATCTCGTTGTGAGCCATGTAACTCGCCTTTTCTCTCGGGTTTTCAGAAGTCCACTATATGAAGGTAAGGCGTTTGGGCAGATTTTTGATATGTGCAACGCGGGAGTCAGACCTCCATCCGTGTAGATGAGCAGAAGGCTGTGGTTTTGATGACGTCCCCACCAGGACATCAGTCCTCATCTAGAGTGGATGCGGTTATATGGTGAGTTTTCTCGAGTTTGAGTGGGAAGCTGCTGGTTCCCCTAAAATCGTGGCAGGGACCTGAGTGAGCCTCTGGTCTTCAGCAGCGAAGTCAGGTGTCCTTTTGCGTGGCATGCATGAGCGAAGGAGTGCTCCGGAGTCGCTTGCGGGATGTCAGAGAGGTGCCTTGGCAATAAAGGCAGAGGAACTCAGGGTTCCATCCCCATTTGCGACCTAGTTTTCGGGTTCCCTTGGAAAAGAAACTGGGGGGACGTTGTCCGCTCAAGTGATGCGTGACACTCCCTTTTCCTTTCCTCTTGAAAAAACGGAGGCGTCAGGTCTCCTGCCTTGTTGAGGCAGGCAATTACAGCGTTTCCTCGATGGCAGCGAGGCAGTGAGGCCTCCCTTCGTGTTTTGAGGCGAATCCCAGAGGTGCTGGAAAATCAGGCTTTCCCTGAAGTGCCGGGGCAAAGGGCTGTCCTTTGAAATTACTGCAGGAGGCTCTGGGTTCCTCTGATGATTCACTTGGTGAGAAAGGCAGCCTCTTGAGGTGTGAGAGGAAAGTCGTGTGTCTGTTGGGAGCGAAGTAGGGGCTAACCGTCGCTCATCTCGCGAGAAGCTGGAGAACCCTTGGCCTTTCGAGTTGTGGCAGTCAGCTCGAGGTTACATTTGCATGGCCCTGTGCTTCTTGGAGATCCTCTTGGGTTACATGTAGTGAACCAAGCTTCGTCGTGGGATTCGATAGGGAAGGTGGGAATGTTCTTGAGACCCTGCATGGGAAAAACAGCCTCTGCTCACATGGAGAGGGGAATATTTTCGTTTCTTGAGTTGTGGCGGGAAGCATAGTGTTCCTCCCAGGTTGACCCTTTCAATTCAGGGAACCTCTCGTGCAGCCTGAGGGACGTCAACGTATCTTGAGAGGTTCGAGGAGGAGCCGTGGAACTTTCTGGCGTCCCTGCAGGGGAATCAGGCCTCATCTCGCCTTCAGAGGCACATCGTGGGATGGTTCTCGACTTGAGGCGGGCAGTTTCTCGACTTACGGCGGGCAGTTTCTCGAGTTGCAGCGGGCACTTTTGGGTCCCTCTGGAGCTGCGACGCGGTCCTCTGGGTGCCTCGAATGTTGCCTCAGGGAAGGCAGGCCCTCATTTCGATGTGCACGGGCCATCTCGGGGCTCTTCTTGAGTCACTACTCCAGATTAGGTCCTCATCGTTAGGTGAGGTATGAACTTGAGCTTTCATCTCGAGTTTGGACACGAATATCAGGGTTTTGATTGAGTTTCTCCAAGATAGTACGTGCTCGTCTCGTTGTGAGCTGTGCAACACGCCTTTGCTCTCGAGTTTTCGGAAGTGCACTGCATGAAGGCAGGGCGTTTGGGAATATTTTTGATATGTGCAACGGGGGAGTCAGACCTCCATCCGTGTAGCTGAGCAGAAAGCTGGGGTTTTGTTGAAGTCCCCACCAGGACATCAGTCCTCATCTCTATTGGAACCGGGGATATGGTGCTATTTCTGAAGTTTGAGTGGGAAGATTCGGGTTCCCCTCGAATCGTGGCAGGGACCTCAGTGAGCCTCTGGTCTTGAGCATCGAAATCAGGTGTCCGTTTGTGTGGCATGCATGAGCGAAGGAGTGCTCTGGAGTCGCTTGCGGGATGTCAGAGAGTCTCCTTGGCAAGGAAGGCAGAGGAACTCAGGGTTCCATCCCCATTTGCGCCCTAGTCGTCGGGGTCCCTTGGAACTGAAACTGGGGGGAAGTTGTCAGCTCAAGTGAGGCATGACACTCCCTTTCCCTCTCCTCTTGAAAAAACGGAGGCGTCAGGTCTCCTGCCTTGTTGATGCAGGCAATTACAGCTTTTCCTCGATGGCAGCGAGTCAGTGAGGCCTCCCTTCGTGTTCTGAGGCGAATTCCCAGAGGCGCTGGAGAATCAGGCTTTCCCTGAAGTGCAGGGGCAAAGGGCTGTCCTTGGAAATTTCTGCAGGAGGCTCTGGGTTCCTCTCATGATTCCCTTGGTGAGAAAGGCAGCCTCTTGAGGTGTGAGAGGAAAGTCGTATGTCTGTTGGAAGCGAAGAAGGGGCTAACCGTCGCTCATCTCACGAGAAGCTGGAGAACCCTTGGCCTTTCGAGTTGTGGCAGGGAGCAGGAGGTTCCTCTGCCATGGCCCTGTGCTTCTTGGAGATCCTCTTGGTCTGCATGTAGGGAACCAAGGTTCGTCGTGGGATTCAATAGGGAACGTGGGAGTCTTTTGAGGCCTGCATGGGAAAGACAGCCTCGGCTCACATTGAGAGGGGAATCTTGTCGTTTCTTGAGTTGTGGTGGGAATCGTAGTGTTCCTACCCAGGTTGACCCTTTCAATTCAGGGACCATCTCGTGCAGCCTCAGGGACGTCAAAGCATCTTGGGAGGTTCGAGGAGGAGCCGTGGAACTTTCTCGGGTCCCTGCAGGGGACTCCGGCCTCATCTCGCCTTCAGAGGCACATCTTGGGATGGTTCTCTACTTTCGAAGGGCAGTTTCTCGACTTACGGGGGGCAGTTTTTCGAGTTGCAGCGGGCACTTTTGGGTCCCTCTGCAGCTGCAACGCGGTTCCCTGGGTGTCTCTAAAGTTGCCTCAGGGAAGGCAGGCCCGCATTTCGATGTGCACGGGCTATCTCGGCGCTCTTCTTGAGTCACTACACCGAATTAGGTCCTCATCGTTAGGTGAGGTATGAATTTGAGCTTTAATCTCGAGTTTGGACACGGATATCAGGCTTCCGCTTGAGTTTCTCTAAGAGAGTACGTGCTCTTCTCGTTGTGAACTGTGCAACTCGCCTTTGCTCTCGGGTTTTCAGAAGTCCACTGCATGAAGGCAGAGCGTTTTGGCAGATTTTTGATATATGCAACGGGGGAGTCAGACCTCCATCCGTGTAGCTGAGCAGAAGGCTGAGGTTTTGTTGAAGTCCCCACCAGCACATCAGTCCTCATCTCAAGTGGAGGCGGTGATATGGTGCTATTTCTCGAGTTAGAGTGGGAAGCTGCGGGTTCCCCTCGAATTGTGGCAGGGACTTCAGTGAGCCTCTGGTCTTGAGCAGCCAAGTCAGGTGTTCGTTTTCGTGGAATGCATGAGTGAAGGAGTGCTCTGGAGTCGCTTGTGTGATGGCAGACATTCTTCTTGGCAATGAAGGCAGAGGAACTCAGGGTTCCATCCCCATTTGCGCCCTAGTCTTCGGGGTCCCTTGGAACTGAAACTGGGGGGACGTTATCCGTTCAAGTGATGCATGACACTCCCTTTCCGTCTCCTCTTGAAAAAACGGAGGCGGCAGGTCTCCTGCCTTGTTGAGGCAGGCAATTACAGCTTTTCCTCGATGGCAGCCAGGCAGTGAGGCCTCCCTTCGTTTTCTGAGGCGAATTCCCAGAGGGGTTGGGGAATCAGGCTTTCCCTGAAGTGCAGGGCTAAACGGCTGTTCTTGGAAATTTCTGCAGGAGGCTCTGGGTTCCTCTAATGATTCCCTTGGTGAGAAAGGCAGCCTCTTGAGGTGTGAGAGGAAAGTCGTGTGTCTGTTGGGAGCGAAGAAGGAGCTCACCGTAGCTCATCTCGGGAGAAGCTGGTAAACCTGGGCCTTTCGAGTTGTGGCAGGGAGCACCAGGTTCCTCTTTCATGGCCCTGTGTTTCTTGGAGATCCTCTTGGGCTGCATGTAGCGAAGCAAGCTTCGTCTTGGGATTCGATAGGGAACGTGGGAGTGTTCTTGAGGCCATGCATGGGAAAAACAGCCTCGGCTCACATTGAGAGGCGAATCTTTTCATTGCTTGAGTTGTGGTTGAAAGCCTAGTGTTCCTCCAATTTGGACCCTTTCAATTCAGGGACCCTCTCTTGCAGCCCCCGGGACCTCAAGGCATCTTGGGAGGTTTGAGGAGGAGCCGTGCAACTTTCTCGTGTCCCTGCACGGGAATCAGGCCTCATCTCGCCTTCAGAGGCACATCGTGGGATGTTTCTCGACTTGGGGTGGGCAGTTTCTCGACTTACGGTGGGCAGTTTCTCGAGTCGCAGCGGGCTCTTTTGGGTCCCTCTGAAGCTGCTACGCGGTCCTCTCTTTGCCTCTAATGTTGCCTCAGGGAAGGCAGGCCCTCATTTCGATATGCACGGGCCATCTCAGTGCTCTTCTTGAGTCACTCAACCGCATTAGGTCCTCATCATTAGGTGAGGTATGAACAAGAGCTTTCATCTCGAGTTTGGACACGGATATCAGGGTTCCGCTTGAGTTTTTCCAAGAGAGTACGTGCTCGTCTCCTTGTGAGCTGTGCAACTCACCTTTGCTCTCGGGTTTTCAGAATTCCGCTGCATGAAGGCAGGGCGTTTGGGCAGATTTTTGATATGTGCAACGGGGGAGTCAGACCTCCATCTGTGTAGCTGAGCAGAAAGCTGGGGTTTTGGTGAACTCAACACCAGGACATCAGTCCTCATCTCGAGTGGAGCCGGTGATATGGTGCTTTTTCTCGAGTTTGAGTGGGAAGCTGCAGGTTCCCCTCGAATCGTGGCAGGGACCTGAGTGAGCCTCTGGTCTTGAGCAGCGAAGTCAGGTGTCCGTTTGCGTGGCATGCATGAGCGAAGGAGTGCTCCGGAGTCGCTTGCGGGATGTCAGAGAGTCGCCTTGGCAATGAAGGCAGAGGAACTCAGGGTTCCATCCCCATTTGCGACCTAGGCTTCGGGGTCCCTTGGAACTGAAACTGGGGGGAAGTTGTCCGCTCATGTGAGGCGTGACACTCCCTTTTCCTCTCCTCTTGAAAAAAACGGAGGCGTCAGGTCTCCTGTCTTGTTGAGGCAGGAAATTACAGATTTCCCTCGATGGCAACGAGGCAGTGAGGCCTCCTTTCGTGTTCTGAGGCTAATTCCCAGAGCGGCTGGAGAATCAGGCTTTCCCTGAAGTGCAGGGGCAAAGGGCTGTCCTTGGAAATTTCTGCAGGAGGCTCTGGGTTCCTCTCATGATTCACTTGGTGAGAAAGGCAGCCTCTTGAGGTGTGAGAGGAAAGTCGTGTGTCTGTTGGGAGCGAAGTAGGGGCTAACCGTCGCTCATCTCGCGAGAAGCTGGAGAACCCTGGGCCTTTCGAGTTGTGGCAGGGAGCACGAGCTTCCTCTGGCATGGCACTGTGCTTCTTGGAGATCCTCTTGGGCTGCATGTAGCGAACCAAGCTTCGTCTTGGGATTCGATAGGGAAGGTGGGAGTGTTCTTGAGGCCCTGCATGGGAACAAAAGCCTCACCTCACATTGAGAGAGGAATCTTTTCGGTTCTTGAGTTGTGGCTGGAAGGGTAGTGTTCCTCTCAGGTTGACCCTTTCAATTCAGGGACCATCTCGTGCAGCCTCAGGGATGTCAAGGCATCTTGGGAGGTTCGAGGAGGAGCCGTGGAACTATCTCGCGTCCCTGTAGGGGAATCAGGCCTCATCTCGCCTTCAGAGGCACATCGTGGGATGGTTCTCGACTTACGGCGGGCAGTTTCTCGAGTTGCAGCGGGCACTTTTGGGTCCCTCTGGAGCTGCGACGCGGTCCTCTGGATGCCTC
>ML660238.1:0-30493 GCA_007570785.1 Antilocapra americana
GGTTCGAAGAGGAGCCAAGATGGGTTCTCGAGTCACTGCAGGGGAATCAGGCCTCATCTAACTTTGAGAGGAAAATCTTCGGATGTTTCTCTGTTTGTGGTGGGAAGTTTCTCGACTTACAGTGGGCAGTTTCTCGAGTTGCAGCGGGCACTTTTGGATCCCTCTGGAGCAGCGACCTGGAACTCTGGGAGCCTCGAATGTTGCCTCAGGGAAGGCAGGTCCTCATTTCGATGTGCACAGGGCAATCTTGGGGCTCTTCTTGAGTCAGTACACCGGATTAGGTCCTCATTTTCTTTGAGGTATGAACCTGAGCTTTCATCTTGAGTTTTGACAGGGCTATCAGGGTTCCTATTGAGTTTTTCTAAGAGAGTACATGCTCATCTCGGTGTGAGGGATGTAACTAGCCTTTGCTCTCGGGTTATCAGAACTCCTTTGCATTAAGGCAGGGCTTTGGGGCAGATATTTGATATGTGCAACGGGGGTGTCATACCTCCATCCGTCTAGCTGAGCAGAAACATGGGGTTTTGTTTCAGTTACCACAAAGAAATCAGTCCTCATCTCGAGTGGAGAAGGTGATATAGTGCTTTTTCTAGAGTATTAGTGGGAAGCTGTGAATTCCACTCGAATCAGGACACGACCTCAGTGAGCCTCTGGTCTTCACCTGCGAAATCAGGTGTCATTATGCATGACCTACATGAGCGTGGGATTGCTCCGGAGTCGTTTACTGGATGTCAAAGAGTCTCATTTGAAATGAAGGCAGAGGAACTGAAGGTTTCATCTCCATTTACTACCTGGAATTTGGGGGCCCTTAGAACTGAAACTGGGAAGAAGGTCTCCGCTCATGTGAGGCATGACACTCCCTTTTCCTCTCCTGCTTTAAAAAAGGGAGGTGTCAGGACTCCTTCTTTGTTGAGGCAGGCAATTACAGCTTTACCTCGAAGGCAACGAGGCAGTGAGGCCTCCCTTACTGTTCTGAGGTGAATTTCCAGAGGTGCTGAAGAGTCAGGCTTTCCCTGAAGTGCAGGGGCAAATGGCTGTCCTTGAAAGTTTCTGCAGGAGGCTCTGGGTTCCTCTCATGATTCTGTTGGTGAGAAAGGTGTTCTCTTGATTTGTGAGTGGAAAGTTGTCTGTCTGTTCGAAGCAAAGAAAAGGCTAATCACTGCTCATCTTGCGATTATGTGGAGAATCCTGGGCCTTTTGAGTTGTTGCCGGGAGCATGAGGAACCTTTTGCAAGGTCATGTTCATCTTGGAGAACCTCTTGGGATGCATGTAGCGAACAAAGCTTCATCTTTGGATGCGATAGGGAACGTGGGAATGTTCTGGACATCGTGCATGGGAAAAAAAGCCTCACATCACATTGAGAGGGGAATCTCTTCGTTTCTTGGGTTGTGGTGGCAAGTGTAGTCTTCCTCCCAAGTTGACACTTTCAATACAGGGACTGTCTCGTGAAGCCTCAGGGAAGTCAAGCAACTTGGGAGGTTCGAGGAGGAGCCGTGGAAGTTTCTCGTATCACTGCAGGGGAATCATGCCTCACCTTGCCTGCAGAGGAACATCATGGGATGGTTCTTGACTTGTGGCAGGCAGTTCCTCGACTGACGGCGGGCAGTTTCTCGAGTTGCAGCGGGCACTTTTGGATCCATCTGGAGCTGTGGTGCGGTCCTCTGGCAGCCTCTAATGTTGCCTCAGGGAAGGCAGGCCCTCATTTCGATGTGCATGGGCCATCTCGGGGCTCTTCTTTAGTCACTACACCGGACGAGGTCCTCATCTGTAGATGAGGTATGAACTTGAGCTTTCATCTCGAGTTTGGACACAGATATCAGAGTTCCAATTGAGGTTCTCCAAGAGAGTATGTGCTCATCTCGTTGTGAGGTATGCAACGCGCCTTTGCTCTCGGGTTTTCAGAACTCCTTTGCATGAAGGCAGGGCTTTTGGGCAGATTTTTGATATGTGCCACGGGGGAGTCAGACCTCCATCCGTGTAGCTGAGCAGAAAGCTGGGGTTTTGTTGAAGTCACCACAAGGACATCAGTCCTCATCTCGAGTGGAGGGGGTGATATGGTGCTTTTTCTCGAGTTTGAGTGGGAAGCTGCGGGTTCCCCTCGAATCGTGGCAGGGACCTCAGTGAGCCTCTGGTCTTGACCAGCGAAGTCAGGTGTCCGTGTGCGTCGCATGCATGAGCGAAGGAGTGCTCTGGAGTCGCTTGCGGGATGTCAGAGTGTCTCCTTGGAAATGAAGGCAGAGGAACTCAGGGTTCCATCCCCATTGGGACCTAGTCTTCGGGGTCCCTTGGAACTGAACCTGGGGGGAAGTTGTCTGCTCATGTGAGGCGTGACACTCCATTTTCCTCTCCTCTTGAAAAAACGGTGGTGTTAGGTCTCCTCCCTTGTTGAGGCAGTCAATTACAGCTTTTCCTCGATGGCAACCAGGCAGTGAGGCTTCCCTTCATGTTCTCAGGCGAACTCCCAGAGATACTGGAGAATCAGGATTTCCTTGAAGTGCAGTGGCAAATGGCTGTCCTTTTAAATTTCTGCAGGAGGCTCTGGGTTCCTCTCATGATTCACTTGGTGAGAAAGGCAGCCTCTTGAGGTGTGAGAGGAAATTCGTGTGTCTGCTGGAATCGAAGAAGGGGCTCATCATCGCTCATCTTGCGAGAAGCTGGAGAACCCTGGGCCTTTCGAGTTGTGGCGGGGAGTACGAGGCTCTTCTTGCATGGCCGTGTGCTTCCTGGAGAACTTCTTGGGCTGCATGTATGGAACCAAGCTTCGTCTTGGGATTCAATAGGGAATGTGGGAGTGTTCTGGAGGACCTACATGGGAAAAAAAGCCTCACCTCACATGGAGAGTGGAATCTCTTCATTTCTGAGGTGTGGCAGGAAGCGTAGTGTTCCTCCGAATTTGACCCTTTCAATTCAGGGACCCTCTCGTGAAGCCTCATGGAAGTCAAGGCAACTTGGGAGGTTCAAGTAGGAGCCGTCGAAGTTTCTTGCGGCACTGCAGGGGAATCCGGCCTCATCTCGCCTTCAGAGGCACATCGTGGCATGGTTCTCTACTTGCGGCGGGCAGTTTCTCGACTGACGGCTGGCAGTTTCTTGAGTTGCAGCGGGCACTTTCGGATCCATCTGGAGCTGTGGCGCGGTCCTCTGGGAGCCTCCAATGTTGCCTCAGGGAAGACAGGCCCTCATTTCGATGTGCACGGGCCATCTCGGGGCTCTTCTTGAGTCACTACACCGGACGAGGTCCTCATCTGTAGGTGAGGTATGAACTTGAGCTTTCATCTTGGGTTTGGACACGGATATCAGAGTTCCGATTGAGTTTCTCCAAGAGTGTACGTGCTCATCTCGTTGTGAGGTATGCAACGCGCCTTTGCTCTCCGGTTTTCAGAACTCCTTTGCATGAAGGCAGGGCATTTGGGGAGATTTTTGATATGTGCAATGGGGGAGTCAGACCTCCTTCCATGTAGCTGAGCAGAAAGCTGGGGTTTTGTTGAAGTCACCACAAGGACATCAGTCCTCATCTCGAGTGGAGGGGGTGATATGGTGCTTTTTCTCGAGGTTGAGTGGGAAGCTGCGGGTTCCCCTTGAATCGTGGCAGGGACCTCAGTGAGCCTCTGATCTTGACCAGCAAAGTCAGGTGTCCATGTGTGTGGCATGCATGATCGAAGGAGTGCTCTGGAGTCACTTGCGGGATGTCAGAAAGTCTCCTTGGAAATGAAGGCAGAGGAACTAAGGGTTCCATCCCCATTTGCGACCTAGTTTTCGGGGTCCCTTGGAACTGAAACTGAGGGGAAGTTGTCCTCTCATATGAGGCGTGACTCTCCCTTTTCCTCTCCTCTTGAAGAAATGGAGGCGTCAGGTCTCCTGCCTTGTTGAGGCAGGCAATTACAGCTTTTCCTCAATGGCAAACAGGCAGTGAGACCTCCCTTCTTGTTCTCAGGTGAATCCCCAGAGGTGCTGGAGAATCAGGCTTTCCCTGAAGTGCAGGGGCAAATGGCTGTCCTTGGAGATTTCTGCAGGAGGCTCTGGGTTCCACTCATGATTCACTTGGTGAGAAAGGCAGCCTCTTGAGGTGTTAGAGGAAAGTCGTATGTTTGTTGGACATGAAGAAGGGGCTAATCATTGCTCATCTCGTGAGAAGCTAGAGAACCCTGGGCCTTTCGAGTTGTGGCAGGGAGCACGAGGTTCCTCTTGCATGGCCTTGTGCTTCTTGGAGATCCTCTTGGGCTGCAAGTAGCGAACCAAGCTTCGTCTTGGGATTCGATAGGGAACGTGGGAGTGTTCTGGAGGCCCTGCATGGGAAAAAAAGCCTCACCTCACATTGAGATGGGAATCTATTCGTTTCTTGAATTGTGAGGGAAGCATAGTGTTCCTCCCAATTTGACCCTTTCAATTCAGGGACCCTCTTGTGCAGCCTCAGATAAGTCAAGGCAACTTGGGAGGTTCAAGGAGGAGCCGTGGAAGAATCTCGCGTCACTGCAGGGTAATCCGGCCTCATCTCGCCTTCAGAGGCACATCGTGGGATGATTCTCGACTTGCAGAAGGCAGTTTCTCATCTTACGGTGGGCAGTTTCTCCACGGCGGGCAGTTTTTGAGTTGCAGCGGCCACTTTTGGATCCATCTGGAGCTGCGACGTGGTCCTATGGGAGCCTCCAATGTTGCCTCAGGGAAGGCAGGCCGTCTTTTTGATGTTCACGGCCCATCTCGGGGCTCTTCTTGAGTCACTACACAGTATTAGGTCCTCATCTTTAGATGAGGCATGAACTTGAGCTTTCATCACGTGTTTGGACACAGATATCAGACTTCCGATTGAGTTTCTCCAAGAGAGTTTGTGCTCATCTCGTTGTGAGGTATGCCACTCACCTTTGCTCTTGGGTTTTCAGAACTCCTTTTCATTAAGGCAGGGCTTGTGGTTAGAATTTTGATATGTGCAACGCGGGACTCAGACCTCCATCCGTGTAGCTGAGCAGAAAGCTGGGGTTTTGTTGAAGTCGCCACAAGAACATCAGTCCACATGTCGAGTGGAGGGGGTGATATGGTGCTTTTTCTCGAGTTTGAATGGGAAGCTGCGGGTTCCCCTCGAATCGTGGCAGGGACCTCAATGAGCCTCTGGTCTTGACTAGCAAAGTCAGGTGTCCTTTTTTGTATCTTTCATGATCCAAAGAGTGCCCTGGAGTCGCTTGCGGAATGTCAGAGAGTCTCCTTGGAAATGAAGACAAAGGAACTCAGGTTACCATCGCCATTATTGACCTGGACTTTGGGGTCCCTTGGAACTTAAACTGGTGGTAAGTTGTCCGCTCATGCGAGGCATGACACTCCCTTTTCCTCTCATCTTGAAAAAAAACGGAGGTGTCAGCTCTCCTTCCTCGTTGAGGCAGGCAATTACAGTTTTCCTCGATGGCAACCAGGCAGTGAGACCTACCTTCGTGTTCTCAGGTGAATTCCCAGAGGTGCTGGATAATCAGGCATTCCCTGAAGTGTATGAGCAATGGCTGTCCTTACAAATTACTGTAGCAGGATCTAGGTTCCTCTCATCATTCACTTGGTCAGAAAATTCAGTCTCTTGAGGTGTGGGAGGAAAGTCGTGTTTCTGTTCGAAGCGAAGAAAGGGCTAGTCATCGCTCATCTCACGAGAAGCTGGAGAACCCTGGGCCTTTCGAGTTGTGGTAGGAAGCACGTGGTTCCTTTGCAAGGCTGTGTGCTTCCTGGAGATCCTCTTGGGCTGCATGTAGTGAACCAAGCTTCGTCTTGGGATTCGATAGGGAATGTGGGAGTGTTTTGGAGGCCCTGCATGCAAAAAAAAAAAGCCTCACCTGACATTGATAGGGGAATCTCTTCGTTTCTTCAGTTGTGGCGGGAAGCGTAGTGTTCCTCCCAAGTTGACCCTTTCAATTCAGGGACCCTCTCCTGAAGCCCCAGGCAAGTCAAGGCAACTTGGGAGGTTCGAGGAGGAGCCATGGAAGTTTCTCACGTCACTGCAGGGGAATCAGGCCTCATCTCGCCTTCAGAGGCACATCGTGGCATGGTTCTCGACTTGTGGCAGGCAGTTTCTAGACTTATGGCGGGCAGTTTCTCGAATTGCAGCGGGCACTTTGGATCCATCTGGAGCTGCGACGCGGTCCTCTGGGAGCCTCTAATGTTGCCTCACGGAAGGCTTGCCCTCGTTTCCATGTGCACGGGCCACCTCGGGGCTCTTCTTTAGTCACTACACTGGATTAGGTCCTCATATTTAGTTGAGGTATGAACTTGAGCTTTCATCTCGAGTTTGGACACAGATTTCAGAGTTCTGATTGAGTTTCTCCAAGAGAGTACGTGCTCATCTCGTTGTGAGGTATGCAACGTGCCTTTTCTCTCGGGTTTCCAGAACTCCTTTGCATGAAGGCAGGGCTTTTGGGCAGATTTTTGATATGTGCAATGGGGGAGTCAGACCTCCATCCATGTAGCTGAGTAGAAACCTGTGGTTTTGTTGAAGTCACCACAAGGACATCAGTCCTCATCTCAAGTGGAGGGGGTGATATGGTGCTTTTTCTCTAGTTTTAGTGGGAAGCCGTGAGTTCCCCTCGAATCATGGCAGGGACCTCAGTGAGCCTCTGGTCTTCACCAGCAAAGTCAAGTGTCCTTTTTTGTGGCCTTCATGATCGAGGGTGTGCCCTGGAGTCCCGTGCAGGATGTCACAGAGTTTCCACGGAAATGAAGGCAGAGGAACTCAGGGTTCCATCCCCATTTGTGACCTGGTCTTCGGGGTCCCTTGGAAGAGAAACTGGGCGGAAATTGTCCACTCATGTGAGGCGTGACTCTCCCTTTTCCTCTCCTCTTGAAAAAAACGGAGGCGTCAGGTCTCCTGCCTTGTTGAGGAAGGCAATTACAGCTTTTCCTTGATGGCAACAAGGCGGTGAGGCCTCCCTTCATGTTCTGAGGCAAATTCCCAGATGTGCTGGATAATCAGGCTTTCCCTGAAGTGCAGGGGAAAATGGCTGTCCTTATAAATTTCTGCAGGAGGCTCTGGGTTCCTCTCATGATTCACTTGGTGAGGAAGGCGGCCTCTTGAGGTGTGAGAGGAAAATTCGTGTGTTTGTTCAAAGCGAAGATGGGGCCAATCATCGCTCATCCTGTGAGAAGCTGGAGAACCCTGGGCCTTTCGAGTTGTGGCAGGGAGAACCAGGTTTCTCTTGCATGGCCGTGTGCATCTTAGAGATCCTGTTGGACTGCATGTACTGAACCAACCTTCGTCTGGGGACTCCATAGGGGACGGGGGAGTGTTCTGGAGGCCTTGCTTGGGAAAAAGAGCCTCACCTCACATTGAGAGGGAAATCTCTTCATTTCTTGAGTTGTGGCAGGTAGGGTAGTGTTCTTCGCAAGTTTACCCTTCCAATTCAGGGACCCTCTCGTGAAGCCTCAGGGAAGTCAAGACAACTTGGGAGGTTCGAGGAGGAGCCCTGGAAGTTTCTTGCATCACTGCAGGGGAATCAGGCCTCATTTCACCTTCTGAGGCACATCGTGGGATGGTTCTCGACTTGCGGTGGGCAGTTTCTCGCCTTACGGTGGGCAGTTTCTCGAGTTGCAGCGGGCACTTTTGTATCTATTTGGAGCTGCGATGCGGTCCTGTGAGAGCCTCTAATTTTGCCTCAGGGAAGACAGGCCCTCATTTCGATGTGCAAAGGCCATCTCTGGGGTCTTCTTGAGTCACTACACTGGATTAGGTCCTCATGTTTAGTTTAGGTATGAACTTCAGCTTTCATGTCGAGTTTGGACATGGATATCAGTGTTCGATTGTGTTTCTTCAAGAGATTACGTGCTCAACTCATTGTGAGTTATGCAACTCGCCTTTGCTCTCGGGTTTTCAGAACTCCTTTGCATGAAGGCAGGGCTTTTGGGCAGATTTTTGATATGTGCAATGGGGGAGTCATACCTCCATCCGTGTAGCTGAGCAGAAACCTGGGGTTTTATTGAAGTCACCACAAGGACATCAGTCCTCATCTCGAGGGAAGGGCATGATATGGTGCTTTTACTTGTGTTTTACTGGGAAGCTGCGGGTTCCACTCGAATCGTGTCAGGGACCTCAGTGAGCCTCTGGTCTTGACCAGCGAAGTCAGGTGTCCTTTTTTTGTGGCCTTCATAATCGAGGGAGTGCCCTGGAGTCGATTGCGGGATGTCAGAGGGTCTTCTTGGAAATGAAGGCCGAGGAACTCAGGGTTCCATCCCCATTTGTGACCTGGACTTCGGGGTCCCTGGGAACTGAAACTGGGGGGGAATTGTCCGCTCATGTGAGTCGTGACACTCCCTTTTCCTCTCCTCTTGTTAAAAACTGAGGCGTCAGGTCTCCTGCCTTGTTGAGGCAGGCAATTACAGCTTTTTCTCAATGGCAACAATGCCTCCCTTCGTGTTCTCAGGTGAATTCCCAGAGGTGCTGGAGAATCAGGCTTTCCCTGAAGTGCAGGGGCAAATGGCTGTCCTTGGAAATTTCTGCAGGAGGCTCTGGGTTCCTCTCATGATTCACTTGGTGAGAAAGGCAGCCTCTTGAGGTGTCAGAGGAAAGTCATGTGTCTGTTCAAATCGAAGAAGGGGCTAATCATCGCTCATCTCGTGAGAAGCTGGAGAACCCTGGGCCTTTCGAGTTGTGGCAGGGAGCACGAGGTTCCTCTTGCATGGCCTTGTGCTTCTTGGAGATCCTCTTGGGCTGCATGTAGTGAACCAAGCTTCGTCTTGGGATTCAATAGGGAACGTGCGACTGTTCTGGAGGCCCTAAATGTGAAAAAACAGCCTCACCTCACATTCAGAGGGGAATCTCTTCATTTCTTGAGTTGTGGCGGAATGCATAGTGTTCCTCCCAAGTTGTCCCTTTCAATTCTTGGACCCTCTTGTGAAGCCTCAGGGAAGTCAAGGCAACTTGGGAGGTTGGAGGAGGAGCCATGGAAGTTTCTCTCCTCACTGCAGGGGAATCAGGCCTCATCCCGCCTTCAGAGGCACATCGTGGTATGGTTCTCAACTTGCGCCGGGCAGTTTCTGGACTTATAGCAGGCAGTTTCTCGAGTTGCAGCAGGCACTTTTGGATCCATCTGTAGCTGTGATGTGGTCCTCTGGGAGCCTCTAATATTGCCTCAGGGAAGCCAGGTCCTCATTTCCATGTGCACAGGCCATCTTGGGGCTCTTCTTGAGTCACTACACCGGATTAAGCCTTCATCTTTAGATTAGGTATGAACTTGAGCTTTCATCTTGAGTTTTGACATGGATATCAGCGTTCCTGTTGAGTTTCTCCAAGAGAGTATGTGCTCATCTCATTGTGAAGTATGCAACTCCCCTTTGCTCCCCGGTTTTCAGAACTACTTTGCATGAAGGCAGGGCTCTTGGCATTTTTTTTATATATGCATCTGAGCAGTCAGACCTTCATCCATGTAGCCCTGTTGCCACCCCTTCCCTTCCCCGTTTCCTCCCCTTCCACTCCCCTCTGCGTCCTCTTCCCTTCCCTATTGCTGCCCCTTCTGTTCCCTGTTCTTGCCACTTCCTATCCCCATTTTGCTCCTTCCCCTCCCTGTTGCCGCCAATTCCCTCCCTCCTTCCTGCCCCTTCCACTCACCATTGCCGCCCCTTCCCCTCCCCGTTTCCACCCCTTCCTCTCCCAGGTGCCGCACCTTCCCTTCCTCGTTTCCACCCCTTCCTTACCCCATTCCCGCTCCTACCCTTCCCCATTCCAGCCCCTTCCACTCCTTATTTCCGCCCCTTCCACTCCACGTTTCTGCCTTCTTCCTTCCCTGTTTCCGCCTCTTCCCTTCCCCATTGCCTCCCTTTCACTTCCCCGTTCACGCCCCTTCCACTTCCTTTTCTCACTCCTTTCATTCCCCGTTGCCGCCCCTTCCCTTCCCCGTGCAGTCCCTTTTCTTTCCTGTTCCCTCCCCTTCCCCTCTACATTCCAGCCCCTTTCCCTCCCCATTGCCGCCCCTTCCACTCCCTGTTACCGCCCCTTCCCCTCGCCATTTCCACGTCCTCCCTTTCCCTGTTCCCACCCCTTCCACTCCCCGTTTCTGCCTCTTCTCTTCCCCGTTGCAGCTCCTTTTCTTTCCTGTTCCTGCCCCTTCCCCTCCACGTTCCAGCCCCTTTCCCTACTCATTCCCACCCCTTCAACTCCCCATTGCTGCCCCTTTCCTTCTCTGTTGCAGCTCCTTTTCTTTACTGTTCCTGCCCCTTCCCCTCCACATTCCAGCCCCTTTCCCTACCCATTCTCACCCATTCAACTCCCCATTGCCGCCCCTTCCCTTCTCCGTTGCAGCCCCTTTCCCTACCCGTTCCCGCTCCTTCCCCTCACCATTTCCGCACCTTCCCCTCACCGTTTCTGCCCCTTCCACTCTCCGTTTCCGCCTCCTTCCTTCCCCGTTTCCACCCCTTCCACTGCCCATTTCCATCTCCTTCCTCCCCGTTCCACCCTTTCCACTCTCCGTTCCCACCCTTTCCACTCCCAGTTGCCACCGCTTCCCCTTCCCGTTTCCCCACCTTCAACTCCCTGTTGCCACCCATTCCCTTCCCCATTGCCTCCCCTTCACTTCCCCGTTCAAGCCCTTTCCACTTCCCTTTCTCTCCCCTTTCCTTCCCCGTTCCCGCCTCTTCCACTTCCTGTTGCCGCAACTTCCCTTCTCTGTTGCTGACGCTTCCACTCCCTGTTCCCGCCATTTCCACTCCCTGTTGCTGCCCCTTCCCTTCTCCGTTGTAGCCCCTTTTCTTTCCTGTTCCCACCCATTCCCTGTTGCTGACCCTTCCCTTCCCCATTGCCACCCCTTCCACTCCCCAATGCCGCCCTTTCCCCTCCCTGTTGCCACCCACTTCCCTTCCCGGTTCCCGCACATTCCACTCCCCGTTGCCACCCCTTCCCCTACCCTTTGCTGCCCCTTCCCTGCCCCATTTCCGCCCCTTCAACTCCACGGTGCCGCCCCTTCCCCTCACCATTTCTGCCCCTTCCATTCCCCGTTGCCACCCCTTCCCTTCCCCGTTTCCGCCACTGCAACTCCCCGTTGCCACCCCATCCCTTCCCCGTTCTGCCCCTTCCACTCCCCGTTGCCACCCCTTCCTTTCCCCGTTCCCGCCTCTTCCGCTCCCCATTGCCACAGCTTCCCTTACCCATTGCCACCATTTCCACTCCCCGCTTCCGCCCTTTCCACTCCCCGTTGCCACCCCCTCCCCTTCCCTTTTCAGCCACTTCCACTTCCCGTTGCCACCCCATCCCTTCCCCATTCCTGACCCTTTCAGGCCCGTTGCCATCCTGTCGCTTCCCCATTTCTACCCCTTCCACTCCCATTGCTGCCCCTTCCCTTCCCCGTTTTTGTCCCTTCCACTTCTCTGTCCAGTCAGTCCTATCTAGTCAAGGATAGACCCCTTCCCTGATTCCTTTTATTATTTCCATCATAGAACTTACCACAGATTATGATTTAAAAATTTCTGTTCCTTTGTTTTCTTGTGTCTTTCACTAGATGTAATTTTCATGTCACCAGGGACCATGTCTGTCTAATTCCCCGTTTTATCCCTAGTGCTCAGCAGAGGGCCTGGCACCTCACAGGTCTCAACAAATACTTGCTGAAGTAGTGAACCTCATTCAAAAAGATCCTGAAGGCACATGTGTATGTGTGTGCTCAGTTGCTTTATTCATGTCTGACTGAGAACCCATGGACTGTAGGCTGTCACGTTTCTCTGTCCATGGGATTTCTCAGGCAAGAATAGTGAAGAGGATTGCCATTTCCTCCTCCAGGCGGTCTTTCCAATCCAAGGATCAAACCTGTGTCTCCTGAATTGCAGGTGGATTCTTTACTGCTGAACCACCAGGGAAGCCCAAAGGTACATACTGCCACTGCCCCTAGAGAAGACAGTGATACTGGAGCTAAAATTAGGAGTGCGGGGAAACCTGAGCTTTTTACTCCATATAAACCTTAAAAAAAAACTAAAGAGTACATTTCTTTATCATTAAAAATAATTTCAAAACCAGAAAAAATATTTTATGTTAAAAGCTCCTAGTAACCCAGGAAACATACATTAAAACAATGAGCTATTATTTGCACATTAAAGTAGCAAGACTTATTTTTTTAAAAAAGAGGCTGCTCTGCCCTGTTCAGTGCATGGTGAAATCAATGCTCACAGGCACAGCTTAGGTGGGTTCAGTTGTTATAACCCTTTGCAAAGTTCCTGCAGCACACACACAAGGATTTATGCCATACAATTCAGTCATCTCACATCTGGAAAAACTCCCAAGAAATCCGTCTTCTCAGAGGGAAAAGTTCGTGCAAAAGCTTAGAGCCAAACAGTAGAATTAGATACTATATTATTATGTTTATATTTATCATCCTATAATTATATATAATTGACTATATATTATGATATCTGTCATCTGTGGATGCCAATATGATGGATAATTTTTTACTTCTTAAACATGTCACATTGGCAGTTATTCTTTTAGAGAGCTTCACTTTAGAAAGCTTTTAGAGTTTTTTTAAAGTCTTAACTGCACAAACCAACCCCTGAGCTGAATTCCATATATTGGAGATAATGTCGTGAGGTCTTTCTGTTTTACTCTCTTAGCTCCTCATTGTAGTATAACACCCATTCCTTTGGGATAATGGTGGCAGGTATGACACTTGTTTTCCAACAGAAGAGGCAAGGTGCAACAGCTTGCCCAAGGCCACAGGATGGTAGCCTGTCTACAGCTGGAGTTCAGATATTTTCAAGAGATAGATAAGTGAAATGAAGTGAGAGTCACTCACTCATGTCTGAGTCTTTATGACCTCATGGACTATATAGTCCATAGAATTCTCCAGGCCAGAATACTAGAGTGGGTAACCTTTCCCATCTCCAGGGGATCTTCTCAACCCTTCTGCAATGCAGGCAGATTCTTTACCAACTGAGCCATCAGGGAAGCCAAGAGACAGAGAGAGACCTTGAGAAAGATGGCAATGAAGCCTGAAGCTGTCTTGTTGCCCAGGGAAACGGGATGTGGGAGGTTGAGGACAACCTCTGTGTGTCTCAGCCAGGCCTGCACAGGGACAGCTCCATCATGCCCTGCCCCAGCGAGGAGACGGAGACACTCAAGAGATCCACTGGTTTTTGGAGCCAACCCACTCCTCAGTGCCCGCAAGGCACTGCTGCTTGTACTCAGAGAGCCCCTGACAGGCCACGAACTCCTTCAGAAACAGCTTCATCCCCAGCAGCTCCATCGTCACCGGGAAGTCCTTCAAGGCCACTCCCATCAGAAAGGCCACTGGCAGCAGGATGTAGGAGCAAATGAGCTAAGGCGTAAGGCAAGACAGGCTGCTGGGGCTGGGGTTGACTTGGGCTCTGTGGGCGTCCATCCACAGTCACCACTGGCCAGGACCACCCCCTTCACAAGTCAAGAGGGACTGTACCTGGAAGCTGAGCCCCTGGATGTCCACCATGTTTCCCAGCCAGGAGAGGACAGCGCTGATGAAGTCCAGCACAGCCAGAAAGGCAACCATGTTGGCCACGATGTTGGTCATGACCTTCAAGGACAAGGCAGCCCCACTGCCAGCTGCTTCCCAGAGGTTTTGAGCATCTCTGTCAATGGGACAAAGATATGTCATTATAGGCCTGTCTCCACAAGTTCAGGGCTCCCTGTCCTACAGACTCAAACTTGGACAGAGCATGTCAGAGCCAGGGGTCCTTGTCTACCCTCGAGACCAGAAAGATACTGGTCCAAGCACTAAGATAAGACCCAGACTCCTAGTGCAGACATCATCTAAGACAAACAAATAGCTTAAAGTAACTTAACAAGCACTTGGAAGGAGGCAGATCTGAATAGAGATGTGTTACCAATATACACACCAGGCTGCAGAGATTTAGTACCAGAAAATATGAAATACCTCTCAAATTAAAAAAAATCTTAGTTTATTCAGCTATACCAAGTCTTAGTTGTGACACACAGGATCTGTATTGCAGCATTTGTGATCTTAAGCTGCATCATGAGTGGCCTAGTTCCCTCCATCCATGCATGCTCAGTCATTCAGTCATTCAGTCATTTTCAACTCTTTGTGACCCTATGCACTGCAGCCCATCAGGCTCCTCTGATGGTCCAAGGAATACTCCAATCAAGAATACTAGAGTAGGTTGCTATTTCCTTCTTCAAGGGATCTTCACAACCTAGAGATCAAACCCGTGTCTTCTGCATTTTCAGGCAGATTCTTTACCACCAAGCCACCTGGGAAGCCCCTAGCTCCCTGACTGGGGATCAAACCCAAACCCCCTGCATTGAGAGCATGGAATCTTAACCATTGGACCACCCTGAAATAGTAATAATTTTTACATCAAATACACATTAAAATGACAATATTTTGGACATATTGAGTCAAAACATCTTACTAAAATCATCTTATTAAAAAAATCACCATTTTACTTTTTAAAGATGATCACAAGGAAATGTTAATTATACATGTGACTCATGTTATATTCCTCTAGAGCAATGCTTCCCCAGACCTTCAGGAAGTTATGAGATTGGGGCCCCTCACTGTATCCACAAGTATACTTGTCCTAAGTGTTGTCTTTTAATATAATTTTTAGGATTAAATGTTATACAAAGGTTGCTAAGACTGTGATGAATAGATATTTGGAGATGAGTAAAGTCAAGGACAGCACTCACCATGTCAATGTGATTAATGCTTGGGTCATGTAGAGAGGTAGGGTGGTTTTCATGCCCTGCTGAGCACACACACACACACACACACACACACACACACACACACACACACCAGGCACATCCCACTGGTCAGAGACTGGAAAATAAGATTCGAAACTTGGATCCTGCATTTTCTCAAGGTAAGCCATAGATAGGGCAGTGGCTGAGAGGGTAGATGGGCTGGGCTTGGTGAAACACAGTGAAGGGCAGTCTTGACTCTGCTCCTGTCCCTGCCAACCCCCCAACTTCCTTCTGTGCAGGCCCTCTTGCTGTCCCCACCAGTGGGTCAGTTTCACACCTTCTTCACTTCTGAACTTGGACTCCTCCACCTCCGGGTAGACCAGCATGGAGAGGACTAAAGCACAAGGAGCAGCCATCACAGAGACCAAAATTAAGGAGGCAGCATTGATCTGGCAGAGGGAGCACAGACAGGGTTATAGAGAGATGTCAGAGGAAA
Organism: Antilocapra americana; assembly: GCA_007570785.1. Classification (NCBI taxonomy): domain Eukaryota; kingdom Metazoa; phylum Chordata; class Mammalia; order Artiodactyla; family Antilocapridae; genus Antilocapra; species Antilocapra americana. Next base: position 15,109 of record ML660238.1, read on the forward strand.
CACGGAGCCCAGGAAGTGCAGCCTCAGGGAACCAGCAGAACACGGAACTCCACCCAACTGGGGTGTCATCATCGTCCATCCTGCTGTCATTGATACTGATAATATTAATACATTTTATGTGTAGAAGGTGGCAGTATGCATGCACAGAGCCTTATAGACAGGACTTTGGGAAGTTAGGCAGGGTGAGTATTGTTATCTCACTTGACAGACAGGAAAACTGAGGCCCCCCAAAGGGTTAAATATGACTTCCAATAATAACGGAAGGGAAGGAATTAGACCTATTGTGTCTTTTGGATACAAGTTCAAGGTTCTTCCTTCTCTTAATAGGCTGTCTCTCTTTGACCACTGATCTGAGGGCTGCTTCATCATTGGCTGAGGGGCCTGTGATAATTTCAGGCAAAGATTACAGAGTCCAAGGGTTGCAATTTATCCAAAAAGTGACCTAATGTGACCTCAGAGGAAAGGGATGTCTTCCCTCTATATGAACCCTCCTGCCACTTACTGTGACAGGTAACTCACCACTTCAGAGCAACTCAGTATCTTCACTCCTGTGGTCAGAGAACTGTTTCTAAGGAAATGTCCTCCTACAAGAGCCACCGGTTTGGCCTCAGTTCTTCTCTCCTGGAGCCAGGCTATAGAATCACTTTGCAGCAAGATGATGGAGCAACTAGAGCCCCTGGGAGTCTTCCTTCCTGAATTGTATCCTTACTGTGGTCTCAAACCTTTTTCTTCCTTCTTCTCTTCACAGAGGTGGGACACTTTTTCACCACCGTGTTATTTACCAAGTGGGAAAGTTAGAACCAACACAAACACATAATAAGGGATTCCCAGGTGGATCAGTGGCAAAGAATTCACCTGCCAATGAAAGAGACACAGGAGGCTTGATCCCTGGGTTGGGAAGATACCCTGGATCTTCAACGCAGGAAATGGCAACCCACACCAGTATTCTTGCCTGATAAATCTCATGGGCCAAGGAGCCTGGAGGGCCATGGTACATGGTGTCATGAAAAGTAGAACAGGACTGAGCACTGAGCATGCAAACATGTAACAATGAGGGAATAGCTAAGAATTGTCAAGCTTCCATCAAAAACATGTGTTACCAAGGCTTCACAATAACATGGAGAAACACCCACAAATTTGCATATAAAGCAAAACCACAATAATGGGAGCAGAAACAAATTCCACAATTCTGCACAAAAAGATTGGAAAGAAATACACCAAAATGCCAATCAATTATCTATCCCTGGCTAGTAGGGCCAAAACAATTTTCTTGTTTTCCAGCTTTTCTGCATATTTCCTAAATGTCCATAATGATATATCATGTTTTTATAGACAGAAAGTTAAAATAGATTTTCCTAAATTTTATAATAAATTAACTATAGTTCTTATATTTTAAATAAAATGGAACAAAAAGACAGGAGGCAAGTTTAAGCTACAATCGAGTTGAGGGGGGCAACTCAGCTTCTTTCCAGAGGTGCAACAGGGGATTCAGACCTTTCTTCATATTGTTAGAGGAAATTATTGGTTCCATTTGAGTCACTTCCAGGGAATCAGGCCTTATCTCGAGTTGAGGGAGAACTCGATGCCCTATCATCTTGCAGCAGGAACCTCAGGGTTCCTCTGGATTTGCAATAGGTGAGACAGACCTCCTTGTGAGGTGCAAGGGAAAATCAGCATGTGTCAGGAATTAAAGCAGGGGAATCAGCCCTCATCTCGAGATGAGGTGGGGAACATGGGGTTCATTTCGAATTGTATCTGGAAACTTGGGGTTCCAGCGGCATGGAACTCTGCTTTCCTCTTGAGTTTTAAATGAGGTGTCTGAGCTCCTGTCGTGTTGAGGTTGGAAACCTGGGCTTTTTATAGAGGTGCAACAAGGAAGCCAGACATCCCTTCCTGTTGTGAGGGGGAACTTGGGTTTCCATTCCAGTTGCTGCAAGGGAATTAGGCCGTATGTGAAGTTGAGGGGACAGTCGGTGACCTTTCAAATTGTGGCAGGAACTGTGAGTTTACACTCGAGTTTCAATAGATGAGACAGGTTTACTCTTGAGATATGAGGGGAAAGTAGGTATTCCTATTGATTCCACCAGTGGAAATGGCCCTTATCTCAAGATGAGATGGGAAACACAGAGCACTTTTTGAGTTGCAGAGGGAAAATTGGGGTTCCTCTCGAGTTGTGAAGGGTATTTCGGTGAACCTCTGAAGTTGCATGAGGGAATGAAAGGTTTCCTTTCGAGTTGTGAGAGGGAACACAGGATTACTCTTGAGGCAATGCCTGTGAAATGGGCCTCATCTCGAGTTGAGGGGGGAATCTTGTGGTTTTCTCGAGTTGTGGCTAAAAGCTTGAGGGTCCTCTCAAGATCAGATAGGGACCTCTGGAAACCTCTCAAGTTTCCTCAGAGATGTCAGGCCTCCTTTTGAGCTGCCAGGGGTACCTCAGGATTCCTCAGGAGACACTTCAGGTGAATGGGGCCTCATCTAGAGTTGACGCAGGAAACTCAGGGTTCCTCTCAAGTTGCGAGTGGTATATCGGGGATCCTCAGGAGTGACATAAAAGGACTTAAACTTCCATTCACATTTTGAGAGGGAACTCGGCACTTCTCTCAATCACCTCATCTCACGGTGAGGATCGAATCTTGTGGTTTTTCATGAGTGGCAATGGGAAGCTTGGAATTCCTCTCCAGTTTCAACAGGGACCTCCGGGAACCTCTCTTGTTGCCTCTGGGAAGTTAGGCTTCCTTTGGAGTTGCCATGGGCAACTCGGAAATCCTCTCGAGTCGCTGCAGGGGAAAAGGGCCTCATCTTGAGATGAGGTGGGAAACTCGGTATTCATCTCCTGTTGCGACAGATTCCTTGGGGGTTCCTCTGAGTTTCAGCTGAGGTATATACTTAATTTCCTGTTGGGGCCTAGAAGTCAGCATTCCTCTCAAGTTGCAAAAGAAATGTCAGTCCTCCTGTCTACTTGAGGTGGGGAACTCAGGCTTTCTCCAGAGATGCAACAGGGGATTTAGACCTCCCTTCCTGTTGTTAGAGGAAATTAGTGGTTCCATTCTAGTCAATCCATGGGAATCAGGCCTTTCTCACATTCAGGGAGAGATTGTTGCACTTTTGACTTGTGACAGGTACCTAAGTTTGCTCTGGATTTGCAGTAGGTGAGACAGACCTCCTCTTGACGTGCAAGGGAAAATAAGCATGTGTGAGGAGGCAAAGCAGGGGAATCAGCCCTCATCTCAAGATGAGGTGGGGAAAACGAGGCTCCTCTTGAATTCTATCTGGAAACAAGAGCTTCCAAACGAGATGGGTCGGCTATCTCAGGGAACCTCTGGAGCTGCCTAAGGGGAGTCAAGCCTCATTTCAAATGTGAGAGGGAACTCACACTTGAGGATTGCTCTCAAGGGGCTGCCCTTGAATAGGGCCCCATCTCATGTTGAAGGGAAATCTCATGGATTTTCTCCAATTGTGGTGGGAAGCTCTGAGTTCTTCTCAGTTTGCGACGGGTATCTCTGGGAACACCTGGATTCGCATGAAAAGAGTCAAGCCTCCGTTAAAGTTGGGAGCAGAAACTGGGAATTTTTCTCAAAGCCATGCAAGGGAAAAGGGCCTCATCTCGCATTGAGCATGGAATCTTGTGGTTTATCTCAAGCTGTAGTGGGAAGCTTGGAATTCTGCTCTAGTTGCAATGGGTACCTCAGCACATTTCTCTTGTTATCTCAGGGAAGTCACGCCTCCTTTTGAGCTTCAAAGGGAACCTCAGGATTCCTTATGAGTCACTGCAGGGGAATGGGGCCTCATCTAGAGTTGAGGCGGGAAATTCAGGATTCCTCTCAAGTTGTGATGATTTCAGGGAAGCTCTGGAGTGGCATAAAGGGAGTCAACCTTCCATTCGAGTTTCGAGAGGGAACTGGGCATTTCTCTCAAGTCACTGCAATAAAATTGGACTTCATCTTGCATTGAGGATCGAATCTCCCAATCAGGAGAAGAAACTGGGGATTGCTCTCTAAGCCCTGCAAGGGAAAATGGCCTCACTAAAGTTCAGCATGGAATCTCGAGGTTTATCTCAAGTTTTGGAGAGAAGCTTGGGGTTCCCCTTGAGTTCTGACAGTGACCTCAGGGAACCTCTCTCTTGCCTCTGTGAATTCAGGCCTCCTTTCTAGTTACCAGGGGCAGCTCAAGAGTCCTCTGAGGCATGGAACTCAGCATTCTTCTTGAGTTGTAAAACGAATGTAAGGCCTCCTGTCGAGTTTAGGCGAGGAACTCAGGCTTTATCCAGAGATTCAACAGGGAATTTGACCTCTCTTCATGTTGTTAAAGTAAACAGGTGGTTCTATTCGAGTCGACCCTAGGGAATCATGACTTTCTCTAGTTGAGGGAGAGATTGTTGCACTTTTGACTTGCAACAGGAACCTCGGGTTTGCTCTGGATTTGAGGTAGGTGAGACAGGCCTCCTCCTGAGTTGCAAGGGAAAAGCTACATGTGTCAGGAGTCAAAGCAGAGGAATTGACCCTCATCGTGAGATGAGGTGAGGAAAATGGGGCTCCCCTTGAATTGTATCTGGAAAGAAGGGGTTCCAATCGAGATGAGTCGGCTATCTCAGGGTACCTCTGGAGCTGCCTAAAAGGAGACAAGCCTCCTTTCAAGTGAGAGAGGGAACTCAGGACTGCTATGGAGTCACTGCCCGTGAATAGGGCCCCATCTCTCATTGAGGGGAAATCTCGTGGATTTTCTCGAGTTGTGGTGGGAGACTAGGGGTTCTTCTCAGTTTTCCATGGGTATCTCTGGAAACACCTGGATTTGTAAGAAAGGAGTCAAGCCTCCATTCAAGTTGGGAGAAGAAACTGAATATTTCTTTCAAAGCCCTGCAAGCGCAAAGGACCTCATCTTGTGTTGAGCATGGAATCTCATGGTATCTCTCGAGTTGTGGCAGGAAGCTTGGGGTTCTCCTCAAATTACAATGGGTACTTCAGCAAACCTCTCTGTTTACCTCAGGGAGGTCATGCTTCCTTTAGAGCTGTGAAGGGCACCTCAGGATTCCTCATTCCTGGGTACAGGGAAATGGAGCCTCATCTAGTGTTGAGGTGGGAAACTCAGGGTTCCTCTCAAGTTGAGATGGGTACATCAGGGAACCTCTGGAGTGGCATAAAGGGAGTCAAGCTTCCATTCGACTTTCAAGAGGGAAATTGGCATTTCTCTCAAGATACTGCAAGAGAAGCAGGCTTCATCTCACATTGAGGATCGAATCTTATGGTATTTCATGAGTTGCAGTGGGAAGCTTGGGGTTCCACTTGAGTTCTGACAGGAACTTCAAGGAACCTCTCTTGTTGCCTCTGGGAAGTCAGGCCTCCATTCGAGTTTCCAGTGGCAGTTCTGGATTCCTATTGAGTCACTGCAGGGGAATAGGGCCTCATCCCAAGTTGACATGAGACTCTTTTTTTTTTTTTAACCTTTCCAAGAAAACTTTTTATTTTGTATTGGGGTGTGGCTGATTAACAAGGCTGTGACAGTTTCAGGTGAACACCAAAGGGACTCAGCCACATGTACCAATTCTCCCCCCAAACTCCCCTCCCTTCAGGCTGCCACATGACATTGACCAGAGCTTCATGTTCTACATAGTAGGTCCTTGCTCATTATCCATTTTAAATATAACAGTGCATAAATGTTCATCACAAACTCTATAACTATCCCTTTCCCCCACCCTTCCACTCAGCAACCATAAGCTTGTTCTAGAATCCATGAGTCTGTCTCTGTTTTGTAAGTTTCTTTGTATCATTTCTTTAGATTCCATGTATAAGGGATGTCATATGATATTTCTGTCTGACTCGCTCAGTATGACACTCTCTAGGTCCATCCATGTTGCTGCAAATGGCCTTATTTCATTCTTTTTAATGGCTAAGTGATAATCCATTGTATATATGCACCACCTCTTCTTTATCCATTCCCCTGTTAAGGGACATTTAGCTTGCCTCCACATCTTGGCTATTGTAAACAGTGCTGCAAGGAACACTGGGGTGCATATATCCTTTCAAATCATGTTTTTCTCTCTTGATAAATGCCCAGGAGTGGGATTGAAGTGCCATATGGTAGCACTACTTTTAGGTTTTTTTTTTTATTGTTTTTGCCATACAATGTCATGATATCACCATGGGTTTACATATGCTTCCCCTCCAGAACTCCCCTCCCTCCTCCCTCCCACCCCGGGAAATCTCGCTGCACCAGCCCCGAGCATCAATCCTGGGCTAGCGATTGATTACACATATGATAATTAACTTGTTTCAATGTCCTTCTCCCATATCATCCCACCCTTACCCTCATCCACAAAGTCCATGAGTCTACCTATACATCTGCGTTCCTTTTGCTGTCTCGCAACAAGTTGACATGAGACTCTTGATATTCCTCTCAAGGCATAACAGATACCTCAGTGTTTCTTCAAGTTTCAGCTGAGAAGTATACCTCGTTTCATGTTGAGGCAAGAAACTCTGCTTTCCTCTCGAGTTTTAAATAAGGTGTCTATGCTCCTGTCCTGTTGAGTCAGGAAACTTGAGCTTCTTGTAGTGGTGCTTCAGGGCACCAAGACATCCCTTCGGGTTGTGAGTCAATACTCAGGATTGCATTTGAGTCGCTGTAAGGGAATTAGGCCTTATATGCAGTTGAGGGGGAACTCGATGACCATTCAACTTGTGGCAGGAACTGTGCAGTTCCTCTCGAGTTTCAATTGATGAGACAGACCTCCTCTTGAGGTGAGAGGGAAAAGTAGGGATTCCTCTTGAGTTGAAGCAGGGGAGATGGCCCTCATCTCTAGATAAGGTGGGAACCATGGAGCTCTTCTTGAATTGCAATGGTAAAATTGGGGTTCTTCTCAAGTTGGGAAGGATATCTTGGGGAACTTCTGGAGCTACCTAAAGAGAGTCAAGCCTCCTTTCAAGTGCGAGAGTGAACTCAGGATTCTTCTCGAGGTGCTGCAGGTGAAAAGGGCCCCATCTTGCCTTGAAGGGAAATATCCTGGATTTTCTTGAGATGTGGTGGGAAGCTTGGGGTTTTTCTCAGGTTGTGACAGGTACCTCTGGGAACACCTGGAGTTGCATAGAAAGACTCAAACTTTCTTTTAAGTTGGGAGAGCAAACTGGGGATTGCTCTCTGAGTCATGCAAGGGAAAAGGACTTCATCTCACGTTTAGTGTGGAATCTCATGGTTTTCCTCATTGTGGAGGGAATCGTGGGGTTCTTCTCAATATGAGAAAAGTATCTCTGGGAACCTCTCCTGTTACCTCAGGGAAGTCAGGCTTCCTTTCGAGCTGCAAGGGACACCTCAGGATTCTTCTCGAGTCACTGCAGTTGTATGACAATGACTCATCATAATTTGAGGTGGGAACTCAGAGTTCCTCTCAGTTACCATGGGTATCTTGAGAAACCTCTGCAATGGCATAAAGGGAGTCAAGCTTCCACTCGACTTTTGAGACAAACTCAGCATTTCTCTCAAGCCACTGCAAGGGAATTGGGCTTCATCTCATGATGAGGATTGAATCTCATGATATTTCATGAGTTGCAGCAGGAAGCTTGGGGTTCCTCTCGAGTTGGGATGGGGACCTAGGGAATCTGTCTTGTTGCCTCTGGGAAGTCAGGCCCCCTTTTGAGTTTACAGGGGCTGTTTGGGATTCCTGTCGAGTCCATGCAGGGGAATAGAGCCTCATCCCCAGTGGCGGTGGGAAACTCGATACTCCTCTCCAGTTACAATAGATACCTCGGGGTTCCTTCGAGTTTCAACTGAGGCATACACCTCGTTTCATGTTGAGGCATGGAACTGTGCTTTCCTGTCGAGTTTTTTTTTTCAGTACTTTTCATTATTTTATTAGTCTTCCACATTAATAGCAAAATATGACCTTGAACAATACTAACTTTTATTTGTTAACCACCTAATATTGTAGCTTAGACTTATTCATATCTAAAAAATTGTACTACTCTGTTCTAACTTCATGTAGACAGAAACATGGTCTCTATCAAGATAAATGTGGATATAAGCATTTCAGGTTTGTTTACATCACAATTCAAAATTTTCTTTGACAAACTTTTATAGAGTCTATTATTTACAAATATTTCCTGTCTCATGGAGTTTATAATCTTTTAAGAATTACAAGAGATGTGATGATAATGGCATCATTTATTGAGAGCTCAGTAGTGCCAAATACCTTTTCTCCAGATTATTTCCTATGGTCCTCACAGGAAACTATTAAAGTAGTAGTATTAGCACCTTAATTGTGAAAGTGAAAGTGACATCACTCAGTCGTGTCCGACTCTTTGCAACCCCATGGACTGTAGCCTACCATGCTCCTCTGTCCGTGGGATTTTCCGGGCAAGAGTACTGGAGTGGATTGCCATTTCCTTCTCCAGAGAATCTTCCAAACCCAGGGATTGAACCTTGGTCTCCCACATTGTAGGCAGATGCTTTACTCTCTGAGCTACCAGGGAAGAATCTTAATTGTATACATAAGTAAAGTGAGTCTTGGGGGAAGGGATCAAAAAATGGCCAGTCACAGAACTTACAACAGTGGCATGGGGAATAAAGGCCAGGTCTGTCTGATGCTAGAGTTCTTTTCTTCTTTATTCTTTACATTATAGTGATGGTTTTGCCATACATTGATATGAATCTGCATGTATATACATGTGTTCCCCTTCCAGAAGCCCTTCCCACCTCCCTCCCGATTCCCTCTCTCTGGGTCATCCCAGTGCACGAGCCCTGAGCTGGCGATTGATTTCACATATGATAATTTACACGTTTCAATGCCATTCTCCCATATCATCCCACCCTTGCCGTCTCCCATAGAGTCCAAAAGACTGTTCTATACATCTGCGTTTCTTTTGCTGTCTCGCATAGAGGGTTGTTGTTACCATCTTTCTAAATTCCATATAGACGCATTAGTATACTGTATTGTTGTTTTTCCTTCTGGCTTACTTCACTCTGTATAATAGGCTCCAGTTTCGTGCACCTGAGTAGAATTGATTCAAATGTATTCTTTTTAATGGCTAAGTAATATTCCATTGTGTATATGTACCACAACTTTCTTATCCATTTGTCTATTGATGGGCATCTAGGTTGCTTCCATGTCCTGGCTATTGTAAACAATGCAGCAATGAACATTGGGGTACACGTGTCTCTTTTAATTCTGGTTTCCTCTGTGTGTATGCCCAGCAGTGGGATTGTTGGGTCATATGGCAGTTCTATTTTCAGTTTTTTAAGGAATCTCCACACTGTTCTCCATAGTGGCTGTACTAGTTTGTATTCCCACCAACAGTGTAAGAGGGTTCCCTTTTCTCCACATCTTCTCCAGCATTTATTGTTTGTAGACTTTTGGATGGCAGCCATTCTGACTGGTATCAAGTGGTACCTCATTGTGGTTTTGTTTTGCATTTCTCTGATAATGAGTGATGTTGAACATGTTTTCATGTCTTTGTTAGCCATCTATATGTCTTCTTTGGAGTTTGTTTAGTTCTTTGGCCCACTTTTTGATTGGGTCGTTTATTTTTCTGGAATTGAGCTGCAGGAGATGTTTGTATATTTTTGAGATTAATTCTTTGTCTGTTGCTTAGTTTGCTATTATTTTCTCCCATTCTTAAGGCTGCCTTTTTACCTTGCGTTTAGTTTCCTTTGTCGTGCAGAAGCTTTTAATTTTAATTAGGTTCCATTTGTTTATTTTTGCTTTTATTGCTAATATCCTGGGAGGTGGGTCATAGAGGATACTGTTTTGGTTTATGTCAGAGAGTGTTTTGCCTATGTTTCCCTCTAGGAGTTTTATAGTTTCTGGTCTTATGTTTAGATCTTTGATCCATTTTAAGTTTATTTTTGTGTATGGCATTAGAAAGTGTTCTAGTTTCATTCTTTTACAAGTGGCTGTCCAGTTTTCACAGCACCACTTGTTAAAGAGATTAACTTTTCTCCATTGTATATTCTTGCCTCCTTTGTCAAAGATAAGGCATCCATGGGTGCATGGATTTATCTCTGGGCTTTCTATTTTGTTCCATTGATATATTTCTGTCTTTGTGCCAGTACCATACTGTCTTGGTGACTGTGGCTTTGTAGTACAGCCTAAAGTCAGACAGGTTGATTCTTTCATTTCCATTCTTCTTTCTCAAGATTGCTTTGGGTATTAGAGTTTTTTTTGTATTTCCATACAAATTGTGAAATTATTTGTTCTAATTCTCTGAAAAAGACCTCTGGTAGTTTGATAGGAATTGCATTGAATCTATAGATTGCTCTGGGTAATATACTCATTTTCACTATATTGATTCTTCCGATCCATGAACACGGTATATTTCTCCATCTATTTGTGTCCCCTTTGATTTCCTTCATCAGTGTTTTATAGTTTCCTAAATATAGGTCTTTTGTTTCTTTAGGTAGATATACTCCTAAGTATTTTTTTCTTTTTGTTTCTATGGTGGATGGAATTGTTTCCTTAATTTCTCTTTCTGTTTTCTCATTGTTAATGCATAGGAATGCAAGGGATTTCTGTGCATTGATTTTATATCCTGCAACTTTACTATATTCACTGATTAGCTCTAGTAATTTTCTGGTAGAGTTTTTAGGGATTTTTATGTAGAGGGTCATGTCATCTGCAAAGAGTGAGAGTTTTACTTTTCCGTTTCCAATCTGGATCCCTTTTATTTCTTTATCTGCTCTGATTGTTGTGGCCAAGACTTCCAAAACTATGTTGAATAGTAGTGGTGAGAGTGGGCACCCTTGTGTTATTACTGACTTTAGGAGAAATGCTTTCTCTTTTTCACCATTGAGGATAATGTTTGCTGAGGGTTTGTCATATATAACTTTTATTATGTTGAGGTATGTTCCTTCTATTCCTGCTTTTTGGAGGGTTTTTTTTTATCATAAATGGATTTAGAATTTTGTCAAAGACTTTCTCTGCATCTATTGAGGTAATCATGTGGTTTTTATCTTTCAGTTTGTTAATGTGGTATATTACATTGATTGATTTGTGAATATTGAAGAATCCTTGCATCCCTGGGATAAAGCCTACTCGATCATGATGTATGATCTTTTTAAAGTGTTGTTGGATTCTATTTGCTAAAATTTTGTTAAGGATTTTTGCATCTAAGTTCATCAGTGATATTGGCCTGTAGTTTTCTTTTTTTGTGGCATCTTTGTCGGGTTTTGGAATTAGGATGATGGTGGCCTCGTAGAATGAGTTTGGAAGTTTACATTCCTCTGCAATTTTATGGAAGAGTTTGAGTAGAATAGGTGTTAGCTCTTCTCTAAATTTTTGGTAGAATTCGGCTATGAAGCCATCTAGTCCTGGGCTTTTGTTTGTTGGAAGATTTCTGATTGCAGTTTCAATTTCCGTGCTTGTGATGGATGTGTTAATATTATCTATCTCTTCCTGGTTTAGTTTTGGAAAGTTGTACTTTTCTAAGAATTTGTCCATTTCTTCCAAGTTGTCCAGTTTATTTGCATATAGTTGCTGATAATAGTCTCTTATGATCCTTTGTATTTCTGTGTTTTCTGTTGTGATTTCTCCTTTTTCATTTCTAATTTTGTTGATTTGCTTTTTCTCCCTTGTTTCTTAATGAGTCTGGCTAATGGTTGTCATTTTTATTTATCTTCTCAAAGAACCACCTTTTGGCTTTGTTGATTTTTGCTATGGTCTCTTTTGTGTCCTTTGTGCTTATTTCTGCCCTGATCTTTAAGATATCTTTCCTTCTACTAACCCTGGGCTTCTGTATTTCTTCCTTTTCTAGTTGCTTAAGGTGTAAAGTAAGGTTATTTATTTGATTTTTTCTTGTTTTCTCAGGTAAGCTTGTATTGCTATGAACCTTCCCCTTAGCACTGCTTTTACAGTGTCCCATAGGCTTTGGGTTGTTGTGTTTCCATTTTCATTCATTTCTATGCATATTTTGATTTCTTTTTTATTTCTTCTGTGATTTGTTGGTTATTCAGCAGCATGTTGTTGAGCCTCCATATGTTGGAATTTTTAAATGCTTTTCTCCTGTAATTGATATCTAATCTTACTCCACTATGGTCAGAAAAGATGGTAGGAATGATTTCAATTTTTTGAATTTACCAAGGCTAGGTTTATGGCCCAGGATGTGATCTATTCTGGAAAAGGTCCCGTTTGCGCTTGAGAAAAAGGTGAAATTCATTGTTTTGGGGTGGAATGTCCTATAGATATCAATTAGGTGCAACCAATCTTTTGTATCTTTTAAAGTTTGTGTTTCCTTGTTAATTTTCTGTTTAGTTTATCTATTGATTGGTGTGAGTGGTATATTAAAGTCTCCCACTATTATTGTGTTGTTGTTAATTTCCCCTTTCATACTTGTTAGCATTTGCCTTACATATTGTGGTGTTTCTATGTTGGGTACATATATATTTAAAATTGTTATATCTTCTTCTTGGATTGATTCTTTGATCATTATGTAATGTCCATCTTTATCTCTTTTCACTGCCTTTATTTTAAAGTCTACTTTATCTGATATGAGTATTGCCACTCCTGCTATCTTTTGGTCTTTATGTGCATGGAATATCTTTTTCCAGCCTTTAACTTTCAGTCTATATGTGTCCCTAGGTTTGAGGTGGGTCTCTTGTAGACAATATATATAGGGGTCTTGTTTCTGTATCCAATCTGCCAATCTTTGTCTTTTGGTTGGGGCATTCAACCCGTTTACATTTAAGGTAATTATTGATAAGCATGATCCCATTGTCATTTACTTTATTGTTTTGGGTTCGAGATTATATACCCTATCCGTGTTTCCTGTCTAGGGAAGATCCTTTAGCATTTGTTGGAGTGCTGGTTTGGTGTTGCTAAATTCTGTCAGCTTTTGCTTGTCTGTAAAGCTTTTGATTTCTCCTTGAAATTTGAATGAGATCCTTGCTGGGTACAGTAATCAGGGTTTTAGATTATTTTCTTTCATGACTTTAAGTATGTTCTGCCATTCCCTTCTGGTCTGAAGCGTTTCTATTGAGAAATCAGCTGTTATCCTTATGGGATTCCCCTTGTGTGTTATTTGTTGTTTTTTCCTTGTTGCTTTTAATATTTGTTCTTTGTGTTTGATCTTAGTTGATTTGATTAATATGTGTCTTGAGGTGTTTCGCCTTGGGTTCATCCTGTTTGGGACTCTCTTGGTTTCCTGGACTTGGGTGATTATTTCCTTTCCCTTTTTAGGGAAGTTTTCAACTATTATCTCCTCAAGTATTTTCTGATGGTCTTTCTTTTTGTCTTCTTCTTCTGGGACTCCTATGATTCGAATGTTGGTGCATTTAACATTGTCCCAGAGGTCTCTGAGATTGTCCTCATTTCTTTTAATTCTTTTTTTCATTTTTCCTCTCTGTTTCATTTATTGCTACCATTCTGTCTTCTACCTCACTTATCCTGTATTCTATCTCTGTTATTCTACTGTTAGTTCACTCCAGATTGTTTTTTTATCTCATTTATTGCATTATTCATTGTATTTTGACTCTTTTTCATTTCTTCTAAGTCCTTGTTAAACCTTTCTTGCATCTTCTCAATCCTTGTTTGCAGGTTATTTAACTGTAACTCCAATTTGTTTTCACGATTTTGGATCATTTTTACTATCATTATTCGGAATTCTTTATCAGGTAGGTTTCCTATCTCCTCCTCTTTTGTTTGGTCTGGAGGGCATTTATCCTGTCCCTTTACCTGCTGAGTATTTCTCTGCCTTTTCATCTTATTTATATTGCTGTGTTATCTCTTTATTGTGGATGTTCCTCACTATGGGTGGGGTTGGATGGGTGGTTTGTCAAAGTTTCCTGGTTGGGAAAGCTTGTGTCGGTGTTCTGGTGGGTGGATCTGGATTTCCTCACTCTAAGGAGCAATTAAGTGTCCAGTAAAGAGTTTTGAGAAGTCAGTTGGCTTGGTGTGACTTTGGACAGCCTGTGTATTGAAGCTCCAGGCTATGTTCCTGTGCTGCTGGAGAATTTGCTTGGTATATCTTACTCTTGAGTTTGTTGGCCCCTTAGGAGGTGCTTGGTTTCAGTTTAGGTATGGAAGCATTTTATGAGCTCCTATTGATTAATTAACTCCTGGATCCAGGAGTTCTCTGGTATTCTCATGATTTGGGCTTAGGCCTCCTGTCTTTGGTTTTCAGCCTTATTCTTCCAGTAGCCTCAGGACTCCTCCATCTATATTGCACTGATCATAGAATGTCTAGTTTAATGATGAAAAGTTTCTCCACAGTGAGGGACACCCAGAGAGGTACACAGAGTTACATGGAGTGGAGAAGAGGGAAGAGAGAGATAGAGATGACCAGAAGGAGAAGAGAGGAATCAAATGGTGAGAGAGTGAGGTAGCCAATGATCACTTCCCTGTGTGCTCTCCACAGTCTGGATCCCTCAGAGATATTCACAGAGTTATACTGAAAAGAGAAGAGGGAGGAAGGAGACAGAAGTGGCCAGGAGGAGAAAAGAGGGGATCAGATGGAGAGAGACAGATCCACCCAGTAATCAGTTAGCTAAGTGTTCTTCACAACTTGTAACACTCAAATAGATTCAGAGTTGGGTAGAGAAGAAAGGGGGGAGGGGGCTGATAGAGGTGACCTGGTGGGGAAAAAAGGAGAGTCAAAAATAAGGAGAGAGCATTCGAGCCAATGATCTAACTCCCAAGTAAAAATGGGTACTGAAGATTGGGTTCTTAAAGATACAAAGTTGATAACAAATACTAAAAAGCAGAGACTAAAAATCTAAAGTAAAGGTTGGATTCTCAAAAATACAATTACAAAAATAAGAAGAAGAAAAAAAAGAAAGGAAAATAAAAATAAAAAATAAGAAAAGGAAAAAGAGGAGATAGAAAACAAAACAAAACAAAACAAAATAGCAGGTGACCAACACCAACAGCAACAAAAAAACGAGTCACTGAAATTTACTTTAAAAAAATTAGTTTTTTTTTTTTTGCTAGGTAATAGATGGTTGTAAAAATGAAAACTGAAGGAGTTATAGGGGACAGAAGTATAGATCAATGGAACAGAATAGAAAGCCTAGAGATAAATACACACATCTATGGACACCTTATCTTTGACAAAGGAGGCAAGAATATACAATGGAGAAAAGACAACCTTTTAACAAGTGGTGCTGGGAAAACTGGACAGCCACTTGTAAAAGAATGAAACTAGATTACTTTCTAACACCATACACAAAGATAAATTCAAAATGGATCAAAGATCTAAACATAAGACCAGAAACTATAAAACTCCTAGAGGATAACATAGGCAAAACACTCTCTGCCATAACCCAAAGCGGGATACTCCATGACCCACCTCCCAGTATATTGGAAATAAAAACACGAATAAACAAATGGGACCTAATTAAAATTAAAAGCTTTTGCACAACAAAGGAAACTATAAGCAAGGTGAAAAGACAGCCTTCAGAATGGGAGAAAATA
>ML660238.1:30503-102230 GCA_007570785.1 Antilocapra americana
GAATGGATAAGAAAGCTGTGGTACATATACACAATGGAATATTACTCAGCATTAAAAAAAATTCATTTGAAGCAATTCTACTCAGATGGACGAAACTGGAGCCCATTATCCAGAGTGAAGTAAGCCAGAAGCAAAAACAACAATACAGTATATTAACGCATATATATGGAATTTAGAAAGACAGTAACGAGAACCCAACATGCGAGACAGCAAAAGGAACGCAGATGTATGGAAGAGACTCGTGGGCTTTGTGGATGAGGGTAAGGGTGAGATGATATGGGAGAAGGGCATTGAAACAAGTTAATTATCATATGTCTAATCAATCACCAGCCCAGGATTGATGCTCGGGGCTGGTGTAGCGAGATTTCCCGGGGGGGAGGGAGGAGGGAGGGGGGTTCTGGAGGGGAAGCATATGTAAACCCATGGTGATATCAAGACATTGTATGGCAAAAACAATTAAAAATAAATAAATAAAAATATAAAAATTTTAAAAAAGTAGTTTAAAAAGTTTTAAAAATTTATAAGATGATCATAGTAAAAATATATCTAAGACTTTCTCTGGAGCTGTTGTGTACAGTGAGGGGTCAGTTCATTTTCAGATAGTTCCTTGGTCTGGCTTGTACTTCTCAAGGTCTATAGGCTCCTTTCTGTGTAGTCATTGCTAACTGCAGGGATTTAATCTATCACTCCCGTAAGTTCCAAAGTGATTCCCTCTTCTTATTTTAGCATCTTCTGTTTGCTGGTCTCTTCAGTGTCTATTCCACACAGTGATTCAGCTGCTTTGCCGTTTGTCCCTCGCTTTCCCCACCCCCACTGCTCAGGCTCCCAGTCGCTCCACTGGGAGCAGCCTGGGGTGGGCCACTAGGGTTGCCTGCACTTCCCAGGTCCGAGCTACCCAGCTTGGTTGGGGGCTTTGACTTCTCCCCTCTCCCAGCTGCTCGGTTTTCTCGGTGTGCAACTGGGCATGCCTTCTCAGCTGTGTGGAGAGGTGATCTCTGGCGGCGTCCATTAGAATCCCAAGAAGTCTTGGTTAACAACTAATTCTGCCCACGGTTTGGTAGTGGATGCCTCACTGGGGCCACAATTGTGCCTGCAGCCGCCCAGCTCCACGCAGCCCTTTGTTCTGTGTGCAGACCTGGCGGTGGCTCTTCACAGCTCCACGCAGCCGACCAGCTCTGCACAGCAGACTAGCTCCATGCAGCCCTTTGTTCTGTGCACAGGCCTGGTGGTGGCTCTTCACAGGATAGCTGCCCCACAGTCTAGGTTGCCATCTCAGGTTAGTTCCCTCAGGTTTCCCTGGGGCATTTAGTCCCAGTCCTCTCCCAAAGCAGCACAGCCCACCCCTCCTGAGCAGGCCAAGCTTCCTAGTGGGGGATGGGGTGCCTGGGCCACCACTCCACTGGGAGTTGCAGTTAGGTACATAATCTGTGGGGTTTAATTATTTATCTATTTTTACTCCCAGTTATTTTGCCCTCTGAGACTTGCCACAGATCTGCCAGGGAGAATGTTTCCTGGTGTTCAGAAACCACTCTCTTTTTTTAAGACTCCCTTCCAGGGATGGATCTCCATCTCTACCTCTTTCGCCTCTCTTTTCCTTTTTTTTTTTTATTTTGTCCTACCTTCTTTCTAAGGCAATGGGCTGCCTTTCTGGGTGCCTGATGTCCTCTGCCAGCATTCAGAAGTTGTTTTGTAGAGTTTTCTCAGCTTTTAAATGTTCTTTTGATGTATTTGTTGGGGAGAAAGTGATATCCCCATCATATTCCTCCACCATCTTAGTTCCCAGATCCCCTCTTGAGTTTTAAATGAGGTGTCGGTGCTCCTGCCATGTTGAGGCAGGAAACTCAGGCTTTTCCTAGAGATGCAACAGGGCACTCAGTCATCCCTTCCTGTTGGGAGGGGAAACGGGATTCCATTCGAATCACTGCAAGGGAATTAGGCCACATGTACATTTAAGGGGGATCTCTGTGAACTTTCAGCTTGTGGCAGGAACTGTGCATTTCCACTCAAGTTTCAATAGATGAGAGAGGCCTCCTCTTGAGGTCCGAGGGGAAAGTAATGATTCCTCTCGAGTTGAAGTAGTGGAAATGGCCCTCATCTCAAGATGAGGTGGGAAACATGGTGCTCTTTCCGAGTTATAGCAGGAAAATTTGGGTTCCTTTGGACCTACAATGGATATCTCAGTGAACCTCTGACGTTGCATAAAGGAAGGAAAGGTTTCCTTTCGATTTGTGAGCAGGAAAGTGAGATTACTCTAAAGGAGCTGCCTGGGAAATTGGCCTTATCTCATTTTGAGGGCGGAATCTGGTGAGTTTCTCAAGCTGTGGCTGGAAGCTTGGGGTTCCTCTAGAGTTGAGATGGGGACCTCAGGAAACCTCTCAAGTTTCTTCATAGATGTCAGGCCTCCTAATGAGCTGCAAGGGGTATCTCAGGATTCCTCAAGCATCACTGCAAGTGAAAGGGACTTCATCTAGAGTTGAGGTGGGAAATTCAGGGTTCCTCTCGAGTTGTGAAAGGTATATTGAGGAACCTCAGGTGTGGCATAAAGGGACATAAGCTTCCATTTGAGTTTTCAGAGGGAACTTGGCATTTCTCTCAAGTCACTGCAAAGTAACCGGGCTTCATCTCGTGGTGAGGACTTAATCTCGTGGTTTTTCATGAGTTGCAGTGGGAAGCTTGGGGTTCCTCTCCAGTTTCGATGGGCACCTCAGGGAACCTCTCTTATTGTTTCTGGGAAGTCAGACCTTCTTTGGAGTTTCCAGGGGCAGCTTGGGAATCCTTTTGAGTCACTGAAGGAGTAAAGGGACTCATCCCAAGTTCAGATGGGAAACTTGGTATTCCTCTTGTGTTGTGACAGTTTCCTAGGGGTTTCTTCAAGTTTCAGGTGAGGCATACACCTCGTTTTGTGTTGAGGCATGGAACTCAGCATTTCTCTGAAGTTATAAAAGGAATGTCAAGCCTCCTGTGGAGTTGAGGCTGGGAACTCAGGCTTTATCCAGAGATGCAACATGGGATTCAGATCCTCCCTCATGTTCTTAGAGAAAATTAGTGGTTCCATTCGAGTCACTCCCAAGGAATCATGCCTTTCTCGAGTTGAGAGAGAGAGCATTGCCATTTTGACTTGCGACAGGAATCTCAGGTTGCTCTGGATTTGAAATAGGTGAGCCAGGCCTCCTCTTGAGGTGCAAGGAAAAATCATCAAGGGACAGGAATCAAAGCAGGGGGATTGGCCCTCATCCAGTGATGAGATAGGAAACATGGGCCTCCTCTCAAATGCACATGGAAACTCGACGTGCATCTTGAGTTGGGGAGGCTATCTTGGGGAACTTCTGGAGCCACCTAAAGGGAGACAAGCCTTCTTTCAAGTGCGAGAGTGAACTCAGGATTGCTTCAGGTGAAAAGGGCCCCATCTCTCATTGAAGGGAAATCTCATGGATTTTCTTGAGATGTGGTGGAAAGCTCTGGGTTATTATCATGCTGCCATGGGTACCTCTGGGAACATCTGTATTTGCATGAAAGGAGTCAATCCTCCACTCAAGTTGGGAGAAGAAATTAGGGATTGCTGTTGAAGCCCTGCGAGGGAAAAGGGCTGCATCTCTTGTTGAGTGTAGAATCTCATGGGTTTTCTCGCATTGTGGCAGGAAGTTTGAGGTTCTTCTGGAGTTGCGATGGGTACCTCAGCAAACCTCACCTATTACCTCAGAGAAGTCATGCCTCATTTCATGCCCCTGTGAGGGGCACCTCAGGATCCATCACGAGTGGCTACAGGGGAATGGTGCCTCATCTAGATTTGAGGCAGGAAATTCAGTGTTCCTCTCAAGTTGTGGTGGGTATCTCGGGGAACCTCTGGAGTGGCATAAAGGGAGTCAAGCTTCCATTCTACTTTTGAGAGGGAACTCGGCATTTCTCTCAAGTCACTGCAAGGGAATCAGGCTTCATCTCGCATTGAGGCTAGAATCTCATGGTATTATATGAGCTGCAACAGGAAGCTTGGGGTTCCTCTTGAGTGTCAACGGGGACCTCAGGGAACCTCTCTTGTTGCATCGAGGAAGTCAGAGGTTCCTTCCAGTTGCCAGGGGCAGCTCAGGGTGCTGGTCGAATCACTGCAGGGGAATAAGACCTCATCCTGAGTTGAGGTGGGAATCTCAGTAATCCTCCCCTGGTGGGAAAGATACTTCAGTGTTCCTTTGAGTTTCACCTGAGGAATATATCTGGTTTCGAGTTGAGACATGGAACTCTGCTTTCCTCTCGAGTTTTAAATAAGGTGTCTGTGATCCTGTTGTGTTGAGGCAGGAAACTAGAGCTTTATCTAGGGGTGCATTAGGGCAGCCAGACATCCCTTTGTGTTGTGAGATGAAATTCTGGATTGCATTCGAGTTGCTGTAAGGGAATTAGGCCTTATATGCAGTTGAGGAGAAACTCAGTGACTATTCAAATTGTGGCAGAAACTGCATGTTTCCTCTCGAGTTTCAATAGATGAGACAGGCATCCTCTTGTGGTGCTAGGGGAAAGGAGGGATTAATCTCGAGTCAAAGCAGAGGAAATGGCCCTCATCTCGAGATGAGGTGGTGAATATGGAGGTCTTCTCAAGTTGCAGCAGGAAAATTGGGGTTCCTCTCATTTTCCAGTGGGTATCTCTGGGAACCTCTGAAGATGCATAATTGTGAAAAGGTTTCTATTCCAATTGTGAAGGGGAACATGGGAATGCTCTCGAGGAGCTGCCTGAGTAATGGCCTCATATAGTGTTGAGGTGGGGAATCACGTGGTTTTCTAGAATTACTGCTGGAGCCTTGGGGTTCCTCTTGAGTTGAGATGGGGACCTCAGGGAACCTCTTGTGTTGCCTCAGAGTGGTCAGGCCTCCTTTCCTGTTACAAAAGGTACCTCAGGATTCCTCTTGAGTGGCTGCAGGGGAATAGGGCCTCATCTTGAGTAGAAGTGGGAAACTCAGTGTTTCTCTTCAGTTGCAAAAGGAATGTCAAGGTTCCTATGGAGTTTCAACAGGGGAGTCAAGCCATATCTTGTCTTCTGGCATGGGACTGAGATTTCCTCTCGAGTTTTGAAAGGGATGTCAGCCCTCCTGTTGAGTTGAGGCAGGGTAATCAGGCTTCTTCTAAAGGTGCAAGAGGGGATTCAGACCTCCCTTCGTGTTGTTAGAGGAAATGAGTGGGCCCATTCGAGTCAATCCCAGGGAATCAGGCCTTTTCTTGCATTGAGTTAGATCCCAGTGCCCCTTTGACTTGTATCAGGAACCTCGGAGTTCCTCTGAATTTAAACTAAGTGAGGGAAAATCAGCATGTGTCAGGAATCAAAGCAGGGGAATCAGCCCTCATCTTGTGATGAGGTGGGGAACACGGGGCTCCTCTTGAAATGTGTCTGGAAACGTGGGATTCCTCTTGAGTTGAGGAGGGTATCTCAGGGAACTTCTGGAGCTACCTAAAAAGAGACAAGCCTCCTTTCAAGTGCGAGAGTGAACTCAGGATTGCTCTTGAGCTGCTGTGGGTTAAAAGGGCCCCATTTCTTGTTAAAGAAAGAAATCTCGTGGAATTTCTCCCGATGTGGCACAAAACTCAGGGTTATTTTCAGGTTGCTATGGGTATCTCTGGGAACACCTGAATTTGCATGAAAGGAGTCAAGCCTCCATTCAAGTTGGAAGAAGAAACTCGGGATTGCTCTTGAAGTCCTGCAAGGGAAAAGGGCCTCATCTCGCTATGAGTGATGAATCTTGTGGTTTATCTCGAGTTGTGGGGGGGAGCTTGAGGTTCTTCCTGAGTTGAGATGAGTACCTCAACGAACCTCTTCTATTACCTCAGGGGCTCAGGACTTCTTTCTGGCTGCAAGGGGTATCTCGGGATTCCTCATGAGCGGTTGCAGGGGAATGGAGCTTCATGTAGAGTTGCAGCAGGAAAATCAGAGTTCCTCTCGAATTGTGATGGGTATTTGGGGGAACCTCTGGAGTGGCATAAAGGGAGTCAAGCATCCATTAGAAGTTCGAGAGGGAACTGGGCATTTGTCTCAAGTCACCTCAAGAGAAGTGGGCTTCATCTCACATTGAGGATCAAATATCCTGGTATTTCATGAGTTGCAGTGGAAAGCTTGGGGTTCCACTCGAGTTTTGACAGAGACCTCAGGGAACTTCTCTTGTTGCCTCTGAAATGTTAAGCCTCCATTCAAATTGTCAGGGGCAGCTTGGTATTCCTCTGGAGTCCATGCAGGGAAACAGGGCCTCATCCCTATTTGAGGTGGGAAACTAGGTATTCCTCTCTAGTGATGACAGATACCTCAGGGTCTCTTCAAGTTTCAGCTGAGGCATATACCTCATTTTGTGTTGAGGCATGGAACTCTGTTCCTTTGCATTTTAAATGAGGTGTGGGTCTTCATGTGGTGTTGAGGCAGGAAACTCGGGCTTTTTCTAGAGGTGCACAGGGCAATCAGCCATCTCATCATGGTGTGAGGGGAAACTCGGGATTCCATTTGAGTTGCTGCAAGGGAATTAGGTGGTATGTGCATTTGAGGGGGCAGTTGCTGACCTTTTGACTTGTGACAAGAACTGCGTGTTTCTTTCCATGATACAGGCCTCATGTTGAGGTGCCAGGAAAAGTAGGGATTCCTGTTGAATCAAAATGGGGAATGGCTCTCATTTCAAGATGAGTTGGCGAACATGAAGCTCTTCTTGAGTTGCAGCAGGAAAACTGGGGTTCTTCTCGAATTGTGATGGGTATCTTGGGGAGCCTCTGAAGTTGCATAAAGCAAAGAATTGTTTCCTTTCAGGTTGTGAGGGGGACTGTGGGATTGCTCCTGAGGCACTTCCTGTGAAATGGCATCATCTGGTATTGAGGGGGGAATCTCATGGTTTTCTCGAGTTGCAGCTGGATGCTTGGGGTTCCTCTAGACTTGAGACAAGGACCTCACGGAACCTCTCGAGTTGTTTCAGAGATGTCAGGTGTCCTACCATGTCACAAAGGGCACCTCAGCATTCCCCTCAAGTGGCCCACAGGGGAATAAGGTTTCATCTCGAGTAGAGGTGGGAAACTCAGTGTTTCTCTTCAGTTGTGAAAGCAATGTCCAGGTTCCTATGGAGTTTCAAATGGGGACTCCAGCCCTATCTCGTCTTGTTGCATGAGACTCATGTTTCCTCTCAAGTTGTGAAAGGGATGTGATGCCTCCTGTCAAGTTGAGGCAGGGAACTCAGGCTTCTTCCAAAGGTTCAAGAGTGGTCCCATTCAAATTGAGTTAGATGCTGGTGCCCTTTTGACTTGTAGCAGAAACCTTGATGATCCTCTGGATTTGAAATAGGTGGGCCAGGCCTCCTCTTGAAGTGTGAGGGAAAATCAGCATGTGTCAGAAATCAAAGCAGGGGAATTGGCCCTCTTCTTGTGATGAGGTGGGGATCATGGAGCTCCTCTCAAAATGTGTCTGGAAACTCGGGATTCCTCTTCAGTTGGGAAGAGTATCTTGGAGACCATCGGGAGCTACCTAAAAAGAGACAAACCTCCTTTCAAGTGAGAGAGTGAACTCAGGATTGCTCTAGAGGTGCTTCAGGTGAAAAGGGCCTCATCTCTCATTGAAGGGAAATCTCATGGATTTTCTTGAGATGTGGCAAAAATCTGAGTTCTCCTCAGGTTGTGATGGGTATCTCTGGGAACACCTGGATTTGCATGAAAGGAGTCATGTCTTCATTCAAGTTGGGAGAAGAAACTGGGAATTGCTCTCAAAACCCTGCAAGGGAAAAGCTCCTCATCTCACAAAGAGTGATTAATCTCGTGGTTTATCTCAAGTTGTGGCAGAAAGCTTGGGGGTTTTTCCTGAGTTGAGATGGGTAGCTCCATGAACCTCTCCTATTACTTCAGGCAAGTCAGGCCTCCTTTTGGCCTGCAAGGGGCACCTTGGGATTCTTCTTGAGTGGCTGAAGGTGAATAGGGCCTCATCTAGAGTTGAGGTGGGAAACTCAGGGTTCCTCTTGAGTTGCAATGGGTATTTCAGGAAACCTCTGGAGTGGTATAAATGGAGTCAAGCTTCCATTCGAGTTTCAAGAGGGAACTGGGCATTTCTCTCAAGTCACCTAAATATAAGTGGGCTTCATCTCTCATTGAGGATTGAATCTCCTGGTATTTCATGAGTTGCAGCGAGAAGCTTGTGGTTCCACTTGAGTCCTGACCAGGACCTCAGGGAATCCCTCTTGTTGCCTCTGCGATCCTAAACCTCCATTTGAATTGCCAGTGGCAGCTAGAGATTCCTCTCAAGGCCATGCAGGGAAATAGGGCCTCATCCCGAGTTGAGATGGGAAACTTGGTATTCCTCTCCAGTTTCGAAAGAAAATTTAAATGAGGTGTGTGTCCTCCTGTTGTATTGAGACAGGAAACTTGGGCTTTTTCTACAGGTGCAACAGGGGATTCAGATCTCCCTTAATGTTGTTAGAGGAAGTGAGTGGTTCCATTTGAGTCGATGCGAGAGTATCAGGCCTTATCTCAAGTTGAGGGAAACCTCGGTGCCCTTCTGACCTGTGGCACAACCTTGGAGTTCCTATGGATTTGAAATAATTGAGCCAGGCCTCCTCTTGATTTGTGAGGGAAAATCAGCATGTTTCAGGAAATAAAGCAGGGGAATTGGCCCTCATCTCATGATGAGGTGGGGAAATGTGACTCCTCTCAAATTGTGTCTGGAAACTCGGGCTTCCTCTCGAGATGAGATGGCCGTCTTTGGGAACCTATGGAGCTGTCAAAAGCGAGTCAAGCCTCATTTCAAGTGTGAGAGGAAACTCAGGATTGCTCTCGAGGTGCTGCCTGTGAATAGGGCCCCACCTCATGATGAGGGCAAATCTCATGGATTTTCTTGTGTTGTGACAGGAAGATTGGTGTTCTTCTCAGGTTGTGCCGAGTATCTCAGGGAGCACCTGGATTTGAATGAAAGAAGTCAAGCCTCCACTCAAGTTGGGAGAAGAAAT
Source organism: Antilocapra americana (assembly GCA_007570785.1). Classification (NCBI taxonomy): domain Eukaryota; kingdom Metazoa; phylum Chordata; class Mammalia; order Artiodactyla; family Antilocapridae; genus Antilocapra; species Antilocapra americana. The sequence continues at coordinate 39,443 of ML660238.1, forward strand.
TGTGGATTGCTCTCAAAGCCCTGCATGGGAAAAGGGGCTCATCCTGCATCAAGCATGGAATCTCATGGTTATTCTCAAGTTGTGGCAGGAAGTTTGGGGTTCTTCCTGAGTGGAGATGAGTACCTCAATGAACGTCTCCTGTAACCTCAGGGATGTCAGGCCTCCTTTCAAGCTGGGAGGGGCACCTCAGGATCCCTCACAAGTGGCTACAAAGGAATGACACATCATCTAGAGTTGAGCTGAGAAACTGAGGGTTCCTTTTGAGTTGAGATGGGTATCTTGGGGACCCTCTGGAGCGGCATAAAGAGAGTCAAGCCTTCATTCGAGTTTCAAGAGGGACTGGGCATTTCTCTGAAGTCACCTCAAGAGAAGCTGGTTCATCTCATTTTGAGGATCGAATCTCCCAGTATTTCATTAGTTGCAGCTTGAAGCTTGGGGTTCCACTCGAGTTCCAAAGGGGACCTCAGGGGACCTCTCTTGTTGCCTCAGGGATGTAAGGCCTCCATTCGAATTGCCAGGGGCAGCTTGGGATTCCTCTCGAGTCACTGCAGGGGAATAGGGCCTCATCCCGATTTGAGGTGGGAAACTCGGTATTGCTCTCCAGTTGCGACAGAACCTCAAGGTTCCTTCAAGTTTCAGCCTTGGCATATACCTCATTTCATGTTGAGGCTTGGAACTCTGCTTTCCTTCGAGTTTTAAATGATGTGTGTGTCCTCCTGTCATGTTCAGGAAGAAGGCTCATGGTTTTTCTAGTGGTTCACAGAGCAGTCAGTCATCCCTTCATGGTATGAGGGAAATTCAGGATTCCATTTGAGTCACTGCAAGAGAATTAGGTGGTATGTACAGTTGAAGGGGCAGTCACTCACCTTTCAATTTGTGGCAGGAACTGCGCATTTCCTGTCTATGATACAGGCCTCCTCTTGAGGTACCAGGGGAAAATAGGGGTGCCTGTTGAGTCGAAGCAGGGGAAATGGCCCTCATCTCAAGAAGAGTTGTGGAACACAAGGCTCTTCTAGAGTTGTCAAGGGAAAATTAATGTTCCTCTCAAATTGTGATGGGTGTCTCAGGGAGCCTCTGAAGTTGCAAAAGGTGAGAAATGGTTTCCTTTCTAGTTGCAAGGGGGACCATGGGATTGTTCCCAAGGCATGACCTGTGAAATGGCTTCATCTCGTGTTGAGGGAGGAATCTCATGGTTTTCTCAAGTTGCGGATGGATGCTTGCGCTTCCTCTTGACTTGAGACGGGGACCTCAGGGACTCTCTCAAGTTGTGTTAGAGACTTCAGGCTTCCTATCGTGTCACAAAGGGCACTGAGCATTCTTCTTGAGTGGCTTCAGGGGAGTAAGGTTTCATCTCGAGTTCAGGCGCAAAACTCAGGGTTCCTCTTCAGTTGCAAGAGGAATTTAGGGGTACCTATCAAGTTTCAACAGGAGAGTCAAGCCATATCTCATTTTGTGGCATGGAACTCAACTTTCCTCTCGAATTGTCATAGGAATGTGGGGCCTCCTGTTGAGCTGAGGTGGGCAAATTGGGCTGTTTCCAGAGGTGCAACAGGGGATTCAGACCTCCCTTCATGTTGTTAGAGGAAATAAGTAGTTCCATTCATGTCAAGCCCAGGGAATCAGACATTTCTCAAGTTGAGAGAGAACTCGGTGCCCTTTCAACCTGCAGCAGAATCCTCAGGTTTCCTCTGGATTTGCAGGAGTGGAATAGGCCTCCTCTTGAGGTGTGAGGGAAAATCTGAAGGTGTCAGCAATCACAGCAGGGGAGTTGGCCCTCAACGTGAAATGGTGGGGGGAGGGGAGAACACGGGGCTCCTCTGGAATTGTTTCTGGAAACTCTGGGTTCCTCTCGAGGTAGAATGGGTATCTCAGGTAACCTCTGAAGCTGCCTAAAGGAAGTCAAGCCTCATTTCAAGTGCAAGAGGGAACTCAGTATTGCTGTTGAGGCACTGCCCGTGAATAGGGCCCCATCTTGCATTAAGAGCAAATCTCCTGGATTTTCTCCAGTTGAGATAGGAAGTTAGAGGTTCTTCTCAGGTTGTGATGGGTAACTCTGGGAACACCTGGATTTGCATGAAAGGAGTCAAGCCTCCACTCAAGTTGGGAGAAGAAACTAGGGATTGCTCTCGAAGCCCTGGAAGGGAAAAGGGCTGCTTCTTGTGTTGAGTGTCTAATCTTGTTGTTTTTCCCAAGTTGTGGTGGGAGGCTTGGGGATCATCTCGAGTTGTGATGGATACCTCAGTGAACCTCTCCTATTACCTCAGGGGCATCAGGCCTCTTTTCGAGCTGAAAGGGACACCTCGGGATCCCTCCCAAGTGGCTGCAGGGGAATGGCTCTTCATCTAGAGTAGAGGCCAGAAGTCAGGCCTGTTGAAAACATCTTCTGTTGAGATGGGTATCTTGGGGAACCTCTGAAGTGGCATAAAGGCAATCAAGCTTCCATTCAACTTTCAAGAGGGAACTTTTGAGAGAAAGTGCATTTCTCTCAAGTAACTGCAAGGGAATCGGGGCTTCATCTCACACTGAGGATCAAATCTCGTGGTATTTCATGAGCTGCAGTGGGAAGATTGGGGTTCCTCTTGCGTGCTAACGGGGATCTCAGGGAACGTATCTTGTTGCCTCTGGGAAGTCAGGGGTCTTTTTGAATTTCCAAGGAAGCTCAGGAGTCTACTTGAGTCACTGCAGGGGAATAGGGCCTCATCCCAAGTTTATGTGGGAATCTCGGTATTTCTCTAATGGTGTGACAGATGCCTTGGCATTCCTTCGAATTTCAGATAATGAGCATACCTCTTTTCCAGTTGAGGCATGGGACTCTGCTTTCCTCTCGAGTTTTAAATAAGGTGTCTGTGCTCCTGTCATATTGAGACAGGAAACTCGCGCTTTTTCTAGAGGTACATCAGGGCAACCAGACATTCTTTCGTGTTGTGAGAAGAAACTCGGCATCCATTCAAGTCATTGTAAAAGAATTAGGCATTATATGCAGTTGAGGGGAACTCGTAGACCATTCAACTTGTGGAAGCAACTGCACGTTTCCTCTTGAGTGTCAATACATTTGACAGGCCTCCTTTTGAGGTGTGATGGGAAAGTAGAGATTCCTCCCAAGTCGAGGCAGGGGAAATGGCCCTCACCTAGAGATGAGGTGGGGGACATGGAGATCTTCTCATGCTGCAGCAGGAACGTTGGAATTCCTCTCAAGTATTGATGGGGACTTCAGTTAGTCTCTGGTCTTGCCAAGGGAAATCAAATCTCCTTTCATGTTGTCCACAGGATTACTCTGGAATCATTGCTGGGGTATGATAGTGTCTCATTTTGATATAAGTCAGGGGAACTCAAGGTTCCATGTCCACTTGCAACAGGGATCTCAGGGTTCCTATTGAGTTTAAACTGAGAGTAACTCCTCAGCTCATGTTGAGGCATGGAACTCTGCTTTCCTCTTGAGTTGGAAAGGGGGGTTCAGGACTCCTGTCTCACTGAAACAGGGAATTGGGGCTTTTTCTCAAGGTACAACAAGGGATTTAGGCCTCCCTTCATGTTCTGAGGCGAATACCCAGAGGTGCAGGAGAACCAGGCCTTATCCTGGAGTTGAGGTGCAACTTGGTGTCATTTCAACTTGCAGCAGGAACCTCTGGGATCCTATTGAATTTCAATAGGTGAGAAAGGCCTCCACTCGAGATGCGAGAGGTAATCAGGAGTCTTCTTGAGACGACATAGCAGCTAACTGGCCCTCATCTTGCGATAGGATGAGGAACACGAGGCTTTTTCGAGTGGTGTCAGGGAACATGAAGTTCCTCTTGAAGAGCAATGTGTAACTTGGGGATGCCCTTAAGGTGCACAAAGGGAGGCAAGATTCCTCTTGAGATTCAAGAGGGAACTTAGGACTGTTCAGGAGGCACTGAATGGGAAGTGAGCCTCCCCTTGCATTGAGGAGGGAATCTATTCATTTCTTGAATTGTAGCAGGAAGTTTAGTGTTCCTCTCGATCTGCAACAGGGACCTTGGGAACCTCTCGTGAAACCTCAGGGTAGTCAAGGCAAATTTCGAGTTTTGAGGAGGAGCCAAGAAAGATTCTTGAGTCACTACAGGGGAATCAGGCCTCATATCACATTCAGGGGAAAATCTTGGGATGTTTTTTTGAGTTATGGCAGGCAGTTTCTCGAGTTGCATTGGGCAGATTTGGATTCCTCTCGTTTTGAAACATGGTCTTCTGGGACAATCTAATGTTGCATCAGGCAGTCATGCCCTTCTTTCGTTGTGTGAGAGCCATCTAAGGGCTCTTCTCGAGTCACTGCAGTGAAATAGGGTTTAATCTGGAGTTGAGGTGTGAAACTAAGGGTTTCTCTCCTCTTTTGACAGGGCTATCAGAGTTCCTATTGTATTTCTACAACAGAGTCAGCCCTCATCTCGTTTTGAGGCATGAAACTCTGCTTTCCTCTTGAATTGTCAGGACTCCTTTTGGTTCAGGCAGAGATTTGAGCTTTTCCTAGATGTGTGTAACATGGGAGTCAGACCTCCATTCGTGTATTTGAGAGTATACCTGGTGTTCCATTCCAGTTGGTGACGAGGAATAATGCCTCATTTACAGTTAAGGGGGTTATATTGTTGTTTGTCTCAAGTTGTGTGGCGGGAAGCTTGGGGTTCCACCCGAGTCATTTCAGGGACATGAATGAGCCTCTTGTCTTGCCCAGGGACATTGAGTCTCCTTTCAAGTTGCCTGCAGGAGCACCAGATTGCCCTGGAGTTGCTGCTGGGGCATCATAGTGTATCATTTCGATTTAAGGCGAGGGAACGCATGGTTCCATTTCCATTTGCGATGAGGATCTCAGGGGTCCTATAGAGTTTAAACTTGGAGTCAGGCCTCAACTTGTGCTAAGGCATGGAACTTCACTTTCCTCTCGAGATGTAAAGGGCGGGCATCAGGACTCTTGTCCACTGGAGGCAGGCACCTGGGGCTTTTTCTAGAGGAACAAGAAGGAAGTTAGGCCTCCCTTCATGTTGTGAGGCTAATAACCAGAGGTGCAGGAGAATCAGGCCTTATCTCAAGTTTATGGTCAACTAGGTGTCCTTTCGACTCGCAGCAGGAAACACTGGTTCCTCTTGAGTTTCAGTAGATGAGAAAGGCCTCCACTTGAGGTGTGGGAGGAAAATCAGGAGTCTTCTAGAGACAATGAAAGGAATAATCGGCTCTCATCTCGTGATGAGGTGGGGAACACAGGGCTCTTTGAAGTTGTGGCGGGAAACACAAGGTTCCCCTTGAATGGCAACGGTTTCTTGGGGATTCTCTTGAGTTGCATAAAGGGAGTCAAGCTTCCTCTTAAGCTATGAGAGAGGTTGGGACTGTTCCAGAGGCACTACATGGGAAAAGGGCCTCACTTTGCATTGAGGGGGAACTCTTCATTTACTGAATTGTAGAGGGAAGTTTAATGTTCCTCTTGATCTGCCACAGGGACCTCAGGGAAACTCTCATTCAACTTCAGAAAAGTCAAGGAAACTTATGCATTTCAAAGAGGAGCTAAAGAAGGTTCTTGAGTCACTGCAGGGGAACCAGGCCTCATCTTGCATTCAGAGGGAATCTTGGGATGTTTCTCAAGTTGCAACGGGCATTTTCAACTCCAGATGAAGCCCTATTTCCCTGAGGTGACTCGAGAAGACCCCTGAGATGGCCCACACATATCAAAAGGAGGACTTGACTTACTTGCAGTAACATTAGACGCTCCCAGGGGACCACATTGCCCTGCAAGGGGAATCCAAAACTGCCCACTACAATCAAGAAACATCCCAAGATTTCCCCATGAATGCAAGATGATGCCTGATTCCCCTGCACTGACTCGAGAACCTTCCTTGGTTCCTGCTTGAACCTCGACAGTTGCCTTGTCTTTCATGAGTTTCACAAGAGGTTCCCTGAGGTAAAATTGGCAGATTGAAAGGAACACTAAACTTCCTGCCACAACTCAAGAAACGAAGAGATAACCACCTCAATGTGAGGTGAGGCCATTTTCCCATGCAGCACCTCCAGAAGAGTCCCAAGTTCCCTCTCAAAACTTACGAGGAAGCTGGTCTCCCTTTATGCAACTCAAGAGAATCCCCAAGAAATGCATCACCATTCAAGAGGAATCTCGCGTTTCCTGCCACAACTCAAAAGAGCCCCCTGTTCCTCACCTCATTGCAAGTTGAAGGCTGATTAGCTCCTGCGTCAACTCGAGAGGACACTCGACCTTCCTCTCACACCTCAAGAGGAAGCCTTTTTCACCTACTGAAACTCAAGAGGAACTCGGAGGTTACTGCCACATGTTGGAAGGAGACCAAATTACCCCTCAAAATGAGATAAGGCCTTATTCTCCTGCACTTCTGAGTATTCACCTCAGAACACAAAAAGAAGTCTAACTCCCTTGGTGTACCTCTAGATAATGCCCCACTTCCCTGGCTTAACTGGATACACATCCTGACCATCCCCTTTTAAACTCGAGAAGAAAGGGAAGTTTCATGACTCAACACAAGCTGAGGCCTGACTCCCAGTTTAAAGTCTATAGGAACGCTGATATCTCTATTAAAATGGAGATGGAATGCTGAATCTCACCACCATTATATCGAAATGAAGCCCTATGATGGCCCAGCAACAACTCCAGGGATATCTCGTGCTCCTACAGGCAACTCAAAAAGAGACTTGACTTCCATGGGGAAGATGAGAGGCTCAATGAGGTCCATGTCATGACTCAATGAAATACCAAGCTTCCAACCACAACTCGAGAAAAACCACAAGATAACCTCCTCAACTTGAGATGAAGCCTTATTCCCCTGAGCCACTAGAACCGAACCCCAGGTATACCCTCAAATACACGAACGCAGGTCTGACTCCCCTGTTGCACACATTGAGGAAAGGCACTAATGCACTGCCTGAACTAAAAGGAGTCCTGACCACTCAAGAGCAAAGAGGAGTTACATGCCTTAAAACGAGATGAAGTCTGACTCTCTTGTAGAAACCCAAAAGGAACTCTGAAGGCCCTGTAGAAACTGGAAAGGAACCCTGAGTTTTCCCCTCAACTCCAAATGAGGCCCAATTCCACCGCAGTGACTAGAGAAGAGCCCCAAAATGGCACTCACACATCGAAAGGAGGGCAGACTTCCCTGAGGCAACATTAGAGGCTCCCAGAGGGCCACATCACAACACAAGAGGAATCCAAAACTTCCGGCCTCGATTCGAGAAACTGCCCACTGCTACTCGAGAAACTGCCTGCTGCAACTCAAGAATCATCCCAAGGTTTCCCCCTGAATGCGAGAAGAAACCTGATGCCACTGCAGTGACTCAAGAACCTTCCTCAGCTCCTCCTCAAAACTTGAAAGTTTCCTTGACTTCCCTGAGGCTTCACAACAGGTTCACTGAGGTCCCCATGGCAGATCAAGTGGAACACTAAACTTCCCACTGCAACTCAAGAAATGAAGAGATTCCCCCGTCAATGCAAGATGAGGCCCTTTTCCCTTGCAATGCCTCCAGAACAGTCCCAAGTTCTCTCTCAAAACTCAAGATGAAGCTTGACTTCCTTTATGCAACTCAAGAGAATCCCTAAGAAACGTGTCGCTGTTCAAAGGGAACCTTGCGTTCCACCCCACACCTTGAAAGAGCCCCATGTTTCCAACCTCATCACAATATGGCCATTCTCACCTATTGATATTCTAGAGGAACCCAGATGTCCCTGCCACTAGTCAAAAGGACCCTAAGTTACCTCTCCACTCGACATAAGGCCTGATTTTCTTGCACCTCTGGATGTATGTCGCACAATATGAAGGGAGGCCTAACTCTCTTGTTGTACCTCTAGAAAAAGCCCCAGTTCCCTGACTCAACTCGACAAGAGTCCTCACCTCCCCTCCTTTATAACTCGAGAGGAAAGCAAAGTCCCATGCCTCAACACAAGCCAAGGCCTGACTCTCATTTTAACTCAATAGGAACCCTGAGAACCCAGTCACAAATGAAGGTGGTACCTTGATTTCAACCGTCTTAAATCAAAATGAGAACATATTATGCCCTGACAGTGACTACAGAGCAATCCATCACTCCCTCAGGCAGATAGAAAGGAGACTAGACTTTCCTGGCAAGATGATAGGCTCACTGAGATCTCCATCACGACTCGAGTGGAATCCCATGCTTCCCACCAAAACTCGGGAAAAACCAGAAGATAACCCCCTCCACTAGAGATGAGGCCTTACTCCCCTAGGCTGACTAAAATGCAACCCCAATTATACCCTCAACTACATGGATGAAGGTCTGACTCCCCTGTTGCACACATCTTGAAAAAGCCCAAATGCCCCACCTGAAATAAAAAGAGTCCTGACAATTCCAGAGGAAAGAGGAGTTACATGCCACAAAACGAGACAAGGGCTGACTCTCTAATGGAAACTCAATATGAACTCAAATAACCCTGTCCAAAATTGAGAGGAACCCTAAGTTTCAAAACTCAACACCAGATGAGGCCCTATTTTGCCTCAGTGACTTGAGAAGAGCCCTGAGATGGCTCTTGCACATCGAAAGGAGGGCCTGACATACTTGAGGCAACATTAGAGGTTCCCTGAGGACCATGTCGCCACTTAACAGGAATCCAAAACTGCCCACTTCATCTGAAGAAAATGCCCACTTCAACTTGAGAAACATCCCAAGATTTCCCCCTGAATGCTAGAAGAGGCCTGATGCCACTGCCATGCCTCGAGAACCTTCCTTGGCTTCTCCTCAAAATTTCAGTTACCTTGACTTCCCTGAGCCTTCACAAGAGGTTCCCTAAGTTCCCCATAACAGATCAAGAGGAACACTAAACTTCTCACCATAACTCAGGAAACGAAGAGATTTCCCCCTCAGTGCAAGGTGAGGCCCTTATCCCATGTAGCACCTTCCAGAGAAGTCCCAAGTTCCCTCTTGAATCTCAAGAGGAAGCTTGACTCCCTTTACTCAAGAGAATCCCCAAGATATGCGTCACCATTCAAGAGCAACCTTATGTTCCCTGCCAGAACTCAAAAGGGCCCCGTGTTCCCCACCTCATCTTGAAGTGAGGGCCAATTAGCCCCTGCATCATCTTGAGAGGACATCTGACATTCCTCTTGCACCTCAACAGGAGGCCTTTCTCACCTATTGAAACTCGAGCAGAACCCAGAGGTTCCTGCTGCAAGTCAAAAGGACACCAAGTTGCCCCTCAATTAGAAATAAGGTCTGATTCTCCTGCACTTCTGGGTATTCACCTCACAACATGAAGGGAGGCCTAACTCCCTTGTACCTCTAGAAAAAGCCCAATTACCTTCCTCAACTGGACAGGAATCCTGACACCCTCCCCTTTTACAACAGGAGAGGAAAGCGGAGTTCCATGCCTCAACACGGGCCGAGGCCTGACTCCCAGTTTAAACTCGATAGGGATCCTGAGATCTGTGTCGCAAATGGAGATGGAACTCTGAATTCACCAGCCTTAAGTCGAAATGAGATCCTATGATGCCCAGGAAGCGTCTCAATAGCAATCCCATGCTCTTGCAGGCAACTCGAAAGGAGAATTGACTTCCCTTGGCAAGACGAGAGGATCACTGAGGTCCCCATCATGACGCAAGTGGAACCCACGCTTCCCACCACTTCTCGAGAAAAACCACAAGATAATCCCCTCAACTCGAGATGAGGCTTTATTCCCTTGTGCCAACTAGAATGGAACCCCAGATATGCCCTCAACTACATGAATGGAGGTCTGACTCCCCTGGAGCACACATCTTGAAAAAGCCCAAATTCCCACTCTGAACTAAAAGGAGTCCTGACAACTTGAGAGGAAAGAGAAGTTACATGCCTCAAAATGAGATGAGGGCTTTCTCTCTTGTAGAAACTCAATAGGAATTCTGATATCCCAGTCGAATCTGAAGAGGAATCCTGAGTTTCACACCTCAACTCCAGATGAGGCCCAATTCCACTGTAGTGAATCAAGAAGAGACCTGAGATAAACCTCACACATCGAAAGGAGGGCCTGACTTCCCTGAGGCAACATTAGAGGCTTCCAGAGGACCATGTCTCAACTCGAGAGGAATCCCAATTAGCACACTGGAAATCAATAAACTGCCTGCTGCATCTCAAGAAACTGCTTGCCCAACCTCAAGCAACATCCCAAGATTTCCCCCTGAATGCGAGATGAGGCCTGATTCCCCTGCAGTGACTCAAGAACCTTCCATGGCTCATCCTCTAAACTCAAAATTTGCCTTGACTTCCCTAAGGCTTCGCAACAGGTTCCCTGAGATCAAAGTGGCAAATCGAGAGGAACACTAAACTTCCCAACACAACTCAAGAGACCAAGAGATTCCCCCCTCAATGCAAGGTGAGGCCCTTTTCCCATGTAGTGCCTCCAGAACAGCCCCAAGTTCCCTCTCAAATCTAAATAGGAAGCTTGACTCCCTTTATGCAACTCATGAGAATCCCCACTATACACTTCTCCATTCAAGAGGAACCTCTTGTTCCCCACCACAACTCAAAAGAGCCCTGTGTTCCCCACCTCATCATGGGATTAGGGCCAATTAGCTCCTGCGTCGTCTCAAGAGGACACCCAATGTTCCTCTCCCACCTCAAGAGAAAACTGTCCTTACCTTTTGAAACTTGAGAGGAACCCAGAGTTTCCTGCCACAAGTCAAAAGGACACCGAGTTGCCCCTCTACTTGAGATAAGGCATGATTCTCCTACACCTCTGGGTATTCGGGAGAGAGTCAACTGATAGGCAGATTGATAAGGAGTCCAGGGGTACCCAAGGAGAATATTCCAAGGGAGTTTGGAATTCTCAAGGAGAAAGAATGGAGAAATTTATTTTTCTCTCTTCATTCCTTAGGATTATATAACAATAATGTATCCTGCTTCAGGTTAGTCTGGAAAAAACCTTCTGGCTAATCCTGTTAACTTAAAATATAAATTATGGGAATGGTTCTGGTGAGGTCTTTATAACCTATAACATTCTTTTGATTCACTGTAATAACCAGTTTGAGAGTATATAACTCCAGTGCTAATGTTAGCAAGGGGGTACACTTTCTGCCCCCTTCAGATGCCTATGTCAGAAGGTTTCTCTATCTCCTTTATCCTTTACAAAATTTTATTACACAAAAGCTCTGGGTGATCAAGCCTTATCTCTGGCCCCAGTTTGAATTCTTCTCTTCCAGAGGCCAAGATTCCAGGCTTCTTTTCGTGGCTCCACATTTCATCTTTGGGGCTTGTCTGGAATTCTTCAGGACAAGGTAAAGATGCTTGGAGCTCTAGTTCTTTGTCCTCCTAGCTAACACGTTTTCTTCTGTACTTTACTGAGTCTATGGTGTGCTGGCATGAATGAATGAAACACCCTGCATGAAGCAAGTGAGGATCCCTGCTCTGCGGTTCCACAGTGACCTCATATGGTTCCTCTTATGGCAGGAACCTGTCAGGGTTTATATCAACCTGCCAATGCCAAGTGGCACCCAATGTCTCCTTCGGGTACCGACCAGAAATGGGCAAAGCGAATGGACTAAACTCTCCTTTCTCAGTCAAAATTTCAGCCTCTTTGACCATTTCATAACTCCTTGAGAATTAGAAGTACTAACCTATCGGTCGGGTCATAGACTTTCAAGGGACTTGTGATCTATGCTGTTACTGTGTACTATGACTTAGGTCCCAAACTTGGATTGGTAGTCAGGAAGCGTCTAGCCTCACTTGGAATCAAAAGTTCGGAAGCTAGATGGAGCTCTATCTCCTAGAGTATCTCTGAGGTTAAAGGTTACTCAGACTGGAACTGCAATTTTTCCCCCTTTGGTTGCACTGGCTCTTAGTGTACCAGAGGAGGCTCTTATACTGGTGTGGTGACACTTGGCAGGAAAATATTCAGGGTCATGCACAGGCACTCAGATGATGAATGTTTCCCCCAGGAGTCTTAGCCTGGGAGGCATTCCGGAAGGTTACTCTGATCATACCCCGGATGGAATCAGAGGCAAGCAATATTTTAATGGTGATGAGCTGGACGTCAGTCAGGGATGCTACCAGGTCTACCCCTGGTGCATCTCCACCTCCTCTCAGTGGTAGAACTGGGAGGGATGAGGGCAGCACCTGCATTGGTAAGGGACAGACTAAGTCCGACCAGGAAAGAAAAGCTTCGGTGTAAAGTCTGTCTACACCCCCATTTAGAGCAGGAAGAGATGCCTCTGTTAGAAAGAGGGCACTGGTCCCTTTTTTTCTCTCTTACAGATGAGAGCTAACAATTCCAGCCTCATTCCTTTGAACTGTATCTTGAAAAACTGGGATAGATTTGATCCCCAGGGCTTAAAGAAGACACAACTGGTCTTCCTATGTGATACTGCATGGCCACATTACTCACTGGAGGACAGTGAACGGTGGCCAGTTAGAGGGTCTCTTAAGTATAATACTGTTTTACAATTAGACAGTTTCTATTAAAAAAAAAAAACCAAGGGAAATGAGTAGAAGTAGCATATGTGTTTCCTTTTTCTCTCTGTGAAACGTGCCAGACTTGTATGCTAAGGGTATAGATTTGGGTGTGACACCTTCAGCTTCCTCCTGTCTTCCTGTACCTGAGGCCCCAAACTTAGATTCAAGCTGCCTTGATCTCAATGGACACCCAAACTGATATTCAAGCTGGCTTGGTCTCAGTAGAAACCCAATCTGAGATTTGAACTGTCCATGTAGAGGTCCAAACAACTCCTGTCTTGGTACAACCTCAGACTACTCTGGTTTCAGTAGAAACTCAGACCATCAAAGTAAGAGATGAGATGGAGGACAGGAGACAGAGAGATAAAGAAAAGCAGGTTTCTCCAGTCTACCCCTGGAATTATATCCACAGAGCAGCCAGAGAGACTGAGGAACAGTCACACAAGCTATTGCCTCTTTATGAAGCACCCACCAGGAGAAATAATCAGTCTATGAGAGTTAATAAACATTTTTTGTCAAGAAATACAATGCATCAAGGAAGATCTGGGAGACTATTTAGGAGGCCCAGAAAATGTATTAGAGCTTTTAAAGGTGTTACTCTGCTTTATGACCTTATTTGGAAGGATATAATGTATCTCTTGGGACAAACACTGACTGCCGACTCAAAAAGTTGAGTTTTGGGAAAGGCGGTTGCTTATGGAGATGAATGGCTTTGTAATGAATCAGTAGGGAAGAGGGAGGACGAGATAACCACCCTAACCACTGGGAATCAGGTGGTCCCAAATATAGAACCAGACTGGGACTACAACACAGCTAAAGGAAGATGGGATCAGAGCTGTTTTGTTGGATGTATTCTTGAAGGACACAAGCAGGTGTGTGCTAAGCCTTTAAACTATGGCAAATTGGCAAACAGAACAGGAAGAAAAGGAAGCTCCTGGTAAATTCCTAGATAGACTGAGAGAAGCCCTACACAGATTCACTGAGATTGATCCCAAAAGTGAAGAGGGAAAAGTGATCTTAAAAGATAAATTTCTCACTCAGTTGGCTCCAGATATTCACCATAAACTATTAAAACAGACGTTTGGACCAAACCAGTCTTTAGATACTCTGTTACAAGTGGCTCAGACAGACTATTATGGTAGGGAATATGAGGAAAAGAGAAAAAGGCAGAAAGAGACAAAGGAAAATGCAGAAGCCTTCGCAATGGCTATGAAAACCTTTCTTAAACAGCCTGAGAAAAATGCCCAGAGGGACCTAGGTGAAAAGGGATGGGCTTGCTATTACTGTGGAAAGGAGGGGCATCTCAAGCGGGATTGCCCTCAGGCATCCAAGCCACCCCAGGTCCATGTCTGGTCTGCAAAGGACCACACTAGAAGAGAGACTGCCCCCAAAGGCGTAGGTTTCAGGGGCTGGACTCTCAAGACAATCAGGACTGAAGGTGCCCAGGGATCTCCACACAAGCTCCTGTCCTAATTACACTTGAGGAACCCCGGTATTAATAACTGTGGGAGGCAAATCCATCAGTTTCCTTTTAGATACTGGAGTAACTTACTCCGTGCTTACTGAAGCCCCTGGCCCACTTTCTTCCTGACCTGCTTCCATAATGGGACTGTCTGGTGGAGCCAAAAGGTTTTACTTCAGTGTGGCTGTCAGCTGTGACTAGGATTTGGTACTATTTTCTGATTGTACCTGAATCGCCCTCACCCCTTTTGGGGAGGGAGATACTGAGTAAGATCCATGCCTCTGTTTTCATAAATATGAAGTCCTCCTTATCTCTCCCTTTAACTGAACAAAATGTAAATCTTAGAGTATGGGCTGATGGGAAAATCTGTGGGTTGAGCACAAAATGCTATTCCTGTAGTTATCAAGCTCAAAGATCTGCATTTATTTCCACATAAGAAGCAGTATCCACTGAAACCTGAGATTAAGGAAGGGTTAAAACCCATCACTGAGAATTTAAAGGAGCAAGGGCTATTAATTCCCCATAACAGTCTGTGTAAAACTCCTATTTTGGGTATAAAGAAATCAAATGGTAAATGGAGACTAGTTCAAGATTTATGAATAATAAATGAGGCTGTAGTTCCTTTACACCCCATGGTGCCTAATCCTTATACTCTATTGTCTGAAATTCCTGAACGAGCCAAATATTTCTCAGTAATTGATTTGAAAGATGCCTTCTATTCAGTGCCTTTGGTGGAGGAGAGTCAATTTCTATTTGCCTTTGAAGACCCTATGCAGCCAGCTTCTCAGTTAACCTGTACAGTTTTCCCCCAGGGATTTCGTAACAGTCCTCACTTATTTGGACAAAGTTTGTCATGGGAGCTACAAAACTTTAATAGTTCTAAAATGGTAGTGTTACAATACGTAGATGATATCTTACTGTGTGCTGAGAATGAGAAAATGTGTTCACGAGCCTCAGAAGATTTCTTAAACTTTCTGGCAGGCTGTGGTTATCAGGCATCAAGAGAAAAGGTTCAGCTTTGTCAACAATCTGTTAGTTATGTGGGTCTAATCATATCAGAAGGGACTAGGGCCATAGGCCCTGAGAGAATTAAACCTATACTAAATCATCCCCTACCTATGACTTTAAGACAACTAAGAGGAATTTTAGGAATCACAGGCTACTGTCGCATTTGGATTCCTGGGTTATGGGGAACTTGCCTGGCCTTTATATAAACTTATAGGTGAAACTCAGCAGGCCCAAACCGACAAACTGGTTTGGTCTCCAGATACTCAAAAGGCTTTTAAGGTTTATCAGGCTGCTCTCCTACAAGCTCCCTCTTTGAGCTTGCCCACAGGGTCAGAATTTAATTTGTTTTTCACTGAAAGAAAAGGTATGGCCTTGGGAGTTCTGACACTGAGGGCCTCATCAACCACCTATTGCTTATCTGAGCAGAGAATTAGATGTAATTGCACGTGGTTGGCCCCAGTGCCTAAGAGTAATTGGGACAATGGCTTTATTAGCACCTGAAGCTTTAAAGATAATTAATGGATGAAATCTTACTGTATTGATTTCTCATGACATGAGTGGAATCTTAAATTCCAAGGTTAATATTTGGATGACGGACAGTAGGCTTCTTAAATATCAGTCATTGTTGTTAGAAGGACCAGTAATTAAACTTAAAGTTTGTGGAAATTTAAATCCTGCCACTTTCCTTCCTGAGAAGGAAAATGAAACACCTGATCACAATTGTTCCCAATTTCTAACTTTAAACTATGCAACTCGAGAAGATCTGGAAAATTCTTAAGGGTTTACACCAGAGTTTTCATTTGGGTGTAGAGAGTACTTACCAGATGGCTTCTCATTTATTTGAAGGTAAAAATGTAATGAAAACTTGAAAGAACATTATCAAAAGGTGTGAGGTTTCTGAGAAAAATAATCCAAAGATTGAAAAGCTAGCAAAATCTAGATTACAACAGAGTGGAAAGTATCCGGGAGAGGACTGGGAAATTGATTTTAGTCATACGTCAAAAGCTAATGGATATTCTTGCTTACAAGTTTGGGTGGATACTTTTACTGGATGGATTGAGGCTTTTCCCTGTCGTAGTGAACAGGCTCAAGAGGTTATAAAGATTGTAATCCATGAAATTATCCCCAGGTTTGGGCTGCCATGGAGCCTTCAGAGTGACAATGGCTCTTCCTTTAAAGCTGCTGTAACTCAGGGGGTGTCTAAAGCTCTAGAAATAGAATATCACTTACACTGTTCCTGGAGGCCCCAATCCTCAGGAAAGGTTGAAAAAGCGAATGATATTATCAAAAGACATCTGCGCAAATTAACTCAAGAGACGCAGGACAATTGGCTTAAAGTCCTACCCATAGCTTTAAGGAGGGCTCAAACTGCCCCAAAAAAGGAGCGATTATCCCCCTTTGAATGTATTTATGGAAGGCCTTTCTTATGCACAGACACCATTATAGGCCCTGAAGCCTTGGAATTAACTAATTATGTTACCCAGCTCTCAGCTTTTCAACAGGCATTAACAGAACTCTGGGAGATGACTTCTGACGCAGCCCCTGAGTCAAGCAAGCCTCTATTTGAGCAGGGAACCGAGGTCCTCATAAAAACATTGGGGTCTGGGGGCCCATCCTGCGAGTCCCTCTGGGAAGGCCCTTACCAGGTTATTCTTTCTTCTCTCAGGTGCCAGGAATTGATTCATAGATACATCAAACTCGAGTTAAGAGGTGGCACCCTGACCAGAACTAAGTGACTTCATTTTTCTTTACTTTGTATGCTCTGACTTTGTACTTTTCAGAAGAGCCTGATAATCTACTTGAGCCTACTTCTGTTGACTCCAAAAATCCTGAGTCTGTCATTTGATCCTCAAGACAATGCTTTCCTGTCTGGACTCACTCCTACGCTGCATTCCACAACTGGCCTAATTTCTGGGTCTGTGGAGCACTTCCCTCTTCATCAGGAAGAAACTTCCTCCACTTCAAGGAAAAGACTTTTTCCAAGTCTGCAATTACCTTCAACAACAATTGCACATGATGCCTCTTCTTAAACTGATGACATATAACAACCTTAAGATGGACTGGTGCAACACTTTGTGCTTTAACTATGGATATAATGTGATTGTAATTTTGATTATACATTGTCTTGGTTTAAAGATTATTTTGCTACACATAAGGAAAACAGGTCTAGAGCTAATGGTTTTTTACATGATGTTTATCAAATATGGGATGAGGTTATATGGCTAACTCCTGAAAAAGGACGTCTAATATATACTGCCCCTATATGCTGGGAACAAACACAGCCATCCCCAAAAGTTAGCCAACAACTTAAGTACAATGATTGGAAACAATTGGGATTTTTGCTTCAGGAAATGTGCAATGAAATCATTCCCGTGTTTTCCAACCCCAATTCAGGTCCTCCCTTTGTCTGGCCAGGCACTGATTGGGGCTGGATATCTCAGTCATGCTGGCTTGCTCCAAACAGGGCTTATTGGATATGTGCTCTTACCTATGGGCATGGCTTCCCCCTGGTTGGATAGGGAGATGCACCCTGGGTCTAGCCTTTACTAACAGCTTTATGTTTTCAGAGCTTCCAGAAAAGCCTGCTAATTTACCCCACCTCATAAGTTGGTTGGTAGGCAAGGTCTGTATTTAACTGGTATGATTATTTGGCTGCAGTGTTTGTTCCCTCTTTGGGAACTACAGATGTTATGCTATGAATGGATGCTTTGACTAATTTTACTCAACAGGCATTGCAAGATTCTCAAAGAGCTATTTCAGCTCTTAATGCTGAATAAGCACAAATTAAAAAGGTGTTTTTACAAAACAGATTGGCTTTAGATATTCTGACAGCCGCACAAGGAGGAACTTGTGCCATTATTCATATCCAATGCTGTTCATATATACCTGATCTGAGCACTAACGTTACTCATTTTACTAAATACATGAACAAGATGATTGGGGCTATGGATACTCCTGAAGCCTCAATTTCCTCACTTTGGGAGACATTAACTAGTTCCCCATGGTGGAAACTATCTTCATTACAATAATTCTGACTGTTCTATTTTTGCTGTTTGCTCCCTGCATCTGTAACTGTGTAACTGGATTTTTTTCCTAGTCTCATGAAGGCTTTTAAGTTACAAATGGTTGTCTGAGCTCCTACGAGTGCCATAGCCTCCTCCAGCTATAACTTGGCGCCCCTGGATCAGAGACCTTCAATATGAGGGTTAGGAGAATATGTTGCCTCAACAATTTAGGGATCATGCTCCTAAATAGCAGGAAGTAGTTATGGAATGAAAATGACACCCCTTTCCCTTGGCAACGTAATTCTCCTAAAAGAAAAAGGAGGGAGGGGGGATGAGAATGTCATCTCCTAGGCATGTTGATAAGAAGTTTAGGGGTCACCAAGGAGAGAAGGGTCTGGAATTCTCAAGGAGGAGAAAAGGACAAACATTTTTTTCCTCTGCATTCCTTAGTTTTAGTCAGTTACACAACTCAGTTTAAACTCTGTGTTAGTGATTATACAACAACAATGTATCCAGCTGGAGGACAGTTTCTCCTTCCTGAAAACCTTATCACTAATCCTGATATCTTAAAAGGTATATTATGGGAGTGGGTCTGGAAGATCTTTCTATTGTCAAAGACTAATCCTGTTATCTTAAAATGTAAATGATGGGAGTAAGTCTGTTAAGGTCTTTACAACCTCCAGACATTCCTTTGATTCAATGTGATAACTAATTAGAGAGTATATAACTCCATTGCTAACACTAGCAAGGGGGTACTCTTTCTGCCCCCTTCTGATCATATGTCAGAAACTTTCTCTATCTCCTTTATACTTTAATAAAACTTTATTACACAGAAGCTCTGAGCAATCAAGCCTCATCTCTGGCCCCAGATTGAATTCATCTCCTCTGGAGGCCAAGAATCCCGGCATCTTTTTGTGGTTCTGCAACAACCTTTCATTTTAATGAGAAAGGCATTTTTTCATCCTTGCTCTCAGACCAAATCTCAGATCTTCTATTTTCCTTACTAGAAACTCATCTTGACTTAAATGTCTCTGAAGAGATGAGTTCTTAAAAAAAAAATTGTTCCAGTTAGACTCTGGGCTTCACAATCAAATGAAGTTGTTACTGAGTGCAGAACATACTCATGCTACTTGGAAAAAGAAGAGACCATTTCCAAGTGTAGTTCAATCCTCCTCTCTCAGGATGCAAAGCCAGGAATTGAATCTATATAGACACCCCTCTCCTTTTTTTGTAAACTGAAGTAGAATTGATGTACAATATTATATGTTACAAGTGTACAGTGTACTGATCCAGAATTTTTAAACATTAGTAGCCATCAGCAGTGGCTACTGCTCCCAGTGAATTCTAATTTTGCAGCCTTTGCTAAGCCTCTATATGGATGCCTCCTAGAGACCACTCCAGAGCCCACTTCCTGACCTCCAGAGACATGGACCTTTTTGAAGACTTAAAATAAGCTTTATCCACACCCCCAGCTCTTGACTTACCTAATTTTGACAAACTCTCTCATCTGTGTTGCTGTTCAGTTGCTGAATTTGTGTGACTCTTCACAACACTATAGACTGCAGTATGCCAGGCTCTTCTGTCCTTCAGCCTCTCCCAGAGTCTGCTCAAATTCATGTCCATTAAGTTGGTGATACTATCTAATCATCTCATACTCTGCTGCCCCTTCTCCTTGTGCCCTCAATCTTTCCCATCATCAGGGCTTTTTCTAGTGAGTCAGTTCTCCACATCAGGTGGCCTGAGTGTAAGAGTTTCAGCTTCAGCATCAGTCCTTCTAATGAAATTTAGGGTTGATTTCCTTTAGGCTTGACTGGTTTGATCACCTTGCAGCCCAAGGGATTCTAACAGTCTTCTCCAGAACCACAATTCAAAGCAGGAATTCTTTGGCACTAAGCCTTCTTTATGGTAAAACTGTCACATCTGTACATGACTACTGGAAAAACCATAGCTTTGACCATACAGACATTTGTTGGCAAGTTAATGTCTGCTTTTTAATATGCTGTCTAGATCTGTCATAGCTTTTCTTCCAAGGAGCAAGCATCTTTTAATTTCATGGCTGCAGTCACCATCTGCAGGGTTATTGGAACCCAAGGAAATTAATTCTGCCACTGTTTCCATTGTTTCTCCATCTATTTGCCATAAAGTGATGGGACCAGATGCCAAGATCTTAGTTTTTCTAATCTTGAGTTTTAAACCAGCTTTTTCACTCCTTTTGTTCACCTTCGCCAAGGGGCTCTTTTCTTCCTCTTTGCTTCCTGACATAAGGGTGGTGTCATCTGCATATCTTAGGTTATTGATATTTCTCCTGGCAATCTTGACTCCAGCTTGTGCTTCATCCAGCCTGACATTTCACATGATGTACTCTGCATATAAGTTAAATAAACAAGGTAACAATATACTGCCTTGATGTACCCCTTTCCCAATGTGGAACCAGTTCATGTCTGCTTCTAACTGTTGCTTCTGGACCTGCATGCAGATTTCTCAAGAGGCAGGTCACATCATCTGGTATTCCCATCTCTTTAAGAATTTTCCACAGTTTGTTGTGATCCACACAGTCAAAGGCTTTAGCATAATCAATGAAGCAGAAGTAGATGTTTTTTTGGAATTCTCTTGCTATTTCAATGATCCAAAGAATGTTGGCAATTTGATCTCCAGTTCCTCTGCCTTCTCTAAATCCAGATTGAACATCTGGAAGTACTCAGTTCATGTACTGTTGAAGCTGATCTTAGAGAATTTTGAGCATTATTTTGCTATCATGTGAGATGAGGGCAATTGTGCAGTAATTTGAGTATTATTTGGCATTGCTTTTCTGAGAACTGACCTTTTCCAGTCCTGTGGCCACTGTTGAACTTTCCAAGTTTGCTGGCATATAGAGTGCAGCACTTTCACAGCATCATCTTCTAGGATTTGAAATATCTCAGCTGGAATTCCATCACTTCCACTAGCTTTGTTCATAGTGATCCTTCTTACCTTTTCACTCCAAGATGTCTGGCACTAGGTGAGTGATCACACCATCATGGATATCTGGGTCATTAAGATCTTTATTGTATAGTACTTCTGTGTGTTTTTGCCACCTCTTCTTAATATCTTCAGTACCTATTAGGTCCATACCATTTCTGTCCTTTATTGTGCCCATCTTTGCATGAAATGTTCCCATGGTATCTCTAACTTTCTTGAAGAGATCTCTAGTCTTTTATAGTCTATTTTTAATCTCTATTTCTTTGCACTTATCACTTAGGAAGGTTTTCTTATCCTTCCTTGCTATTCTTTTGAAATTCTGTATTCAGATGGGTATATCTTTCCTTTTCTCCTTTGCCTTTAGCTTCTCTTCTTTTCTCAGCTCTCTGTAAGGCCTCCTCAGACAACCATTTTGCCTTATTGCACTTCTTTTTCTTGGGCATGGTTTGATCATGACCTCCTGTGCAATGTCACAAATCTCCGTCTGTAGTTCTTCAGGCACTCTGTCTATCAGATCTAATCTCTTGAATCTATTTCCCACTTCCACTGTATAATTGTATGTGATTTGATTTAGCTCATACTTGAATGGGCTCATGGTTTTCCCTACTTTCCCAAATTAAAGTCTGAATTTGGCAATAAAGAGTTCATGATCTGAACCACAGTCATCTCCCTCTCTTTTTTTTTCTGAATATATAGAGCCTCTCCATCTTTGGCTGCAAAGAATATAAACAATCTGATTTTGGTATTGGCCATCTGGTTATGTCCATATGTAGAGTCATCTCTTGTGTTGTTGGAAGCAGGTGTTTGCTATGACCAATGCAATCTCTTGACAAAACTCTGTTAACCTTTGCTCTGCTTCACTTTGTACTCCACGGCCAAACTTGCCAGTTACTCCAGGTATCTCTTGGCTTCCTAATTTTGCACTCCAGTTCCCTATAATGAAAAAGACATCTCTTTTTTGGTTTAGTTCTAGAAGTTCTTGTAGGTCTTTATAGAACCAGTCAGCCTCACCTCCTTCAGCATTAGTGTTTGGGGCATGGATTTGGATTACTCTGATACTGAATTGTTTGTTGTGAAAATGAACAGAGATCATTCTGTTGATTTTGAGATTGCACCCAAGTACTGCATTTGGACCCTTTTGTTGACTACGAGGGCTACTCTATTTCTTCTAAGGGATTCTTGTCCACAGTAGTAGATATAATGTTCATCTGAATTAAATTTACTCAGTCGGGTCCATCTTTGTTCACTGATTCCTAAAATATTGGTGTTCACTCTTGCCATCTCCTGTTTGATCCCTTCCAATTTATCTTGATTCATGGACCTAACATTCCAGGTTCCTATGCAGTGTTGTTCTTTACAGCATCGGACTTTACTTTCACCACCAGACACATCCACAACTAGGCGTTATTTCTTCTTTGGCTCGGCCTCTTTATTCTTTCTGGAGCTACATCCCCACTCTTCTCCAGTAGCATGTTGTGCACCTACCAACCTGGGGAGGTTTTTCTGTGTCATATCTTTTTGTGTGTGTGTGTGTATGTCATACCTATTTTTCTGTGTCATATCTTTTTGCCTTTTCATAGTGTTTGTGGGATTCTCAAGGCAAGAATACTAAAATGGTTTGCCATTTCTTTCTCCAGTGGAGCACGTATTATCAGAACTCTCCACTGTAACCTATCTGTCTGGAGTGGCTGTCATAGCTCATAGTTTCATTGAGTTAGACAATGTTGTGATCAATTTGATTAGTTTGGCTAGTTTTCTGTGATCTGTAATACTCCAAATAGGGAACGTGAATTGATGTCTTTTGAACTAATATTTGGACAACAAATGCCTACTGGCATTTGTAAACCTACCATTCCTGGATTAAACGAACATCATGGAGACTTAAGTGAACAATTGATACAATGACTCACTAGATATAAGAACTAACAAGTGTAACTGAACCCAAACATTGCCAGCAGGTAAATGGGTATGGCTTTCACTGACTGCCAAGGCTTCCATCCCTTTAGACCAGGAGACTGGGTGTATGGCAGGGTCTTTAGAAGAAAACTCACTCCAGGAATGGTCCAGTGTCATGTTTTGTCTTCTCTCTGAAGTGTCATTTGAACCCCAGAAAACTCCATAGAAGCCCCAGGACTGTCTGTCACTTACTCAGATAAGGACAATAGAAACTTTCCCTTTTCACTGAAAACAAACATGATACTGGACCTTTCTAGTGTGACATTCCAGGACAATATTGCAATCAGACCCTGCACTTTGAGCCCATGGGTGGCATTCTCAAACCTCTCCATAAAGATATGAGCAACTCCAGCAAATGTCTCCCTTCTTTTTGGTGCAAATGTTTGCCAAATCATATATTCTGAATGGCTTATAAACCATCCTTGTACAACTTGGAGGAACTGTATCTACCCCACATAATTAAGCTGACCAATACCCAGACTATATATGGGTGGATCAAAAATCTGGACTTACTTGGTTAAGTGAAAGAACCAAACCATACATCTACCAAAACCAAATGACAGGCCTCTTGTACCAGCTATTTTGCAAATATGTTTTGTTATCAAATATTGGCAGAAGCACATGGGAAATGGAGGTCTGGGGACACCAATTACAATGGCCATAGAATGCTCCAGACACTGGAAACTACAGATTCCATTCTAAACTTGTCTGCAAATCACACTTCTTTTTATTTTATGTGGAAAGTACTTAAAGCATTTCCATATCAATGGTCTGGACAGTGTAGACTTGGGCACTTGGCTTCTTCTGTCACCAATCCTCCAAATGCCAACCAAGTTACAAACCTGGGCTACTTTGTTCATAACATTGGTGCCATATAACTGTGCCAGTTAAGAAATTTTAGAGAATCTGCTTGTATATCACAACTCCGAGTTCTTTTCAGCACTGAAGATCTTGCTCCCAAACTTCAGAGGTTATGAATTGGAAAAAGTAATCTTAAATCTCTCCATAGTAACAGAACAAAAATTAAATACCAGTATGCAAACTCTGAAAATACTCCAGTTTGAAGTTAACAGCCTGGCCTCTGGGGTGCTCCAGAAATAGCTTGCCCCAGGTACACTGCCCAGCAAAGCACACCCTCATAAGCAAAGAAACTGAGATTTGAATAGTGAGGACCCCCTGCTTCAGATCCAGAAAGAAACTTTGCTGTGGCGGGGTGGGGAGGGGGACAGAGGGGTGGGGAGATGGGCAGCACTGAGATTCTGTGTTCAGGGGACAGAGAAAGCATGGCTGGAGTCCAGAGGACAGGGATGGGATCAGGATGAGGCTCAGAGACAGGCAGCAGCTGGCTCATGGGAAAGCTGCCTTTTGGGGACTTTAACTCTGGAAGGGAATATGATGTGGTTTGATTTCCACTGAGAGCCACATAAATAATAAATGGAAGGGACAGCAGAAAAAGCAGGAAGCCTGGTCAGGAGGCCTGTGGAAGTAGCCATGCATACATCAGACAGAGTTACAAGGCACTACTGGGGCTACAGTCATCTCCCAGTCCTCAAAATCCTCTCCACAAAGTGTCTGGGAAAGCACACACTTTTATTACTGAATAAGTATTACACCAGAATGTTGTGGGTATCACAGGAAATCTACTAAGGGACTGCAAAAACGAGAAGCAATCTCGCCCTTTTTCTACATACAAGCAAATATAACCAATCCCATGTATGTTCTCATGATAAACAGTAATCAGTCCTCATGTGAACAGATTCGATCGCATCTTGGTCACACAGAGTTCACCCCAGCTTTACTTGGTAATTGGAGAACCATTTGTGTTGGCCACTTGGCCTTGCTATTGTTTAGTTGCCCAGTCATGTCTGACTCTTCTGAGACCCCATGGACTGCCTCTCTGTCTCTCACCATCTCCAAGTTTGCCCAAGTTCATGTCCATTGCATCAATGATGCCATCCAGCATCTCATCCTCTGATGCCCTCTTCTCCTTCTACCCTCAATCTTTACTAGCATCAGGGACTTTTCCAATGAGTCAATTCTTCCCATCAGATGAGCAAAATACTGGAGTTTCAACTTCAGCATTGTCCTTCCAACAAATATTCAGGGTTGATTTCCCTTAAGATTGACTGATTTGATCTCCTTGCTGTCCAGGAAACTCTCAGAAGTCTTCTCCAGCACCACAGTTCAAAGGCATCAATTGTTTCGTGCTCCACATTCTTTGTGGTCCAGCTCTCACACAACCATAGGCGACCACTGGGAAGACCATAGCCTTGACAATATGGACCTTTGTTGGCAGAGTAATGTCTCTGCTTTTCAGCACACTGTCTAAGTTTGTCATAGCTTTCCTTGCAAGAAACAAATATCTTCTGATTTCATGGCTGCAGTCACCATATGCAGTGATTTTAGAGCCCAAAAAGAGGAAGTCTGTCACTACTTCCACATTTTCACCCTCTATTTGTCATGAAGTACTGGGACTGGATGCCATGATCTAAGAGGTTTTTTTAATATTTAGTTTTAAGCTGGCTATTTCATTCTCCTCTTTTACCTTCATCAAGAGGGTCTTTAGTTCCTCTTAGCATTCTACCATTACAGTGGTTTCATCCACATACCTGAAGTTGTTGAAGTTTCTCCCACCTCTCTTGATTCCAGCTTGTAACTCATCCAGCCTGGCTTTTCTCATGATGTGCTCAGCATATAGATTAAACAAACAGGGTGACAGCAGACGGCACTGTCATACTCCTTTCTCAATCTTGAACCAATCAGTTGTTCAGGGTTCTAATTGTTGCTTCTTGACCCACATACAGGTTTCTCAGGAGACAGGTAAGGTGGTCTGGTATTCCCATCTCTTTAACAGCTTTCCACAGTTTATTATGATCCACATAGTCAAAGGCTTTGGAATAATCAATGAAAAAGAGGTAGATGTTTTTCTGGAATTCCCTAGCTTTCTCTATGATCCAGTGAAGTTTGGCAATTTGACCTTTGGTTCCTCTTCCTTTTCTAAACCCAGCTTGGACATCTGGAAGTTCTTGGTTCGCATAACGCTGAGGCCTAGCATGAAAGATTTTAAGCATGACTTTACTAGCATGGGAGATGAGTGCAGTTGTCCAAAGGTTAGCACATTCTTTAGTACTGCCCTTCTTTGGAATTGGAATGAGGATCGACATTTTCCAGTCATGTGGCCATTGCTAGGTTTTCCAGATTTGCTTATATATTGAATGCAACACCTTGATGGCATCATACTTTGTGGTTTTGAATTGTTCTACTGGAATTTCATCACATCCACTAGCTTTATTAACAGCAGTGCTTCTGAAGGCCCACCAGACACTCTTCAGAATGTCTGGCTCTGGATGGCTGACCACACCATCATAACAATCTGGCTCATTTTGATTTTTTGTACAGTTCTTCCATGTATTCTTTCCATCTCTTCTTGATCTCTTCAGCATCTACTAAGTCTCTACCATTTATATCCTTTATTATGCCTATCTTTGGGCAAAATCTTCCCTTGTATCTCCAATTTTCATGAAGAGATCTCTAGTTGTTCCCCTTCTGTTGTTTTCTTTTAGTTTTATACACTGGTCGTTGAAGAAGGCCTTCTTGTCTCTCCATGCTGTTCTTTAAAAATCTGCATTTAGTTGGATATACCTTTCTTTTTCTCCATTGTTTTTCATTTCTTTTCTTTCTTTAATTATCTGTAAGGCCTCCTCAGACAACCACTTTGCCTTCTTGCTTTTCTTTTTCTTTGGGATGGCTTTGTTCTCTGCCTTCTGTACAATATTACAGATCTCTATCCATAATTCTTCAGGGACACTGCTTACAAGTTCTAATCCCTTAAATCTATTCATTACCTCCACTGCATATTCATACGGGATTTGATTTAAGTTATACCTGGCTGGCCCAGTAGTTTTCCCCACTTTCTTTGGTTTAAGCCTGAATTTTGCTATGAGAAGCTGATAGTCTGAGCCACAGTCAGCTCCATGTCTTGTTTCTGCTAACTGAATACATCTTCTCTATCTGCAGCTACAAAGAATGTAATTAATTTGATTTCACTACTGGCAATTTAGTGATGTCTATGTGTAAAGTCATCTCTTGTGTTGTTGGAAAGGATATTTGTTTTGTCCAATGCATTCTCTTGGCAGAATTCAGTTAGCCTTTGCCATGCTTCATTTTGTTCTCCAATGTCAAATTTGCCTGTTACTCCAGGGATCTCTTGACTTCCTACTTTTGCATTCCAATCTC
This sequence comes from Antilocapra americana, assembly GCA_007570785.1. NCBI lineage: Eukaryota > Metazoa > Chordata > Mammalia > Artiodactyla > Antilocapridae > Antilocapra > Antilocapra americana. Next base: position 66,464 of record ML660238.1, read on the forward strand.
CAATGATGAATAGAACATCTTTGTCTGGTGTTAGTTCTAGGTCTTTTAGGTCTTCATAGAGCTGATCAACTTTAGCTTCTTTGGCATTGATGGTAGGGGCATAGACTTGGATTACTGTCATGTTGAATGGTTTGTTTTGGAAATGAACCGAAATCATTTATCACTTTTGAGGTTGAACTGCATTTCAGACTCTTTTTGTCGATTATGAGGGCTACTCTTTCTTCTATGGGATTCTTGCCCACAGTAGTAGATATAATGGTCATCTGAATTAAATTCACTCATTCCTGTTTATTTTAGTTTACTGATTCATAAAATGTCAATAATTATTCTTACCACCTCCTGCTTGACCACGTCCAATTTACCTTAATTCATGGACCTAACATTCCAGTTTCCTATGCAGTATTGTTTTTTGCAACATCAGATTTTACTTCCATTACCAGGCACATCTACAACTGAGAATTGTATCTGCTTTGGCCCAGCCCCTTCATTCTTTCTGGGGTTATTAGTAGTTCTCCTCTGCTCTTCCCCAGTAGCATATTGGACACTTTCAAACCTGTGGGACTCATTTTTCAGTGTCATATCTTTTTCTCCTTTGATATAGTTCATGAGGTTCTCATGGCAAATATACTGGGGTGGTTTGCCATCCTTCCACGAATCATGTTTTGTCAGAACTATCAGCTATGACCCATCCATCCTGGGTGGGCCTGCATGGCATGGCTCACAAGTTACATCGAGTTTACCGAGTTACATAAGCCCCTTCACTATGACAGGCAGTGGAAAAACAAACTCACATCTTTGTGACAGGAGGTAGTTTTGCAACTTGGAGCCAGGTGCCCACTGAACTGGGAGATAGGGTGCTGTCTCATTTAAGTTTATATTTCAAAAGGAAGAGAAAGAACTTACAGTGAGGCATTTTCTAAGATGAATATTCTGAGAAGAAGGATGGGAAGGGAATCTTTCCCACCCTTAACAGGAAGGATTTTAGACTTATATCTGTTCTTACAGAGGATCCACTGTGTGTTGGAAGCCCAAGAGAGCAGAGGGCAGGCATCATCAGGCTCTTGCTGAGTGTAGATGAAAGTCCAGGGAGCAGGTGGAAAGTGGTGGCCAAAGGGCAGTGGGGTCTGAAAGGTAGTTGGTGGAGAAATTGCAGAGGCAGTGGGCTACAGGTCAGGAGAGTGTCATCCTACCTATGCATTGCTGTTGCTGTGAGCCTGGACAAGTTATCTCTGGGGGGATCTCCTCTCTTTCCCTAGCTTGCTGGCTGAGAATCATGCCACCAGCTGACCTCTAATGAGTGAGGGCAGCTCAGCTAATGCTTAAACTACACTCACTGCAAGCCAGGCCCTCTTCCAAACCCTGGCATATGTTAACTGATTTTATCCTCACAATAAACCATGAAATAGGATTTTTTTCTCCTGGGGATTTCATGGAATGCCAAAATGTGCCAGATATGTTCCTTGACTTTATCTAAAGAATATATGATGCAATTGCAAAAAATAATTCTTGCACTGAAAGAACCACAGTGCAAATAATACATGCTACCCTGTACTGCATACTGTATGATGGAAAATGAAATTAAGAAGTAAATGTAAAGTGTTTGATAAAGATGTAAGTATATCAAAAGTGCCTAGTAAATGACAACATCTGATTATTGTTGCTAATATTTCACTGGTTATATTTTCATGTGTGTAAATATTACCTTTTCAGCTTGGCATAAGAGAGGAGAAGGCTGGAGAATTTCCTATTTTGTATGTCTCAAGACCTAACATAGAGTAGGTGCTCAATAATGATTCACAAAAGATGAGAATTATTGGTTCCTTACAAGTGAAGAGAACTTGTCATTTTTCCACTCCAGCATGGCGTCTTAAAAGGGGAGAGTTTTGACTGAATGTTTTATGTTCTGCTCATTTACTTAGAATTTCTGTTTCATCTCGAATCTGTATTGATTATATGGATTATGCATGTCACTTAGGTTTTTCCCCTTCATGGCTTACAGCTATATTTAGAATTCCCTCTCAATTTTTCTGATTTACTCTGCAACTGTGGTCTGTTTATGTTTGCTCAGTAAATACTTGTTGACAGTTGATTGATAGTTTGGGGTTATGGCTGTGGAATAAGCCAGTGAGTACAGTTGGATATCTGCCTCCTGGTGAAGACATCTGGGATTCCCAGTTTGGTTGCTTGGTGTTATGAGATGCTCTCTCTGTCCTGACATGGTGGGTCAGCCTATTGGATTCACAGATGAGAATCAGTTCCTGGCACAGCGGATCTCTAATATTTGGAGCAGAGAACTAAAGGAAGTTGTATTTTCCTCTTGCATAGAATCTTGAGGAGGAGAGATAGTCTTTTCTGAGCATCAAAGTCACACCTGGGTACCACTGGTATGATTTTTAGGGCTCCTCAAGGCCTGCTGGGTGCCAGAAACTCCCACCACTCATCAATCATGGTACAGACATAACTATGATTATGAGATGACAACTTTGACTTGAGAAGGAAACCAAGGCATGATTATCTAAAAGAGAGGAAGAAGGGAAGACTTCTGGGTTTTTCATACAAATTCGTTATTCCTTACTCGGATAGCCCATGTGTCATCTTGGAAAATATTTTGAGATCCAAGGGAATGGTGAGGTGGGAGGAGAAGGGTTGGGGAAACATGGTATCTGGGCTCAGTGAGGCCTTGTTGAGAGTTGGGGAGTGAAAATAATCTGAAGACAGGAGGAAGAATGGAATGGCTGACCCTGGGTCATCTGGACCTTTGTGAGTCAGTTTGAAAAACATAAACAGATGACTCTTTATTGAATTATGGAACAGGATATTTAGAAAGGATGCCAGAAGAGATTCACATCATCTACTATTGATTAAGGATATAATAAAGTAATATAAGTAGTCAATTAAACCTTTTTTATTTTGTTTCATTATTTCAAATATTGCAAGTACAAACCAAATAGAGCTCTCTCTCTCTCTCTCTCTCTCTCTCTCTCACCTTGGCTAGTATCGTGACATGTAAGGCCAAGACTTATGTCCAGTTAGCTTGACCATCTGCCGTTGAACCAGTTATAAGGCAGCTGGTCCCTCTTATGGTGAAGATGACCAAAGCAACTCTCATGAGTACTTCTCACACAGATGCACAAAACTGGGGGGAGGGGTGTGCTGAGGGACCCAGACTCCCTGCCAGTGTCCTGACAGTCTTCCCCACAGATCAGCAGTATCATATTCCACCAAACTCTGAGTCCTCTGCTCCTTCTCACTTGCAGTAGAAAGGCATTAATTTTTCTCTTTCCAAATTTCTCTGCCATGATTCTCAAAGAGAAACTGATCATTATATAAATATTTCTGGAGCTTGGTTTTCGTAAGATATAGCCTCTCAGGCCCACAAGCACACAATTTCTATCATCACAGTGCTGGGATTCAGTGGGAAAAGAGAGATAACATTTTTCCATTTCGACAGCTGCTTCTTATCTAAACTTATTAAATGGTGAGCAGAACTGTCTTTGGTAGAGTTTTCCCAACTGCATGAGTGCCAAAACAAACACATGGAGTTCAGCCACCTCACTTGCAGTATTGTAAGGGCAAGAGAGTCTGAATGGAAAAATAGATTTGGAGTCGTATTTCTGTATCTGCTTTCACAGCACCTCACTCTACTGACACAGAAAAGTCTCTTCAGGTCTATTCAGGGCCATTTCTGAACTAGAGAGGCACCCACAAAACAAACAGGATACGTGAGAATGTGCCATTTTATATAAGAACACTATATTAACAATTACATGACTCTTAACTAATTTTCATTGAAAAAAGTATTTTCTGGAATAAATTCCCTCATAGCTCAGTTGGTAAGAAATCCACCTGCAATGCAGAAGACCCTGGTTCAATTCCTGGGTTGGGAAGATCCGCTGGAGAAGGGATAGGCTACCCAACCCAGTACTCTTGGGCTTCCCTTGTGGCTCAGCTGGTAAAGAATCCATCTGCAATGCAGGAGACCTGAGTTCGATCCCTGGGTTGGGAAGATCCCCTGGAGAAGGAAAAGGCTACCCACTCCAGTATTCTGGCCTGGAGAATTCCATGGACTATACAGTCCATGGGGTCACAAAGAGTTGGACACGACTGAATGACTTTCACTTCATAAGCCAATGTAATTCTTTAATCAATTTCTATATACTGTGGTTAAGTCATTTTTATTTTTCTAGAATTAATTAGTGAAACATTTTCCATTTTGATTTCTCAGAAGTACCTTTCATAAGGTTAAAGTGTTTTCCATTTAGAGTTTATAATGAAGAGCTGATTAATCAATTAGATTCTGTCATCATTAAGTTTTCCTGATAATAGTTTCTACCATTGAAAGTTTTCTTTTATGGCCAGATACAAAATTTCCTTTTGTTTTTCTTTGTTTCCCCACTTTGGTCAAGTCCAGTATCCAAGGTTTAAATTTTGCAGCTCTAAATTTTACCAACTGTATTTTTTAAAATCAAATTTCATCTGGTGACTAAGTTTATAATGTGATGTTCTAGCCACTCTCTGTGGATAGGCTGTGTGGACTATTTCTACCTGTCATATTCATTATGTTATCTGACTTTTGTTTGTGTCATTATATTTGGAATTATCTGGGCAGTCATCCCTTCATCTAGAAATGAAATAATGTAAATTATACATGAAATAAGGGCTATAAATATAGCATATGTTTACAAAGCTAATTTTTAACTAAAAGGAGAGAATATACAAGTCTTTCATTGGCAACCTGAATTAACAGATTAGGTTAGCGTCAACAAGCATTTTCTTAAAAGGAGCAGGTAATAAATATTTTAGACTTTGCAGGTCGTATGTTCTCTGTGGTGACAAGTCATCTCTGCTGTAGTAGGCTGAAAACTAATGAGCATGATCATGTTCCAATAAAACTTTATTTACACACAGTCCAGATTTGGCCCATGGGCTATAGTTTGCAAATTCCTGGAATGGATGTTCATTCTATTTGTTTTATGAAAGTATCCTTTACTTGCCAGGACTGACCATAGATGACTATAAATAGGGAGCTCCTGGGATACACATGAGAGATGGTTTGTTTTCACCTAGTCATTCAGGATAGCAGCTGTGATTGAAAGATTGTATCACGTGTGTACCATGAAAGTCATACCTAGCTTTCATAGAAGAACTCAACACCTCGCAGCATTACATTAAGAACCATAAACCTCTTGTGAATGGATATAGAGATGGTGATCATCTTCCAATCTTATTGAAAATGGAGGCAGAAATATTGTCCTGACCCTAATCACAGGGTTAATAATGGATAAACCATATTATATGATAAAATAAAAACCAATAGCAAAGCAAGATATAACACTAACCTTGTTATTCATTCAAGGTTTAGAGTCATTAACCTATCTGGGCATAGCAGATTAAGTTTTGAACTTAATTAGGAAATTGCTATACTTCATTATATTTTGCATGTTCCCTTTAAAACAAAACCAACTAAAACAAATGTAAAATGAAAAACCCATTACAAAGAGGTTGTACTTTGACAGGAAATATACTTTATCAATGAAATTGAATTTTTTTAATGCTCTTCTGGCCTTTGAGTGGGATTAAAATTTTTGTTATTTAGTTATTTACAGATATGTTCAGCTTCCATCTGAAAATGCCTCTAATTGTGTCCAGACAAGTAGATGTTAGAGATGGGCAATTGTTGGTTCTAGTTTAGCACCTCTACATGTCAGTCAAAAGCCCATGTTTTTTTGTGTCCCTCCAGTCTAGCATTCTTGTTGGCATTTGTCCTTAGATTTGTTGTTTTATGGTTGCAAGATGACTGCTCTGTCTCCAGATATTACATCAACATTTGAGGGAGGAAGAAGGAGTAGAGTCTGAGCCACTGACTCTGCTATAAAAGGAAAGCAGAAACACTTCCAGAAGCCCTCAAGAGATTTCTGTTTATTTCCCATTGGCCACAAGTTTCTTTTTTTTATTAGTTTTGCCATACAATGACATGATATCACCATGGGTTTACATATGCTCCCCCTCCAGAACCTCTCTCCCTCCTCCCTCCCTCCTCCCTCCCCCGGGGAAATCTCAATGCACCAGCCCCGAGCATCAATCCCAGGCTGGCGATTGATTACACATATGATAATTAACATGTTTCAATGCCATTCTCCCATATCATCCCACCCTTGCCCTCATCCACAGAGTCCACGAGTCTATTCTATACATCTGCGTTCCTTTTGCTGTCTCGCATGCTGGGTTCTCGTTACCATCTTTCTAAATTCCATATATATGCGTTAATATACTGTATTGTTGTTTTTGCTTCTGGCTTACTTCACTCTGGATAATGGGCTCCAGTTTTGTCCATCTGAGTAGAATTGCTTCAAATGAATTTTTTTTTAATGCTGAGTAATATTCCATTGTGTGTATGTACCACAGCTTTCTTATCCATTCGTCAGTTGATGGGCATCTAGGTTGCTTCCATTTCCTGGCTATTGTAAACAATGCAGCGATGAACATTGGGGTACACGTGGCTCTTGCAATTCTGATTTCCTCGGTGTATATGCCCAGCAGTGGGATTGCTGGGTCATATGGCAGGTCTATTTGCAGCTTTTTAAGGAACCTCCACACTGTTTTCCATAGTGGCTGTACTAGTTTGCATTCCCACCAACAGTGTAAGAGAGATCCCTTTTCTCCACATCCTCGCCAGCATTTATTGCTTGTAGATTTTTGGATTAAAGCCATTCTCACTGGTGTAAAGTGATACCTCATTGGGGTTTTGATTTGCATTTCTCTATAATGAGTGATGTTGAGCCACAAGTTTCTTACTTGGCTGCTAATGGTTACAGAGGAGGCTAGGAAAGTGAGTGTTTATTTTTCTCAATTTCTATGTGGATGTGGACAAAGGAGAAAAGTGTAGGGGGAGAGGAGAATTCAATATCCATTTGTGTTTGGCATAAAGTTTATCACCACTTTCACAAGAATGCGGAACTGAATTCATACATTTTGTCATCTAATGTTAAAATTAATAGGGACAAATAACCCACTTCTTATTTATACAACTGCACTCGATGACCAAGAAAAGCCATCAGTTTGCCTGTAACTCCTGGAATCATCGAATCACATTTCCCAGAAATCGCCACCCCAAATTACTGCCTTCTCCAGCCCACGGCTCGCTGCACCCAAGGCAGCAGCCACGCTTCTGCCAGCAAGGGCTGCGCCCAGCGGTCTGAAGGCGTGGCCCCAAGCCTCATTGTGTGGGTGATGGGCTGTCTTCTCCCCCACAGGTTCCTCCTGGGAAATGGGGGCTGGGGCTATTTCGTTTTATTCATCGGAAACCTAAACTCATTGAGCCAGCTGAGAAAACTCTTTGTACGAATATGTGAGTGCTCTTTATTGGAAAGAAACGAACTTTCCTCTAATGAGCCTTTTGTACAAAGGCAGAACCCTCGAGTCTGTCCCAGCTCACTTGATGAAGGTGAGCAGCAATGCGGACTCAGAAAGGGTGGGGAGTGTCCTTATCACAAACAGAAAAGCTTGGATGTAGGACAGGGAACTTCTCCCCATCCCCTTGTTCCAGTGAATAATGAGTTTAGTGGCTATGTGTCTTGAGCAAAGTATGCTCATAGTAAAACTGCCTGATTCAGGCAGAGACAAATCCTCTCCTGAAACAATTGACTTTGTCCTATGTGTAAAAATAGAAACCCAGTTCTTGTGTTTACCCTTCATTGTTTCCTTACCTCCTGCAAGCTGGTTCCAAATGGGATTGCCTAACATATGTAAATAAATCACTTCTTCTTTCCTGGATTGGTTCTGTTTTACTTCACAGTAGTTCTGTGTGTGTTTGTCCCATGACTGGATGGTTGGTCAGGAACCAGGAAAGCTGTAGTTCTGGTTTGGATCAAGCCTCATCTCACAAGCACAGAACAGACTTGATCCACAAAGACCTGAACATCATCAGCCTGAGGGACATCTTTTACCACTACCTCACTGCAGCCCATGACTGCTGACTGGTCCCACGCTGGGTCTGTGGATCTAACTCTAAGTGAAGTCCTCCACAGCCAACACTTACTTTCATTCAAATCTTTATTCAGCCAGAGATAAACTGCCCCTAACTTCCACTGCTGCAGTTAAAGCACAAGAAATAGCACCTATTGGAAAAAAAATTGTCCTAAATCATACACACTAAGTTGCTTCAGTTGTGTCTGACTCTTTGAGATTGCATGAACTATAGCCCATGAGGCTTCTTCATCTGTGGGATTCTCCAGGCAAGAATACTGGAGTGTGTTTCCATGGCCTCCCCAGGGGACCTTCTAGACCCAGGCATGTCTCTTGTGTCTCCTGAATTGGCAGCAGGGTTCTTTACCACTAGCACCACCTGCCCTACATCTGACTGCATCAAAATTCTGTGGTTTGTTGGAATCGGTGCTCCTTCTGCTGATAAAGTGCTGTAACAGTTTTCTAATTTATTTTAATGAGTTTAAAAGCCTTACATAGGAAACCCACCCAGCTGATAGTCACCCTTGAAAGTTGATCAAGGGACTTGAACCAATCCTGCAGAAAGTGTAAGCAGATATTATTTATTGTATTCTACCTGACAATGATTATTTCCTTATTTTTCCCTGATAACATATCATTACCAAGACAGAAACTTCTTCATTGGTTTAGAGCCTCTCTCATCATGATGAAGCTGAAATGAACTTTGGTATGAGTTGTGATCCCTGAGAAGCTGCTTCAAATATACTAAAAGATGCATGATGATGGGCAGGCTCCCTCCCAGCTGAGAGTGAGTGGGACTCACCAAGGAGAATTACTCAAGGGCAGGGTTTGCAGAAGCTCCCAGAGGAGGTAGAGGCAACCTGGGTCTGGTGGACATGGCCAAAGCTAGAGACGGGGAGGGTAGCCTTTGAGCTGAGCCCACAGAGTGGCCATCCAGCAGAGTCAGGGGTTAACCTGGACATGCACTGGGGAACCAGTGAGTTCCCAGTAAGATGGATAGAAGGGGTCAGGGCCAGCAATTCCTGGACTCAGGAAAAGACTGGAGAACAGAGGAAGGAATTGGATATTTATTGGGAATAAACATGGTGTTTATTCCCCTCCAGTTTAGAGAGGACAGGGTGAAAATCCAGGAGCCAAACATCTGGGTGAGTCATCCGGGGAGGAGTGGGTTCATAGAAGAGCCACATTATGTTTGTGTGGGTGGGGAAATATCAGTCAGTATGTGCAGCTCCTCACCACTACACATACCCCACCACATACATACAGACACACACACACCACACATAAACCCTTTACTGAACATTTACATATATGTATCACACACACACACAAACTCCCCACCACACATGTACATACACACAAAAAACATACCTATACAAATACAACACAAACAAGCACACTACCTACCACACACAAATACACACAGAATACACAGAATATATCCACATACATACAAGGCTTCCCTCATAGCTCAGTCAGTAAAGAATCTGCCTGCAATGCAGGAGACCTAGGTTCAATTGCTTGATTCCTGGACTGAGAAGATTCCCTGCAGAAGGAAATGGCAACCCATTTCTTGCCTGGAGAATCCCATGGATGGAGCCTGACAGGCTACCGTCCATGAGGTCGCAAGAGTCGGACATGACCTAGTGACTAAACCATCACCACTGACACCACACACATGCACAAACACTGCCACACATACATAGATATATTACACACATATACACACACATATACCACCACATACATATATACATATACCCCATATGTATATACATATACCCCGTACACATAAATATATACCACACACACACATCACACCCTACCACTCATTTACATACACATATCATCAGTCAGTAAGTTCAGTTGCTCAGCTGTGCACCACACACACTCTTTGCAATCCCATGGACTGCAGCACACCAGGCTTCCTTGTCCATCATCAAATCCCAGAGCTTGCTCAAACTGATGTACGTCGAGTTGGTGATGTCATCCAACCACCTCATCCTCTGTCATCTCCTCCTCCCGCCTTCAAACTTTCCCAGCATCAAGGTCTTTTCCAATGAGCCACTTCTTCTCTCAAGTACTGGAGCTTCAGCTTCAGCATCAGTCCTTCCAGTGAATATTCAGGACTCATTTCCTTCAGGATTGACTGGTTTGATCTCCTTGCAGTCCAAGGGACTCTCAAAAGTCCAATACCACAGTTCAAAAGCATCAATTCTTCAGCACTCAGCCTTCGCTACAGGCCAACTCTCACATCCATACATGACTACTGGAAAAATCATAGCTTTGACTAGATGGACATTTGGCAGCAAAGTAATGTCTCTACTTTTTAATATGCTGTCTAGATTGGTCAAAGCTTTTCTTCCAAAAAGCAAGCATCTTTTAAATTCATGGCTGCAGTCACCATCTGCAGTGATTTTGGAGCCCCCGAAAATTAAATTTCTTACTGTTTCCATTATTTCACCATCTATCTGCCATGAAGTGATGGGACCAGATGCCATGATCTTAATTTTCTGAATGTTGAGTTCTAAGCCAGCTTTCTCACTCTCTCTCCTCTTTCACTTTCATCAAGAGTGTCTTTAATTCTTCACTTTCTATCATCTGGGTGGTGTAACCTCTTTATCTGAGGTTATTGATATTTCTCCCAGCAATCTTGATTCCAGCTTGTGCTTCAACCAGCCTAGCATTTCACACAATGTACTCTACATATAAGTTAAATAAGCAGTGTGATAATATACAGCCTTGACATACTCCTTCCTCAATTGGGAACCAGTCCATTGTTCCACATCTGGTTCTAACTGTTGCTTCTTGACCTGCATACAGATTCCTCAGGAGGCAGGTAAAGTGGTCTGGTAGTCTCATCTCTTTAAGAATTTCCCATGGTTTGTTGTGATCGATGCAATCAAAGACTTTGGCACAGACAATAAAGCATAAGTAAATGTTTTTCTGAAATTCTCTTGCTTTTTCTATGATCCAATGGATGTTGACAATTTGATCTCTGGTTCCTCTGCCTTTTCTAAATCCAGTTTGAATATCTGGAAGTTCTCAGTTCAATATTGTTGAAGCTGAGCTTGGAGAATTTTCAGCATTATTTTGCTACCATGTAAGATGAATGTAATTGTACAGTAGTTTGAGCATTCTTTGGCACTGCCTTTCTTTGAGACTGGAATATAAACTGACCTTTCCAGTCTGTGGCCACTGTAGAGTTTTCCAAATTTGCTGGTATATTGAGTGCAGCACTTTCACAGCATCCTTTTTTAGGATTTGAAATAGCTAACTGGAATTCCATCACCTCCACTAGCTTTGTTTGTAGCGATGCTTCATAAGGCCCACTTGACTTCTCATTCCAGAATGTCTGCCTCTAGGTGAGTGATCACACCAATGTGGTTATCTGGGTCATTAAGATCTTTTTTGTATAGTCCTTCTGTGTATTCTTGCCACCTCTTAATATCTTCTGCTTCTACACGTTTCATACTACACACATATATACATGCACACCCCACCACACAAATATACACATACCACAAACACATATACACAACAACACATCACTTCCCCTCACACACATGCATACACACACCATGCTATACCATACATATACATGCACCACATACCATACATATACTCACACCCCATCACTCATATCACATACCACATCACACACATAAACCACTGCATACCACCCTACATCTTCACCCAAACATAAATACACACATTACACCATACATACCACTCATCTGTACACACACCACATAAGTATGCACACACACACACATCCCACATCCTGATACACACAGTGAAACCAATCTTGTGCCAGCCAGCAAGAGTGATGTCATTAGCAGACAGCCTTCCTCTGAGATGTTCTATAGGCACAAGTCTCAGAGCTACTTGGACATATGATCAACCCCTGGTACTATTTGAAGAAAGAGTGCACTGAAGGAGAGAAACAGGAACCAGGGGCTATACAGGTCATGGTCCTGCCACTCCACAGGTCCCAGGAGTCAGAGAACTTAGAACATTTAGAGGAACATGACTGAAGAGTGGCTTGTGGGACCTAATGATGGAACTTTGGGTAGGCCTTTTCTAGTTCTGGTCCCAAGATTCAACTCTTTGGGACTCAGTTTTCCCACTGCTGTTGAGCCATTTTGAAATGATGTAGCAAAATCTAGTTACACACGTATTTGGGGTTCAAGGCCCTTCCCCAGATTCACTAGTTCAATAAAAATATGTGCATTATGATTTATCTAGATAGCAGATATCCCCCCAAAACTTAATACTGTCATTTTTGTGAAACATTCTGGTCCTTTTGAGAGCTAGGCTAAGACCCATTTCAATTCTACATTGACGAGCACAATCTAAATTTTATTTGTGATGCTCAAACCAAGCGCCTGAAGGGAAAGCAGACTGCCAAGTGGGAGAGCACCTTTCTCAGCCAAGACCTTCCCCTGGGCTGAGTGCATCTTTTTCTCAATGCAGAGATATCTGCAGAGCCAGGTGAGTTTACTAAACAGATAATAAGGGAGTCCTAGGGCTAGAAGGGTGCTCATGGTCACTCAGGGCAGAGAGAGGAGTGAGAAAACACTCACAGCCCAGCAGGATAGAGACCTGCCCAGGACAGTACGGGACTATGTCATCCTTTAGTCTGTCCTATCTCTGCAAGAATCATAGACTGTTATCACAGACTTAGAGAATGAACTATGGTTCCAGGGCAGGAAGGATAGGGGAAGTGATAGTTAAGGAGTTTGGGATGGACATGTATACACAGCTGTATTTAAAATGGGTAACCAACAAGGATCTACCATTTAGCACAAGGAACTCTGCTCAATGTTATGCGGTAGCCTGGATGGGAGGAGAGTTGGGGGGAGAATGGATACATGTACATGAATGGCTGAGTCCCTTCACTGTTCACCTGCAACTATCACAACATTGTTAATCAGCTATACCCCAAAACAAAATAAAAAGTTTAAAAAAATCATTGACTGTTAGATGTGGATCCAGGTTGACCTGTGCAATGTGAGCCCAGCCCCACCAGCACTGCTCCTGGGACCACTCCACTCATCCTCAAGGTCTTATCCTGACTTCTCCTTTTTCAAGTGAGTCTTCCTGACTGTACAGGCTAGACCAGGCTTACTGTTACATCCTTGGGTTGCTCACAATTCTTTTTCTTCCTAACATTTATCCAAACTGCAAATTAATCATTATTTATGTGACTATTGATTAATCTTGACAGCTTGCAAAACTGTAGGTTTCATGAGGGAGGTGATCATGCCTGATTTGTCTCCAGTTGTCACCTCAGAGATGAATTCCAATCTTGGCATGTAATGGGTTTTCAATAAATAGTTGGTGGACAAATGAACAAAAGTGATATGAAAAGAATGGATGTTGATTTCAGACAAACCTGGAATCGTTCTGGGTGATATTTAGAAAATAGCTGAGCCTCTTTGGACCTCAGTTTTCTCTCCCTGGATAGTGGGTATGTTGCAGGAAGGGGGACCCCCTTCCAGGGCCTGAAAGTGGGCTCTCTTGTCTAGCACTCAGAAGTGAATTGTCGAAGGAGACACATGTGCTGACAAAGCAAGAGATTTTACTGGGAAAGGGCACCCGGATGGAGAGCAGTAGGGTAAGGGTACCCAGGAGAACAGCTCACCGTCTCGGGTTTTATGCTGATGGGATTAGTTTCCAGGTTGCCCTTAGCCAATAATTCTGACTCAGAGTCCTTCCTGGTGGTGCACGCCTTGTTCAGCCAAGATGGACACCAGCAAGAAGGATCCTGGGAGGTGGCTGGACACACAGTGTTAGACCTTTCCTGAAATCCCCTGGTTGGTGGTAGCTTATTAGTTCCATGTCCCTTACTAGGACCTCCTGTCATAAAACAACTCATGCAAATGGTTACGATGGTGCCTGACCAGGGTGAGTGGTTTCAGTCAGTGTGCTTCCCCTGAGAGGCATAGTAAAATCCATATTGTAGCCATGTTGAAAGATTTACGTACCCAGCATGTAGCAGCTGCTCAATAAATGTTAATTCCTTCTATTTTAGAGTTGAAAATACAGAATAATCCTCTTCTTTCATGATCACAGTTCAATAAAGAGCAGCTCACTGTTCAATCTACCTACTTCTCTTTCAAACTGTCTTATCAAACCGTCTCAGCCTGGTCCCTCCCTCAACCTTCCTTGAAGCTGCTCTCCAACTTGCCTATGATCTTGACTCATCTCCTCCAGGCCTTTGATGAGCAATAAAATATTAGTAAATGAATGATCAAAAATAGTTTGGGAGGAGACATCTCAGTACTAATGACTCTGCCCAAAAGACCTCTTTCAGGCCCAAAGTCTTCACCTATCAAAACTACCTCTTGGCTTCTTGAATACCACTTCCAGTTTCTTTCACTGCCCCCTTGGGTCCCTCCTGTGGTGGCTGACTCCTTTCCCATTCCCTCTCTCACTAGATTTTCCTCTCCCTTCTTCCCCTCTCCTCTCCTCTCCTTGCTTTGACTCTCCCTGGGTAAAACACCTCCTCCCACAGGCCTTGGATTACATGGTGATGCCTTTGCCTTCCACATCTGTGTCCCCAGCCTGGATCTCCCTCTTGAGCATTGAAACCATCTACACAAGTATTCAGCACTGAGTTCTAATAGACACCTCTTTTTTTTTTTTTTAATTTTATTTTTTTTTATTATTGTTTTTGCCATACATTGTCATGATATCACCATGGGTTTACATATGCTTCCCCTCCGGGTCCCCCCTCCCTCCTCCCTCCCCCCCGGGAAATCTCGCTGCACCAGTCCCGAGCATCAATCCTGGGCTGGCGATTGATTAGACACATAAGAATACCATCCAAATTCAGCTTTGCACAGTCCTTCACCAGGGTTCTTGTACCCTCTGTGTCCCTCTAGGGGTTATTGGTTTTATCATTCTCTCAGGAGCCTTAACTTGGAAATATGATGCCTGGACCTTCTCCATCTTTCCTCATGACAGTATTGCTATCAGAGAACATTTTTTAAAGCAGAAGTCAAGCAGCATGCCCCTCACCTCACCCAGGCATCTTCAGTCCCTCCCACAGAATCATCTCTCCCTTCCCATGTGGTGTCTGGCACTAATCAACATCCTTCCTTCTTCCTTCCCTCCCTCACTTTACACGGCCCAGACCCAGCCTGACATCTTGTGCATAAGCTCTACTTCCTGCAGAGTCTGGCTTGAGGCAATGTGTCTGGGGTCCTCTCATCATCACTGAGGAGGAAGGGGAAGCCCAGAAGCAAGAGTAGTTTTGCTGCTGTCACTGCACCCCCCTCTCAGCCCCTGGGACTGCTGGTGACCTCTAGGCAAGCCCCACACTTTCTCACATCTGTTATTGTCTTATCAGCCTCTACCTCTGAAAAGCCCTTCTTTAACCTCAAAGAACCAACTTATTTATCCTTCAAGGTGTGACTCAAATGACAGAGAGAACTTTGAAAGCTTCTCCAGCTCTGACTAAACTGTCTCACAACCTGAAAGCATTTGTGAGCACCTTCCCATCTCTCTATTGTTGGTGTCTAGTGGCCTCCCCAGATAAATCATGATTCTCTAGAAAGTGCTTTGCTGGGTTGTGTGTTTTTCCCCATCTCCATCAGAGGCCTCTCAGCTATTTGGACAACCACTGAGTCACTCAAGGTCATAGGGTCAGGTGACCCCTAGGCTACCTGAGTAGGGCTTTCCCCTTCCCACTGGGCCCATGAGCCCATATGTTCTTGGGGCCTCTCAGAAGCACACCCCAAGGGGGCTCAGTCTCAAGGCTTGGGTGGCTGACCTCAGGCCACCACACCCGGGGGCAGAGACACATCACAACCCACATGGGATGTTCCCGTGTCCTGTAACAGCAGTCCCAACTTGAGCAAACGTCAGTAAATGTGTAACTTGACTGTGTACCAGTTCACTGTCAGCAGCAACAGTGCATCGATCACCCTGGATTCCTGGAAGGAGGCCCATCCTAAGAGTCGCCTGGCCTGGCATTTGTCCCTCTAGTTGGGAGGCTGCTGAGGCCCCCACCCCCATGGTCTGGTCAAGTCTTGTAAACACCCTCCCCCTGGCCTGAGCACAGGACGGTCTGGGAACCGCTCCATCCCCACCCCTCAGACATAAATAGGGCCTCGGCGGCCCAGTCAGAGGAAGAGGCCACCCTGTCTTGAGGACTAGAGCAGAAGGTGAGTGGGGGCCCTCTCCACACACACCCCTCCCCAGCTCTATTCATGCGGTTGCCTTGTTTGCTGGTAGGAGAAAGCTGGGTGCTCTGGTGGACAGGTGTGGGGGAGAGCTGCTGGAAGCCTGTGGCTAAATTGCACCCAGTAACCAGGGGACAGCAGTGACCTGGGCTGCAGATGATATTACCACTACAGACTCAGAGGGTGCCTCTCCCCTAGGAATGGGCTGTCCCTCCCCTGAGCATATCATGGGTCTCACCAGAAGAACTGCCCCCTTCAGCAGCAGGCAGGCTGGCCGGGTCCTCTGCTCTCTCTGAGCAGGACTGGGTCCTAGGGAGCTGGCGCAGGAGGAATCCCCTGGGTCCTCCTCCAGCCAGAGGACAAGCAAGGCTTGTGCAGGCAGTGGAGCTGAGGAAAAGGGCAGGCTCAGTGAGCCTGGGGCTGCATCCCCACAGGGCTCAGGGGAGGAGCAGTCTACTTTCCTGCTGCTCTTTTGAAGCAGTGCTGGCTCTGGGCCTGTGTTTAAGGCTCAGGTGTGAACAGTCAAGCTCATCACTCTGTCTCCTGAACCTTGGTTTGCTAGTCTATAAAATGGAACCAATGGCAATACCTGGTCTTCCTTTCTCGGGAACTGTGCTATAAATTAAGAGTGCTAATACAACCTGATAGGGCTGTCTAAACTTTAGAATAAACTAAAAAGACACAGTCTTGTGATTTTTGTTCAAAAGTAGTATAGATCAGTGCTTAAGTGTATGGAGTATGGAGTCAGGGGCTCTGGGTTCAAATACTAGATCTGTCTCTTACCAGCTGTGTGAACTTGAGCAAGTCTCTGAACCTCTCTCTTCCTCTGCAAAACAGAATAATTTAGCCACCACTTATTGTATTTTGGGGAATGTGGGACATATCAGCAAGCAAAACAGAGCAAGAACCTCACTCTTATGGGATTTGCATTCGTGTGGAAGGAGATGGGCAATAACTGCTAAACATAAGAAACACGTGAATAACTCAGTGCCACAGGGAAAGGAAAGGAGGGCAGGAAGAGTGAGTTCAGAGTGCTCGGCGTGGAGGGCCAGTCGAAGTGTGAAATCGGTGGTGGGGAGGCCTAGACAGGAAGGTAGGGATGCTGTGAGGGTTCAGACTTGACCCCTGAAGTCACTGAAACCGTAATCAGCCTTACATTTGTGTTTGCTACCATCCTCATTATCCTTAAGCACAAGCTCTGAGATGTAAGAAGCCTTGAGGGAGAAGCTGGTAAGGGGGAGGCCAGGTATAGGCAGGTGGAAGAGAAAACCCAAGGAGTGGCTATCAGGCTGGGAATCTGTGTGCTGACTTAGCACCTAGGCCAAGGAGACAGACCAAAACTGAGAGCAGACAACAGCCTCTGTTCCACCTGGGAAATCACCTGAAATGGTGCCTGTGCTGAAAGAAGCTGGGAGGTGGCTGCAATCACACGCAGAGCCCCAGCCCAGGACCCTTAGGCCTGTTCCTGAAGGATTCTCCACACTCAGACCCCGCCAGTTTCCCTCGGAAAGGTGTCAATGGGCAACTTAGGCCTGCCTGACAGGAAGGCCTATAAAGAGAGAAGATTCTGTCCTTTTTTTTTTTTCTGTGCTGTGTAACTCCTTGTGGGAACAGTGGGTTGAGTCAAACAGCTTTGAAGGAGAGTAGGTGGGGCTAAGACCAGAGGTCAGAGCCCCCTTGGCGCTGTGACACTTAGAGCAGAGTGAGTACAGAGGCCAGGGGCCCTCGCCAAACAACTGCAGTCACTGCGCCTGACCAGACACGTGTGGGCACGAAGGAACCAGCAAGGCTTTGAGGGGGCCTGGAATTGGTGGTGGCGTACCATAGCTCCAAGGAGACTCAGGCCATCTCTGGGAGGGCAGGGGAGAGTGAGGAGGGAAATGGGAAGGCTGAGCAGTTACCTGGTAGTACAGCATTCCCCTTCCCTCAAAACGAAGGTGGTGTCAAATAAAAACTGCTAGAATTGAATGAACCCATAAAGCGAATATTTACGCTCTCAGTGAGAACCATTGTGGAGAAAGCCAGCAGAGCCGACTCAGGAGCCTTTTCTCCCAGGAGCTCAGCCCATGCCCATTCTCTTGGCTAGAAGTGAGGCTGAGGCAGAGGTGCTGAAGAATGTCCCTGTGAGGCAGGTAGAGGTTTTATGTTGTTGATGCACATCTGTGCCTCCTGGGAGAACTGGACACAGACCAGTTTTTCTGGCTGTTGATGAATGGGCTTGGGCACAGAGGACTTGGAGCCCCGCAGGGATCTTCTCTGCAGAGCGGGTGCAAGCTATTGAGGGGGTTGAGACAGGCAGGTATGTCTGGGCTTCCCCAGGTTGAGTCCATGGTGCTTAATTCCAGCTGCATGTTAGGACCAACAGGAGACTAAAAATCCTTTCTCAGACCCTTCCCAGGGTCAC
This sequence comes from Antilocapra americana, assembly GCA_007570785.1. Classification (NCBI taxonomy): domain Eukaryota; kingdom Metazoa; phylum Chordata; class Mammalia; order Artiodactyla; family Antilocapridae; genus Antilocapra; species Antilocapra americana. The sequence continues at coordinate 85,025 of ML660238.1, forward strand.
TTAATTAACATCTCTTGAGGTGAGACTCAGATTGTCATAGTTTCTCAGGCTTTCTGGGTGAGTCCTATGAACACTGGGGTGGAGAATAACCTATGAGAGTAAAGTAGGTAGGAATCGGATCTCTGTTACATCCTTGCTGTAACATGAGCTTGGAGATGTTTCTCTGTATCTCAGAACTCCCCTTTATGTGTCTGCAAAGAAGTGAAACAATCTTAGCTTACAGGACATGTTAGATTGAATAACCTAAAGGAAAGAGCTTTTGTGAACTGTCATGTGCCAAACAAATGTGAGATCTACATCCTAAACTATACAATTTAGCTAGGGAAATAATGGAACATTCCCTACATGGCTGGATTATTTTCTTGTCAGAATAATTTGTAACACAGGAGAAACCTCTCTGTGAATTGGTCCTGTATTCCAAAATGGTTTACCACCTACCCTAGGGCTTGGAGCCCCACAAAGACCCCTGCTGCCCCACATTTTGTTCTTTGGGGAAAATTTATAGCCTTGAAAAGGTGGGCATATTGGTGTTATGGGCTGCCACCACAGGGCCACAGACTGGAGTGTTACACAGAAGAAATCTGTATTCTCATGATTCTGGAGGCTGGAAGTTCAAGAACAAGTTGTTGACAGAGTTGGTTTCTTCTTCCTTTGGCTTGCAGGTGGTCTCCTGGCCATCTTCTCCTTATATTTTCATGTGGTTCTCCTTCTGTGTCCTGATCTCCTCTTCTTATAAGGACACCGGTCAGACTGGATTAATGCCCATCCTAAAGGTCTCATTTAACCTAAATTACCTCTTTAAATACTGTCTCCAAATACAGTCACATTTTTGAGGCACTAGAGGTCAAGACTTTGTTAACAAAATAATAAATAATCTATAATAAGAATAGACAACTGTTCTATTTGAGCCAAACTGAGGCCTATCACAGAGAGACACAGATTCAGGAAGCATTTGAGTTGTGTTCCACCAGACAACAAAATAGAGGAGGCTTATGAAGGCAAAAACTGCAAAATTACATAAGTTGTTTGTCAAGAATTAGGACTGGAACTGGCAAGAAGTAAAGGTGTTTGTTAAGCAAGGACTGGTTGGAGTTCAAAATGGCTGCATAGTTACAAGGGGAGACTTTAAGACCAGAAGGTTGCAGCTGGCAGCTACGACTATGGTCTTGAGTCTTATATAGTTCAGAAAATTCAAATTCCCAGTGATATACGAACATGTCTGAAACAACATCCATAGTGGCCACCCAGCTCCATTTTGAATAAACCAGAATGACTTCTCCATACTTCAGTATGTAAAAATTTCTTCCATCAACTTTGACTTATGAATTTTGAAGTTTTTGCATAACAGCTATCATGATACTTTTTTTTTACTCAAAATGTTCCTTTAAAAATAAATTAAGATGCATCCATATTACTCTTTTGTTAAACATGTAATTATTGACTGAAGCATCATACCACTAATTAACAAAGGTAAAAAAGATATCAACCACTTGCATATTCTTGACAAAAAACACCTGCAATATTTTGTGAAAACATGTGTTTACATTAAAAATAATCCCATTTCATATTTTTCTTTAAAATCTACAAATGTCTTAATATTCAGACATCCTAACCACTTTATTTTTTTTTCCTAACCACTTTAAAATTTAAACAAAATAAAACCCAAACTCAACCCCAGAATAAAGCCCCACAAAAGCACAGCTCAGCCCACAATAGTATACTTGCAACTGGAGCGTATCTGTAGATGTCTTTCACAGAGCTTTGAGCCATTTCTTCTTTTTGAAATTTATGAGACGTGGATGGATGTCTCATGTGCTGACTGGTTGCAGGGAATATTGCTGGAAGACATGTAATAATCTCCTTTAACTCTTCACAAAATATTTCAGGATAGCAGAAGCAAGTGCCCAGTGAGAGATGGCTCCTACTGGCCTGAGCCTAGGGCCTGCCATCCTTTGCCTCTTGGCCTGGGCTGGCCTGGCTGCTGGCGATCGGGTGTATATACACCCCTTCCACCTCCTCGTCTACAGTAAGAGCAACTGTGACCAGCTGGAGAAACCCAATGTGGAAACACCTCCAGACCCGACTTTCACACCTGTACCCATTCAGACCAAGTCATCCCCAGTGGACGAAGAGGCCTTGTGGGAACAGCTGGTTCGAGCCACTGAGAAGCTAGAGGCTGAAGACCGGCTGCGGGCCTCAGAGGTGGGACTGCTGCTCAACTTCATGGGTTTCCACATGTACAAGACACTGAGTGAGATGTGGAGTGTGACCGGAGGGGCTGTGTTCTCCCCGGTGGCCCTCTTCAGCACCCTGACCTCTTTCTATGTGGGGGCCTTGGACCCCACAGCCAGCAGATTACAGGCATTCCTGGGCGTCCCTGGGGAGGACCAGGGCTGCACCTCCCGGCTGGATGGCCACAAGGTCCTGTCCTCCCTGAAGACCATCCAGGGCCTTCTGGTCACCCAGGGTGGGGCCAGCAGTCAGGCCAGGCTGCGCCTGTCCACAGTGGTTGGCCTGTTCACAGCCCCTGGCCTGCGCCTGAAGCAGCCCTTTGTGCAGAGCCTCTCTTCTTTCGCCCCCATCACTCTCCCACGCTCACTAGACTTGTCCACGGACCCAAGTCTCACTGCTGAGAAGATCAACAGGTTCATGCAGGCAGTGACGGGGTGGAATATGGGCAGACCCCTGACAGCAGTCAGCCCAGACATCACCCTGCTCTTCAATGCCTACGTCCACTTCCAAGGTAAGGTCAGCCCTCAGTGGGGTCTGCCCCTGGCCAGTGCAGGAAGGTGGCAGTTCTGTATGAGCTTACTGTCCAGCATCTCAGGTCAGCTGAGCAGGGTCATGCCTGGAGATGGGCAAGAGGGCAGATGAGCAAGTACTTGGGGCCACCCTTACAGAGTACCAAGTGGCTGCCCCACTGGGATCCTTGGATGAGCATTATCTGAGCATTGGCCTCCACATCTGCCACCCTATTATGTGCAGCTGCTATGCTGAATCCTTTTACTTTCATCATTGGACCCCCTTGAGATGTGGTGAAAAGGTATGATTGCCTTTGTTTACCAGTGACAAAAAAGATTCAGACAAAGTGACTGCTCCTGACGGCACAGCCACAAGCAGGGTTCTGGTTTCTAAACACACATCTCGTGACCCAGCACACACACAGAAGGGATGGGGTCCTGTCTGTTGAGGTCAAGGGATCTTGTCCTTGAGAAGTTCACTGTCCATGCAAAAATAACCAGTTTGTTTGCTGGGATCATTTTCATACTGGGGGAAGGTTATTACCAAAATAATGCCTAACACACAAGTTGTTCATTCATTCAGAAATAATGATTGGGGATGCATTACTTGCAAGACTCTGAGCTGGTGTCTCAGAGGGGAGAAAAGGGAGACCGCACAAGCCCCGACTGTAGTCAACCAGAAAGCTGGATCCCACGGGCCAATGCCTCAGTCACAGAGCTGGAGGCAAGGTGCTTTGTGCAGGTGCCCAGGGCTCAAAGTGCTAGGGGAAGGGTGTTGCCTGGGAGAGGACAGAAGGAAGGCTGGGAAATGGTGCAAGACTGCAAAGGTCAGGGCGAGGAACCAGAACAGGGGAGATTCTGTTTGGCTTGAGCTCAGAGTAAGAGAATGGGATCAGTGTTAGGCAAGGCCAGAGAGATGGGTCAAGGCCAGATTTTGAGACTCTGAATGTGCTAATGGGAGGTTGGAGTTGTGGGTGGCTGGGAGCTGGGTGCCAGGCATTCTGTTCAGAGGTCCCTGGCCTGTGCTATGGGGACTGGAGGCAGGAAGAGTGGTTGGAAGGTTATGCAATTGCTCAGCAAACGGTTCCAAGAACAAGACTCTGAGGCTCTGTGAATGGATGGGTGGGCCAGGGAAGCTGTGTGTGAGGTCCCATCAATAAATGCAACAAGTGGAATTGAGACAAGAACATCATTGGCCAGAAGGCAGAACTGTGGGGACAGAGGAAGGTTGAAGGGAACACAGTTGTTTTCTTATTCTGACAATAACCTGGAGTCTGAAAAGCTGCCAAGAGGCAGCAGGCTGCCCCCGGGGGGGGCAGCAGGAAGGTGACAGCCCAGGATTGCACAGATCCCAGCTCTGACAGGTCTTGAGAGCAGAGTCCAGTCAGGGACCACATAGCTGAGGGTGGCTGCACCCCATGTAGGACTGAGGGGGCCCCTGGGCTGAGCCAAGAGTCACTAACAGGTGTCCAGGAGGAGAGCTCATTGAGAAAGGCCTCCTTTCCAAAAGGCAGAGTCAGAGAGAGCCACTGGCCCCAGAAATGGGCCACACCTGTTGTCCTAACCTGGCGAGATGTTCTTAATCTCTGGATGAGGATGGTATGCTGTGGGATGAGATGAGCAGAGAGTAGGCGGCAGCTACCCTTGTTTCAGACTCCCATATCTTTTTGGAGGTAGCATCCTTTTTTCCCTTCAGTTAAAGGAAAAACTATTTAGTTCTTTTTTTCCCTATAAACTAACAAGCCTCCTGTCAGTCCTGTGGGCCAGCTTCTTGTGTGCTGGGAGCTGAACTTGCCTGAAGACACGGGGATACCAGGCTAGAGAACAAGGCAGGGCTGGGGACCCTGCCACTCCTGTCTCACAATACCTGGGCTCCCCTCCCCAGCTCCATACCTCCGCTCCTCAGAGAACCAGAGCCCTGACTCATTTAAGTCACCTCTGCTCAGACTTCCAAGTGCCAGGTGCCCAGGGGCCAGTCTGTGATGGGCTCATCCTCAACTTTGCCTTGTTCTCCCAGAAACAACCACAAAACGGGCCTTTCAAGGGGCTAGGAAGATTGCAGAGGGAGGGGATATGCTTGTGTGCCCAGCTGCTGCTATGGAGACAGCCCAAGTGACAGTGCTTTCACCAATTTGCTCAACAATAGCTGAGTCAGCTGGCGGCCCAGCTCCACAGCCCCAAGGCCATAGCCTACTGGTAGGGGTGTGAGGTGACAGAGGGCTTGCCCCCTTCCCTCAGGGCTCCGCACAAATGTTTTACACAGCTCACATCCACTGGTCATCCTGGGTCTCTAGCAGCGAAGGGTACCAAGAAATGTGAAGCAATTCTGTACAACAGCATAATGGTGGATACGTCACCGTGTGTTTGTTTAAACCTGTAAAATGTCCAAAAGTGGACTCTGATGTGAACCATGGACTCTGGGTGATAATGATGTTCATCAATGTTAACAAATGTACCATCTAATGGAGTTGGTGTGGGGGGAGGCTGTGTGTTGCTGGGGAGTAGGGGGTATATGGGCAATATCTGCACTTTCCTCTTAATTTTGCTGTGAATCTAAAACTTCTCTAAAAAATAGTGTTTTTGTCTTTTAAAGTGAGCATGGCTGAGCCCAGGCTTGGGACCAGGACAGCTCTGGGCCTGAGTTCACCTGATCTGTTAGTAGTGGGAGTAGGCTTTTCATCTGTGGGCCTCAGGTTGGGGCCTGGCATGTTCTACGTTTTCAACATTGGCAGTTGGTGGATTTTGCAGGAGGAAGGCTTTGTCAGGTGCCCTGGGGCTGGTGAAGTTGTGGGGCCGGGAAAAGGCAGAGCAGCCTGGGGTATGGGAAGGGAGAAGCAGAAAAGAGGCTTTGGTGGTGATGGAGGCTTTAGAGGCAGCCCTGCCCCTCTGCTCTGCCAGAGCCCCGTCCTCTCCCTTACTCTTCCCTTTCTGTCTCCTGCTGGGTCCCCAGGAAAGATGAAGGGGTTCTCCCTGCTGCCAGGGCTCAAGGAGTTCTGGGTGGACAACACCACCTCAGTGTCGGTCCCCATGCTCTCTGGCACCGGTACCTTCCACTACTGGAGTGACAACCAGAACCACCTCTCCGTGACCCGCATACCCCTGAGTGCCAATACCTACCTGCTGCTCATCCAGCCGCACAACACCCTCGACCTGCGAAAGGTGGAGGCCCTCACTTTCCAGCACAACTTCCTGACCCGAATGAAGAATCTCTCTCCTCGGTATGGCTCCAGAAAACTGCTTGGATCCTCCTAGGCTGCCCCCGCTCCCCGCCAACCCCGGAGAGCAGGGATCTGCATGGGCCGTTCTGCCTAGGGAGTGGGTGGGGGGCGTGGGTGGGCAAGGGCTCAGTGTCAGCTGAGCCCTGGGTGCCCAGCAGGCAGTGGGGGTGGGTGGGTAAGGTGAGTAGAGGCTTGAGCACCCCCACACAAGCACTCCCTCCAGTCACATACTCAGCTCTTTTTATCTTCTCTCTCTCTGGGTACAGGAGAGGTAGGGGAGGAGGACACTTACCTGCAGGGTTGGGAGGCCCACATTCAATAGGCCCTCTGCTCTGAGACAGGTACTAAGGGACACAGGGGGCCTCCTGAGGTCAACACTTTTTAAGTCATTTGAAAAAAAAATTGATAGACATGTAACATAAAAGCAATCACCTGAGCAATTTTTAAGTGCTTACCAACATGACATCAACACCTTCACGGTTTTGTGCTATCCACCATCCCTCTCCAGAAACTTTTACCCTTCCCAAGCTAGAACTCTGTGCCCATTAAACACTAACTCCTTATTTCCCTCCCCTAGCCCCTGACAACCACCCTGCTACTCCATCTCTGTGTGTTCACTCCTTGGTGCACCGCCATACATGGTGGTATGCCATGTAGTATGTGTCCTATTGTGTTGTGTTTATTTCTCTTAGCATTGCGCCCTCAAGGCTCATCCATGTTGTATCATGTGTGTCGGAATTTCCTTCCTTTGAAAGCTAAATAGTATTTCATTGTGTGTATCTGCCACCTTCTGTGTACCCATCCATCCACTGATGGGACACTTGCGTCCCTTCCACCTTTTGGCTACTGTGAATAGACTGCTATGGACATGGTGTGCTGACAGCCACGTACAGTCAGTGGAAACATCGATGAGCTCTCAGGGATGCCCAAGGAAGGCAGGGCTTCTGTGTGGAGGTGAACTGATCTAAGTGACACGCCCACACAGAGGCTGACATTGTACCTGCCCCCTCCCTTTTCCCTCCCACGGGGAGCTCCCCACTGCACTGGAAGGTAATAAGACATGACGTTATTTTAAGAGGACAGCATTTTAGAATTACCCACTGAGTACGCTTTCAATGCAGCCAAGCCAGAAAAGGAACAGAAGATAGAACTGATAACTATTCACATCAACCCCTGAGAGAGCTCCATTACTGAATTTTGTACCTCCCTCTCATAGTATTTCAAAGAAAATGAAAGCTTGTTAGTGTATTTATTGCTGAAAGTTTTCCCAGGACACCCTAGCTAGGTGAGCATGGCAAAAGTTTCTTGTTCAGGAGCACATGCTCCCCGGATCTTCTGTGAGCCCAGCGTGCCTCAGCGCCTCAACTATGAGACACCCATGGTAAATGTGTCATCTCCCCAGGGCCATCCACTTGACCATGCCCCAGCTGACACTGAAAGCATCCTATGACCTGCAGGACCTGCTTGCCCAGGCCAAGCTGCCTACCCTTCTGGGCGCCGAGGCAAACCTGGGCAAAATCAGCGATGCCAACCTTAGAGTTGGAAAGGTACTGGGCGGGTGGTATCCGTGCCTGCCGTGGGCTCTGTGTGTTCATGGAGTGGGAGGCCTGGGTGAAAGGGACACAAAGGAGGCTTCACCAAGGGAATGGGGTGGGGGTTTGGGTACAAGCAGTCAGGATAGAGAGGCATGAGCACATGGCCAGGAGGCTATTGGCCCAGGGTGGGGGAGAAGTGACCAGCACTCTCGGGGTCTTCCTAGGGACAGCTGGAGAGCAGCGAAACCCTCCCCTGCATGTGTTTGTGGCTCTGCACAGCCAGGCCTTGCCTTGGGTCCTCTCCAGATCCTACAGCAGGGTTGGGACTAGGGCCTGGATAGCAGAGCCTTTAGGCTGGCCACTGGCCCTGGCACTCAGCTCCTGGCTTCAGGGAAGCACACAGCAGTGGACGAACTGTCCCAGGAGCACAGGGGTGATGCAACCCCACGGCTGAGAAGTGCCTTAATGCTGGGAGGGTGAGAAGTTGGGGGTAGCTCACAGTCCGGGCCTTGGAGCCCTCTGTGCTGTTACCAGAGAGAAGTAAGCCCTGGTGGACCATGGTTCAGGGGCCAAAGACTCCGCCTGCCAGGGACAGCAGGGGAAGGTGGAGATGGGTGAGTTTGAGAGACACTTTGGAGAGGAGCTGTCACATCCTATCAGTTGGGTCAAGTGAGGGTGGGCAGGCTGGAGAATGGTACCCCCCTGGGTCCAGGCCTTCAGGAGTGACCCCCAGGCTCACTGCTTTGCAGGTGCTGAACAGCGTTCTTTTTGAACTAAAAGCAGATGGACAGCAGGCTCCAGGGTCCATCCCACAGCCGGCCGGGCCAGAGGCCTTGGAGGTAACCCTAAACAGCCCATTCCTGTTGGCTGTCCTGGAGAAAAACTCGGCTGCCCTGCACTTCCTGGGCCGCGTATCCAACCTCCTGAGTGCTGAGTGAGGCCGTCACCCGCATGTCACCACCAGTGTCGTTGACGTCCCCGTTCTCTCCCACGGAGTCCACCTGGAGCTGAGAGCAGCCGCTCCTCTCAGGAAACGCGCACTGTGTACAGTGAGCAGCCTTTGGGTGGTGGTGGTGGATGCAGGGCCATGAGCCCAGGTTTTCAACATGCCTCTGCTTCTGATAAGAGTTTGAACACATCAGCTTGACTGTGAAACCAAAAATGGTTTCCTTTTTCACTGAGAACAAAATAGGGCATTAAAATTAAAACACCCCTTTCTCATTGCCCCAGGCTTACCTTTGGCTTATTGATGGTGACGATGACCTGCAAGTGGTCCCCCAATGCCTTCCTTTCTCTGGGTTTCTCTGTTTTTCCTTCCCCTGATACTTGCAGTTTCTGAAAAACACATTATGAAAAAAACACAAGTGTCTGAATGTATGTTAATTCGTAATCTCTGGCTGATATCCCTGTTATTAATAAATGTCTTGCAACAATAAACAAAAAGGAAAAATTCTTTCATTTGGCAGCAGCAGGACAAATATGTGTGAGGTAGCTAGCAGGCTGTACCAACATAATGGCTTTTTAGGACCTGGAGCCCTGTTTGCATGGGGCTTTCACGGAAGGCATAGGCTGTCCTCAGCCATGTCTGGAGAAGTTCTGGGTGGTGGTGACCAGCTAAACAGACCCCGCTAGGCAAAACTGGGTGGGGGACAGCTGTCACTCATCCTCTGGACACTCCCTGCAGTGCTGTTCACACTGTGCCAGGAATCAGAAGATGGAGAAAGAAATCTTCACCCATGAACACGGGCACATGTCCCCCTCAGTGGGGACCCCACCTTCTAAATCTTGGGAAGGAGGTGGGCCCATGCTGTTTTCCCCTATCTGTGAAGTGAACAGAAAGCACATTCTCTCCCTCCCTTCCATGAATACTCAGAGAACTAAGTAAGCTTGCAGTGTAGCCACTATCACAGGGTCAAGGAGCAGGGGAGGGAGGACAGGGGAGCTGGGAGGCTTGAGGGGTGGAAACGGGTGGTATCTGTGGTCTGCTTGTAGGAGCTGTCCAGTCTGCCCTGGCTGGGCCATTGCAGCTATTCCAAGGGTCTGGCTCATCCAGAGGAAGCTGTGAGGATGGAGGCAGGGTCTGTACCTGGACCAAGGCCAGCACAGGACAGCACCTCAGGGTCTCTCCCTACACACCCAAGTGGCCCCTCTTCTGCAACTCTCTGCCTAGTTTTGATGTCAGGGAAGATGGCTGTCCTTCCCACCTCTGTGGGCCTCAGAGGCTTCTAGTCTGCTGCACCAGGCACACAAGGCAGCATCGAATTGCTTAGGAGCAAGGGTTCCAGAGACAGCAGGCTGGCAGGAAGTCCAGCTCCAACAACTACTAACCCAGATCCAATTATTTCGCCTCTCTGGGCCTCCCCATCCTTATTTGTAAAATAGGAAACAGAACATGAATGAATGAATAACCACCATTAAATCAATGGACCTTAGTCTATACAGAGTTCATGACCTCCTCCCTGTCTAGAAGTCCTGTTCCACAGAATTTACAGCAGGGATGGGGTGCCTACCAGTGGGCATCTGTGGCAAGCTGAATAATGGCACCCAAAGACACCCAGGTCCCAGTCCCTAACATCCATGAACATGATCTTAGATGGCAAAGGGGGGCTTTGCAGATGTGATTAAAGGTCTTGAGATGAGGTGATCCTGGATTGTTGGTGAACCCTCAGTGCAGTCAAGCCATCCTTATAAGAGGGAGGAACAAAGTGACTGGAAGAGGAGAAAGAATATGTGACTTGGGGTCACAGTGCAAGTTTTGAGCACAGCCCCAAGAAGCTTGAAAGGTTAAGGAGAGGACCCTCCCATAGAGCCTCGTGGGAGCACTGCCCTGGGAGCCTGTGAGAAATGCAGGCCCTCAGGCCCCACCTAGACCTCCTGAGTCAGGATGTGTATCTTTGCAGGAGGCCCAGGGATCACACTAGAGTTTAGGTAGCACTACTTTAAGTGATGCTCAAAAGCTCCCCTCCAAACACAGGCTTCTAGAAGGGAATGTGGCCACAGACAGTCAGGACCCACCACTTGGATTTAGGATCTCAAGGGGAGACACATGTTCAAACCAGAAACGTAACTTCTGCAGTGTCTTCTGTAATTTCTAAGACAACTTCAAATAAAAAATTATTATTTTCAAAATATGTGATTACTGGATTCAGAGCTGCTTGCCAAAAAAATATCCTCCCAAAAAATGAATGCCTTTCTTCATTTGACATATATCTGTGAGGGGCCCACTGAAAGTTCAGCTTTGTGCTGGGTGAGGGGACCCAGCCGGACAAGAGCTATCCTGAGTCATAACTGTGGTTCTGAAGTTGTTTGCATAGACCTGGGACAGCACTACCACGGCAGGGGGAGGAAGAGGAATGTTGATGTTTTTGACTTTATTTCAGAAAGCAACTGCCAGTAGACTAATGGACTCACTGTCCCTGTTGCAGAGCTCTTTTATACTGACAAAAGGCAAGTTGGGTCAGGACACTCAATAGCAGCATATTCTAGATTATTCAACACAAAAATATTAATTGTAGAGATTTCTCTTCAATATTTCCACAACAAATCCTATGTCTTCCTGGGGTTGCAAAGTGCTTATCCAGTAGATAAGGTCATCATCTAGCAGCCACAGTTACCTTCAATCTGATATTCCTGGTGGGCACAAGCCCTGGCCTGAGGACGGCCAGGGGGAGTCATCTCAAGGTCCCATGAAGAACATCATCAGATCCCAAATCTCTTACTCATTTCACTCCTTAATTTCTGTTCCCTCTTCTGCAGATTGGGAAGAGCAGTGCTGGCAATGGAGGGCTGATACACCTGATTGTCGTCCGCCACATTCAGGAAGAATCGAGAGAGGTAAAGTGGCCGGAGACAGTGCTGGAGCCCCGCTCCGCCCGAGGCTGGACGGCACAGCTGCCGGGGCAGGCTGTGCTGGTGCAGAGCGCGCGTGGCGTGGCCTCAGGGAATACGTGTGATTTGAAGGTGTGGTGATGCAGCGTGTGCCACGCACCATTATGCTGTTACAGGCTCACCTTGGAGCATGAGGCTGTGGGCACCACAGGCCTTTTCCCTTAGCTTCTTCAGATCCTAGGTGTGTGTGCCAGGCACCCCAGCACTGAACATGGAGACCCAGGGTGACCAGAGTCCCACTCAGTCTGCGGGTGCCAGCTCAGCAGCTCTCCACTGTACACCCACCTCTCTTCCCTGTCCTGCCCCTGCTGCCCACGAGCCCAACACCATACAAGGAAGCATGGCCTAGCCTGGTGAGCTGGCTCCTCAGACGAGGGCTCACACTCTTAGGGTGAATCCCTCCTGCTGTCTCTCTGTGTTGTTCCTCTGACCAGCTTCCTAAAATTAAGACACACATCTGCCCAAGGGCAGGGCCCTCCCTGCTAAGATGAGGGTACCTGTTCTCCAGCAGAGAGCAGAGATGCCAGAGCAGGCCCCACTGGAGGCTGGCACCTGCACAGGGCCCAGGCCCCGCCTGCAGTGCTCACCGCTCTCTGGGCCCCGCTCCTTCCCCTCCTGCTTCTACAGCTCCATCTCGTTGCTCCTGCCAGTTCCTAGGCCTGCTCCCTTCCTTCCCTGTCACTTATTCTTTCTCTCCCGCTACAGTTAACCCAGAGAAGGAGCTGCACCTGTTCTCACGTCAGTGCTGGGCTGAAGGGGCAGAGCCAAAGCCACACACAAGCACTCTGCACTCATGTGTGAATATGGGAGTGAACAAAGCAACCACACGCTTCCAGTACCACTCCCCAACATTCCCAACTCTCCCCCTTCTCCCACACACAGGAGTAGGTTGCTAGGAAGGGATCCTGCTGACTTCAGTGGGAAGGTGTGTTTGGTGACCCTCCCAGAGCCTACATCTGCCACATACCTGAAAGGCACTCCATGATGGATAGGACCCTGCAGGTGCAAAGAAGAGGGGACGTGGTATCTGACTGCTGAATCCACAAAGAAGAGGTGCATATGCTTTGGCAGACTCTTTTATTTAGGAAACTGATCCCCCTGCTGCTTCTTGCTGTTGACAGAGGTCTGGGTGATGAGTACTGTTCTGAACACCTAGTGGGAGAACGGAAAGCCACCAGTATAGCCCCGTCTAGAAAGTCAGTGAGTCATCAGGGAGAAGTGTTTGTATAGTGTAGTCACGTCTCTGCAGCCAGTCACTTCTAACTATAGGACCAGAAAGATGACTTTTTATATTCATACATACATGTATTTACTTCAATCATATTTTAGAAATCATCTCTTTCACGCTAAGATTTACAATAAAAATAAAATAATTTGCTCTGTAGACTATAGTAGAAAGTTTCAAACATCTTAAAATTATCTTCCATACAATGGAAAAAGGCTTTTGTATTCTTTTTGGGTGAAAGAAGACCCAAAGACGCTGAGGGAAGCTGCCCTGGTGCACTTTTGGGGACCAGTGGACGTGCGTCCTTGTTGCTGCCTGAGAGAGAACAGAGCCGCTTTCTTCCCTGTAGGCGGTGAGGTCCAACTTTCTATTCCCCTGTGCTCTTCCAAGATGCTTAAGGCTGCTCCGCCGTTGCCTGGTCCTTGGCAGCAGCAACGAGCTCTGCAAGAGCCGGAAAGCTTCTTATGTCCTTTGTTCGCAGGCCCATCTTTTCTATCTGTAAAGGCCAGGGGAATGAATCAAGTTAGCTGAATGTGGAAGAGACCCTTACAGAGAAGAAATCAAGATATCCACCCTCACCTCACCTTCCACTAAACCAGAAAAAGGCAGTTTCCTGAAGACTGGTAGAATAATTTTTTACTTTCAAATAAATGAAGTAAAAAAGTGGACTTATTATGACATTTATTTCTTTCTAAGAAGTCAGTGTCAATTTATCTCCATTCATGAAATCATACTCTCACCAAGATAAGTGCCTCTCTTATAGGCTAGAAGAGAAAATTCACACTAAGAAAAGGAACTTTTTAAGTGCAGAATTCTCAAAAAACGACTCGCCCAAACTCTTAATCTCTTAGCATATCATTAACAACTTTTTCTTAGAAACAACTCTGGCACAGCAGCCATATGGTAACCGAGATGCAGCACACTGTTCATCACCCTTTATTCAATACTACCACCAAGCACACGTGCACACATGCACAGCAGAGTCTGGAAAACTCCAGACCGACTGTATAGTCTCTGCTGGCATGCTGTGGCTTGTCTGGGGGCTGGGAGGAACCCTTCTCCCTGTTCTTCTGCTTAGTTGCTCTTCATTTGTCTATGACCAACGTTTTTGCCAATAAAAAGACTTTAAGTTTCTCTTGTGAAATAGAGTAAGTAAACAGAAGAAGGTAATAGACTTTCTGCCAGGATATCCCTGTAAATTCACCTGAAAAGGGAAAAATCTGGATTTTCAGTGATGACATTGAGCCATAAGAAAGAGTGACTAGAAAACCAAGCATCTTTTGATGGGAATATTATATCACTTTTTCTCTCACAAAAAGGTCTTCCTGGTGACCCAGTGGTTAAGAATCTGCCTGCCAATGTAAGGGACATGAGTTCAATCTCTGACCCAGGAAGATGCCACATGTCTCAGAGCAACTAAGCCCATGCGCCACAACTACTGAAGGGCCACATGCCTTAGAGCCTGTGCTCTGCAACAAGAGAAGCCACGATCTGAGAAGTATGTACTACAACCAAGAGTAGCTCTGCTTCCCACAATGAGGGAAAGCCCATGAGCAGCAACAAAGACCCAGTGCAGCCATAAATAAATAAATACATAATTTTTAAAAAGGTCTTTCTTGAGGATTTATGGATTCATAAAACCTAAACAGTTGAGAAAGCCAGTTTCTGAACATTCAAAAGTTTGACATCCAGTAAGAATGGAAGGCCCTGCATAGGGTCCACACTTGTCCATCAGTGATGGTACCTATGTGAATGACCACCCATCCACTGTGTGACACTGAAATTTGTGTTTCATAGAAAACCTAAAATATGCAGGCATAGAGGCAAAGAAACTGTGCTGAGATGATTTCTCAAGCACCACATGGAGAAATCAATGGCCTAATGCTTCTCTAGTTATTCTAAAGCCAAACTAACAAATATCTGAAAGGATCCTCAGCCACCCAGCACCAATGCCATATCAAGCATGTTTTAGGCACTGGACCAAAAGGACACCATCTCTGCCTAGGGGCTCATGTCCCAGCAGCTTTGGGAACATGAATGCCAGCAAGCCAAGAGAATAGAATGTCAATTTACTGGACCTCAAAATGTCTGCTTTTTCCTTCTCATATTCCCTAGGTGCACATCCACTTCCTTCAAGTGTCTGGGGCCCTGGTCCTCTCTTCTAGCATCAGGAATGAACTTTTGGTCCCTCCCAGTATCTTTGGGCTCAGGAGCATCGCCAAGTGCCTGCTGGGCCCTTGGAATGCAGTCAGGCCCCTTGGGTCACCTGCTCTCCTAAATATGCAACGTCCAAGGCCAGCTGCAGTCGGATCTTGTCATCATCACTCATGCCACCGCCACTGAGCCCAGCCGGGTTGGCAGGAGTGGTTTTCCTGGCTTGTTTGAGCCTCTTCAGGCTCTCCTCCATCTTCCTCACAGAGTTCAGGACATCCGACACGGTCTCATAGTACCTTGAACATAAGACAGAGAGGTCAAAGAGACGTAGTACAAACACACCCATGAGCTTTGTGGACCAAAAAAGGGGACTTTTTTAGTTAAAAATTCAATTCCAATAAAAGATCAGCCATGGTAAATACTGTTTAAGACGGAAAGAAAAACAGGGTCTTGACTCTCTAGCACTGTATTCCCTCAGAATTTAAGAACTATGCATATGAATTTTGTCTAAAATGTCTGTCCTGAACACTAAGAGAAATCACAGGCCAAAGTCTTTCCTATATCAAGGCTGAACAGCACCTCATTTCCCAAATATAAATAGCAAATTCATTTACAAACAGTTCTAGGAACAACTCATCTTTTTTAAAGAGTAAAAGTATTTCAAAAATTTTAAATAAAACTAATTGCCTTCAAAATGATTTCCAAATTATAAATAAGCTATATTTCAAAATTTTATTTAAAAGCTGGTTACCTGGCATCTAGAATACATTTGCCCACAGAAACCGCATTATAACTTGTTGCTGGGTTCTAAATTAACTCACAAATGCTGCTTAATTCATAAGCAGTAGAAAGAAACAAAATATTACTGCAAAATTAATAATTAAAATTTAACAACAAAATCAAATAATATATTTTGATGTAACTCAATGCTGGATTCGGGGAAAATAGTTGGTTGAATTAAAACTGCAGAGACATTCAACCAGACTGAAGACCTCCTCTAGTCTCATTAGCTTGAGGATTTGACAGCAAGCCTGTAAGAGTTACAATTAATTACACTTCACAATGAACATGTTTGCTTCCTTGATTACCCTAGTATCCCCAGTGCAAGTCTCCTGATTATCTGGCATGACTGGAGCCATTATGGACCGAAAGAGTTGAGGAAAAAGGACCTAAAAGGAGAAAGTGTGCCAAGACTTGCAGAACATTCCCCGAAGTGACATTAAGGACAGTCAAAGGCAGTGTGCTCAGGGGGACTGTGGAATATGCCTGGGTCCCGAAAGGAATGTGAGCTGTGAGGGGGGCGCTGGCATGGCTGCAGGCCAAGCAGAGCCTTGGCTGGGGTGGAGTGAGCACAGATGCGGAGACTGGGTGCCCACATCCAGCCTTGCCCAGTGATGAGGCCACAGACTTGCGACAGCCCCAGCAGTCTCTGACTTGGGGCTTTGCTAAGAAAGTCCAGAAGAGTCTACTTTAAGCTACTTACTTATGCGTGCTCTCAGAGAGAGTGGCTTCTAACCACTGCTGAATCGTGGCTTGGTTGAGCTTGTCCTTGTGCCCGCTCTGAAGCTGGTACAATGGCTTCAGAGCGCTGTCCACGTAAGAGGAGGCTGTCACTGGCACCTCCTGGGATAATGTTGGTAGAGGTTAAAGATGGACAGAAAAAGATCCCGCAAGTTACTCAACTCTCATGTTCGAAAGGACATTACGAAGGTACCCGTTTTGAGACTTACAAGTGCTGTCTACAGAAAGACCCTGAAGACCAAGAGGGAGCCACAGAGGACGATGCCCAGAGCTGACTGGACTCAGGTTCCCTAACCTTGTACGCACACCAATCACCCGGCCATTTCACTAATTCTAGGTCTGATTTTGTGTGTGTGTACTGGGCAGGAGGTGAGTGGGGCCAAGTTTTGAGACCATGCATTTATAACAAGCTCCGACCAGTGACCATTTGCTGCTGCTTAACAGACCACCATTTAAGAAGTGAGGATCTAGGACTTTTCTTAATTTTGATTTCTTCATCTGTAAATAAGGACACTGGCACTCACTTCACAGGATGAATGACAATATAAAGTGTTTAGTACAGTGTCTGACCCACGAGGCAAGCACTCAGTAAATGTAACAACACCTTTCTGATGAAAAAGGGAAAGCTGGTAGATTCCTAAAGGAAAAGTAATGAATTTGGCAAACTAAAATAGGTCTGTCTCTCCCACTTCAGACCAGAACATCAGGAGATTAGATACTCTTGCTGATGTTCCCAGAAGTGGAAAATTTTGCTGTATGTCCTAAACTTTAAAAGGAAAAGGAGTGAAGTAAGCCAGAAGCAAAAACAACAATACAGTATATTAACACATATATATGGAATTTAGAAAGACAGTAATGAGAACCCAACATGGGAGACAACAAAAGGAACGCAGATGTATAGAATAGACTTGTGGACTTTGTGGA
>ML660238.1:102240-164701 GCA_007570785.1 Antilocapra americana
TGAAGCATGTTAATTGTCATGTGTCTAATCAATCGCCAGCCCAGGATTGATGCTCGGGACTGGTGCAGCGAGATTTCCCGGGGGGGAGGGAGGAGGGAGGGGGGACCCGGAGGGGAAGCATATGTAAACCCATGGTGATATCATGACAATGTATGGCAAAAACAATAATAAAAAAAAAAAAATTTAAAAAAAAAGGAAAAGGAGAATAACTACAGAGATGAGCTCATCTTGTCTCAGGACCCAGCCCAGCCACTCCCTGCATCCAGAGCAGGGGCTGGGTGGGAAAAGTAACAGCAATAGCAGACCAGGCCCCACACTGGGTAAGTGTGTAGAAACTCCAAGGATATTCCAAAACAGCATAATGCTGTAGGACATTTTCACAGCTCCTGAGAATAATTTTAGTTGTAAATTAAAATCCAACTTTACAACCAGGAGAAAAGAAAATTAGAAGGAAAATAAGAACTAGCAAGAATGAAATGAATATAAACACTTGAACATGAGAGTTCAAGAGAAAAACTAAAATACTGCTAAAAACAAATCCTCCAATTCCTATTCTACAAAGGAGAATTTGACTTTGAATCCCAGTATAAGCTCAATTTTTCACCTTATAAATACCTTTAATATCTTTTAATGTAACTTTTTTATACCATATCCAGTAAAAGACAGAAACAGGTATTTCCAATGGCAATATAAAAGAAATAAGGTAAATTCAGATATTCTCAAATATAGAATATGAAGCCCCAAAGAAGGGTAGGACTTAAAATATTTTACTAAAATGCTTTATTTGAAAATACTATTTTCCCTTAAGGCCCAAAGTCCATACTGCCCAAGTCCAACTACCTAAATTATGTTTGTGCCAAGGCCCTGGCCATCTACTGAGAAGCCTCCTTCTCACAACTGAATGAGATAGAGTCTCCCCTGGAGAACCTATTTCTATTCTCACTTAACCATTTCTTCCCTCTCTGGCCTTCCTGATACATATTTTCCCATCTCAAAATTCTTTTCAATGAGTGCACTGACCTTATTGGTTCTTCGGTACAGCCTGGGAACCTCCAGGGCACTTTTCAGGTGACTAAAGCAAGACTCACTTAACTCCTGGGTGATTTTCTCACTCAAGGTGGGTACACAGGCAGACAAAGACAGCTGGGAGTCCTCCAGGGCTGCTGCAGAGATGGAAAGATGTGTTTTATCACTCTATTCAGGCCCAGGCCTAAAGAGAGTATACAATAAACCAAATCAAATCAAATTATTAGAATTAAAATATCTCATTCAGAGAAGTTAAAAGTCACAGAACAGAATACAGAAACAACCAAGGATTTACAACTAGAGAAAACTGTTAATTAAATATATTCTAGTCTCTAAAATTCTATTTTAAGTTATTTCTTATTCAAAGGTTTGCTGAATCTAAAGATTCATTTTTACCTGAGATGGAAGAAAAATTCTTAAAGCCCATCACTTCAAGTTTTGGCTTGATTGTTTCTAAGAGTTCTGGAAGCTGAAATAAATATGCACTTTATATATTCAGTTATTTTTTATTAATCAAAGGAAGAGGCAATTCTATATGCACCTACAACTCTAGAATGTTATTAATTAATGATAAAACAAAACTTGGAACTTTCAGTAACTTTCATCAGAAGAAAACAAAATTCTTCATTAATGCTTTCACTAGAAAATAATTCAACAACATGGAAAATCGTATTTTCATGGCTATTAACACTATTCTGTAGCTTCCCTCAATACCAAAAAAAATCTTATGATAAAGACCATGTTTTTGCTCAACACATACAGTATTTATCCAAGCACCACAAAACACTTAAACTTGAAAAAAGCAGAATTATGTATCACAGCACTTAAACACATTCTGTTCTTAAACAAAATTCTGTTAATGGTAAAAGCAAGAACATGAAACCTATGTGGGGGAAACAGGAAGACGTTTTAATAGTTCAGCACTTTTAAAGTATAAGTACTGGGTAAGTAGACTAGAAATAGAATCCAACCCATTAAAGACCGTGGCTCCACAGAGTAAGCTGAGCTAATGAGGGCCTGGCTTGCTCCTGGCCTGTGGCGTCACTGCTCAAGGGAAGCCAGGGCTCCAGGCAGGCACACTGTAGACAGGCTGCTACCCAAGGGGGAGAGCATGCCAGTCAGGGGGTGGAGGCAACATCAGAAGGAAGTAAATGGATGCTCTCTCTCAGGGGCCCTGGGCCCACAAGTCTTAACCCCATGAAGCTGACAGTGAGAACACTGAACCCCACACTTAGAATCCTCTGCGACACAAGCTCACCTGCTCTTGAAGCCTGTCCAGGTCTGTGACCACATAGACAAGTTGAGTGCTGGAAATGGAGACGATGGGCTTTGTTTCAGAAGGGCCACTTGCTTGGTCTTCGCAATTTCCTTGGGTGATAGAAAGATCTTTGCTGCCAGTTACCAAGGGCTTTTTAATATCCTTAACACTTTCATTAGAGATGGGCCTGAGTAAAAGCTGAAAAAGGATTTCAGTGATAAAATGTTTCCACCTGCAAGGTACATGAGCACGTAACTCAACACAAAATGCCAGCTGTTTACAAAGTTATTAAGTGAAAGTTAACTCATGAAGGGTACCACATCCTGTCTCTCCAGGTACGTGGAAAAACAGAAACAGGACAAACTTTGACCCTATGTGCATTTCCCCTGCTTGACTTAAGTGACAGTCAGAAATAAAGCAAGAGGTCCCGAAACTAAAGGAAAATTAAGATCTGGAACATCATAGGTTTTAAAAAGTTAATTAACTGCTTAAGGTAAACAATTTACTGCATTTACTTAATAAATTATTATTGTAAGGGTAAAAAGTAAAAGTCTCAACCTCAATTATGCTTCAAATAATACAAACAACCTAAGTGTCCTCTGCATAATGGATTGCTACAAGGGAAAATAACCTAAGAGAAGAGCACTTGCATCAAGAAAAGAATGGAATATTCTAGGTGTAAGAATAATCACTGGCTGGCATCTTGCTGGGAATGATGAAGCAAGCCCAGGCCTCACAGAATCATGTCAAGTCCATGGTGTCCCAGGAACTGCACGATCTTCATGAACAGTTTCATAGGGCAGGGTGCTCTACTGAGACTCCTCTGAGTAGAGGGAGGCAAAGGAGGAAGATGAGAGGAATTTGAAGAGAGCACCATTATCTGCTGGGCACCTTCGTTATCAGTTTGCTAGGCAAGAAATCTCTTTACTCCTCACAACAAGCATATATAGAAGCTGTTTTCCTATTTTACAGACGAAGAGTCTGAGATTCGGCCAATTTCCCTAAGACCAAAAACTTAAAGAGCAGCAAGGTCTGACTTTGACTTGAAGCCTGTGCTTTTTCCATTGAAACACTCTCCTCCAGTTGACAGAATGCTTTCGTGTCCATGGATGATGGCTTCTCCATGTCATCATTCCTAAACTTCTGCTCACACTCTCTTATACTCAGCACCCAGCACTGGCTGGGGTATGCGTGTCACTGAGCTGTCTGTGCAGCAGGCATCTCTGAGACCTGGAGCGCAACTGGCGCAGCCGGGTGCTCAGCACTGGACCCCATGAATGCTCCTGTGGCTTTATGCACAAAAGCTAATCAATCATCATAGGCATACTTATGATGAATACTTATGAATACTTAATACATCCAAGTTGAAAAGGGTTTCTGAAACGAAGGAAACATTAATCAATTTTACGACCTTCTAATCTCAGCCATTTGTGTTTTTAAATTTCCAAATATTAAGGAAAAAATATGCATTTCCAAATATTAAGGAAAAAATATGCATACTTTTTATCATCTTCATTAAAATGATCATCTCTGTTTTCTGGTGCCTCTGTAATTGGAGGTACCATACAAAGATTCTGGCTTTCCTATGGGAAAATGAGGTCAATGTGGTACTTTTCAAAAAGACAAAGCAATGAATATGTGACAACTGATGCCCCTAAAGGTCACATAAACAAGAGTGAAAAGGAAATCCACTGAAAAGGATAGGAACTTGGGAAGCTGGACTATAGCCCTTGCATCAACCTCTCATGACCACATGGGCTTTAAAAATCTTGGCACGTTTAGCTTAAGCTATCTTTAATTCATTCTGTCTTGATTAGGGATGAGCACCAGCCAGTCCTCACCTCCTTGACAAATATGGAGTAGCGCGCCAGAATCTGCAGCGTCAGTCTCCACAGACGATGCGCCAGCAGCGGCAAGAACATCTTGTCAGACCAGCACCTCTGAAGGCTGCTCCATGTCCTGTGAGAAGCCAAAAGGCGATACGAGCTCCCAGCTAGAGGTAAAAACACACAGTTAAGGAGTCGCAGCAGAAGGGCTAATAGCTAAAATCTTCAACAGACAAGCCAAGAGTGAAGCCAGTGATATTCTAAAGAATCCTATGAGGTCAGCATAGCTTTAGGGAGGTAGCGTGGACAGCCAAGAGGCCATACGTGGGCACATTACTAGATTTCTCCTGTAATGCTGTTTTCTAATTCTACATGACTCCTTCTCCCAGGTATTTGATACATATTAAACATATATAACAATCAGAAATAATCAGGTACTTTATAATACTTTATAATACAATACAGTACTTTAATAGGTACTTTATAATACATCAACAAATGCGAACTGGAGTGGCAGTCACTTGCAAGGGTTTAATCTTTGGTTTTGAATTTGTTCTGTCTTCTCTTCCACTCCTGAATATGCTATTTAAATATAGGAAGTCAATTACACATGGCTACTTTTGCAAAGACAGCTGAAAATAAACTTTTGAGGCTAAAAGAGTGCAGTTTAGGTGGAACTTGGCTGCACAAAAGGGAGCACAGTGGAGTGGAGCTTTGTGGCTACAGGAACAGCCACCTAGGTGAGTAGTCACCAGGGACATCTAAAGCATGACTAGATGCAAGCATGTCTGGGAAGTGTAGGCTGACCCCAGTCATCTGCCCACTGACCCAGGACTGGGCCAAGGGCTCTGGAGGCCTGAGGCAGCAGTCCGAGCTGAGAGTCATCCTCTGGAGGGAAGGGTCATTCTGATACTTTACCTCAGCTTGAGAGGGAAGTGGAGGGTGGTCACATGGCTACAAAAAAGGCTGTCACTTAAGCACAGTAGGGGTTATATCCCCTTGACACATTATATTCAGAAACGAAAATGTGGTCTCCTTCCCGTGTTCTTAAAGCATCCTTTACATCATCTCTATACAGCCAGAAGCTCTATAAACCTTTTTTTAAAACAGAAATTAAACTATATCTTCAGGGTCTAACTTACTTCCCTGGTGGCTCTGATGGTAAATAATCTGCATACAATGCAGGAGACCTGGGTTTGACCCCTGGGTCAGGAATGGCTACCCATTCCAGTAATCTTGCTTAGAGAATTTCATGGACAGAGGAGCCTGGTGGGCTACAATCCATGGGGTTGCAAAGAGTTGGACACGACTGAGCAAGTAACACTCCTGGAAGATGGCGAAAGGTCAAAGTGCTCCCAGCGCGTTAAGACCACCAAGACTTGGTGAATGGAATTGACCCACTTAATGATAGCCTTTGTCACCTTGAGGATGTTACCTGGTGCCTCTTCTAGGACATCTGTAAGTGCTGCCTCTAAGGATCCCGCTATTTCTCTGAATCTGAGAGGAAAACAAGAGTGAAAACTGCTGTTTTCTCTGGTTCAGGTGCCTGACCCCCAACCTCCCCCTCTCCAGGCAATAGGACCATTCTCCTGCTTCGTCATAGGGCCAGTGCCTCAGAGATGCCCCGGCAGCCCTGATGCCTGGCCGCCAGACTCTTTTTCTTACTGAGCAGGAAATAAACTTATCTGAATTACTTGACTAGGAAGCCATTTATGGCAAGTCCCATTACCTATAATCAAGTAATCACTTCAGGGCCAGACTGGTTTTTCCAGTCCTCTTACCTCCACACTATCAGAAGAAAGCAAATGTACCTCAAACTAAGAAATGGAGAAGCTATATTTTGTATCTTTGTTTGCAGCTTGAGACATATCACTGAAAGTAGGCAGTTAAACTAGAACAAGTCTCTGCCTGGCACTCATCAAGTGTCTGCTGCCCATCTCTCGCGCTGCTATTGGTAACTGCATGCCCACCCTGAGGCTCAGGATCTGCTTTCTGGATGGGTTTGCTGTTTTCTCTGCTGGGCCATTTGTCATTTCATACTATCTTCTCTTAGACTTCTGTTTTAATATCTGGTGTGGATACATTTTTATGACTGTGAAATGAAACTGTGTGTGTATTTATTTCCTTAATTAGCTGCCTATGTAGCATCCTCCCTCCCACCTATATAACCCTTCCATCTTCATACTTTCTTTACCATACATTCTTCTGGCATTCACTAGTTCCCTTGCTACCAATAAATTCTGACACATACTTAACATCAATTTACCTAATCCATATCTTGGTTTTTTTGATAGTACTTACATGCTTTTTTTAAAAGCAGTTCAGAGACAGATCCTCAGGAAACTGGAGCGTAAACAGAGCAACACTTCATACAAAGAGCAGCAGCCCTACCCTCAAAGGCACGAGTGGCTGAGAGCACAGGACTCTGGACCACTCTGACTGCTGGAGCTGGCCGCTCCTCACAGCTTCCCTATGCCACACGGAGGAAGGAACTCAGCAACTGCCCCGTGAAGCTTGCGAAGGGCGAGTCTCTCCAAGCAGCGGGAAGAGGCACAGAGGGAACAAGTGACAGAAAAGAAGTGGAAGAAGACAAGAGAGCATTGGAGAACCGCAAAGAAGGTGGTACTCCTGAGCACAGTGAGGAGGAGAGGGCAGGGGCTGCCCTGCAGTGAAGAGAGCAGAACAGCTCCTGCATTAGCCTCAGACCCCTAATCCCACCTTTTGCCCAAATCTATTAACACACAAAACACAGGAAGTAAGCTTCAACACAGAAAAGGCCTGACACTAACACAGCATTGTTCAGAACACGGAAAACCATAAGCAACCTTCACAGCCCCAAGGAAGGGAAAGTTTCCGTAACATGCGGCACAGTTCCTACTGAATGCAGTGTGAAGAGAGGTCAGCTTGAAGTTCTGCAGCCATCAGAGGAACAGGTATAATTCAGTGTAAGTAAAGACACAGGATAAGGCTATATGTATGCTACAACAATCTGAAAACCAGACAAACGAGAAGATGCAAGAAACAAATACAGCAGAGCCCTATCATTAATGCCTTTTAAACAGACATGCAGGTTACGTGTGACCAGGTATGAGATCCTTAAAACTAAAACTAAAACTGTCTATGTCATGTGACTCAGTTGTCCCCTCTCCCTACCCTCCTGGAGCCCAGCACCAGCCCCTCAAGTAGCTTTGCTGGCCAGTAACTCTCAGGATTGAAGTGTTAGGTTGTACTTCTTCTTAGAAAATAAACAAAGTTAAGATGTTACTTTGGTGAAATTTGAAAAGTTATGCTGTAGTTTTCACATGTATATGGGATGCCATTCTACTCTTGATAGAGGATTTGTAAGAAAGGCAACCCCAAATACAAACACTCCTGAACTCTTACATTTGGGTAAGGGGATGATCTGGAGACACACACCCCCTTCCCCATGCATGGCTCTATGACACATGGACACAACTCGAGGAGGGTGGAGGGGAAGGAAGGCACGTTAGTACCACACAGCCTCCATGCTGTAAAGGAGCTACACCATGCTAAGCATGTGCTGAATGGAACAGACAGAGAACACACATGTGACCATCCTGGGAGCATACAACATTCTAGCAAGAGTTCAATTAAAAAAGACATAACACTACCTGTAGCATTTAAGGGGCTAACACCCAGCTTCCAGGCAGCCACTGATTTACTACCATTTGAGACTGTTGGGGGCCCACGTGTATTTAATCTCTATAAAAACTAATTCCTAACCCTACTTTCCAAAACTCCTGTAAGAACAAATGAAGTGTTGACACAATAGGGTACACTGACACAACAGGGTACCAGAGACAGAAGGGGTGCCCGTGTGATCACAGAATGGTGGTGGTGGGAGGGGTGCCTTTTTTCCTGAAGATGGCGATGTAGGCACAGACACAGACCCAGGAGTATCGACTGCTACTGAGAGTGCAATATTAGTACTGATATTCCTTCCTAGAAATTTGTTCAAATATCACCACCCTAATGGCGTTCAGGCTTACTTTAAATGACCCTGAAGTGAATCAGACAGTAATACAGCTTTGACACTAGCCATGTCTGCAGAACATTCTGTTATCCCAGAAAATAAATGACCCAACCACTGACAAAAATCAACAGAATGGTGTTCTATAAAGTATTACTTGAATTTCTTTTTAAGTGGAAAAGCAAATGCCCTGAAAACAGGTTCTACACTTCATAACTCAAATGTAACTTTTTTAATTTCATAAATTTTAAATAAACCTATTTACAAAGAAAAGTTAAGCAATTCCTTTGAATGCTTATGGCTAAACTCTGGTGAAGATTAAAAATGTCTTTCATGGGACTGGCTGAGTTTCAGCATAGTTTAAGACTCAATTACTAGCTTCGAGAGAACCTATGATGAGAGGAGAACGGGCTGAGGCCAGGCTGTGCTACCCTGCAGGGTCCAGAACTCCAGAAGGTAGAATGACATGACAGTGCAAGATTACTAATTGTTGGGGAATGGGGTCTGAACAAATGACTAGATAAGAGGCATGTGGAGGCACTAAACAGGAGTATGGGCTGTGATGGTTATTAGATATCTAAAGCAATTTAACCTAAAACGTAGACTACAGGAGACAAGGAAAGTTTAAATACTATTTCTCTACTGTACTCTTACACTATAAAATGATGCTTCACCATTTAAAATTTTTCTCACAAACCAAAAGGGCTTCTTGCCCAGGCTACATCTTGATCATCACATAACGACTGCTTCCCATGCAGTCCATGAGTATCTCAAACAAATCCTTAATTTCTTATCTACACGATAATATAACCTTGAAAAATTAAGTATAAAACTCAGTATTGTATGTAAAAGAGCACCATACTAATGGTCTGACAGCTTTGATTTCATCATCAAAAGATGATTATATACACTTTCAATCATGGCAAGTAATTACAAGTCAAGGTATTTAATACATTTCCCTCTCTGTAATTATTCCTCAGAACTCCAGGGAAAGACTGCATCATAATTAATGAATGCACCCAGCAATTTAAACAAAAAGCTTGCAAGTCTTTAAAAACCATTCTAACTAAAATGCTCTAGTTGACACCATTCTATGGAGGAACTTACTGTGATCTCATTCAAGAGAATCTGCAAAAATGGCTGTATTATCATCTATTTTTCTAGGGGAACATACATTGTTAAGAATTTATCCTAAATTGCCCCAAATTGTCTACAGGACCACTTACTGACACTGGTGATATCATTATGCTATCTGGAAGGAAAGTGTCACCATTTTCCAGAATACTCACCAAGATTATAAAAGAAGCCAAAATAATAACTATAATTGTTATAAATTGATAGATGGAATCAGCTACAAAGAATATTTCAAGAAAGAATACTTTTCCTGATTCCCTCTGAGGATAAAAATGTTACAGATGAGCAAAACTACAGATGAAAGATAGGCCTGCTATTTGAAGCACGTGATGAAAGAGGAAAAACGGATGGAAGAGCCGCTAGGTGACCAGCTCTCTGTCTCTTCATGGTGAATGGAAACACAGCACCTGGGAACGAAGCTGGGCCTGGTCTAGCTCCCCTGGAGTCTAGTGTTCTCAGCTTGCTAATGACAAAAGAGTGAAGCTTAATCCTTTTGTCATACAAGCCAGAACTTTGGCAATCATGATACTTCTTGGGCATTTCTGCTCTAAATTGTTTCCCTAGGAATAATACGATGATCTCCAAGAAGGGGCTGTGAGATGGAGTTCAGTCCATCTGAACTGGTGTTCAAATTCTATTTCAGAAGGGTGGAGGTGATGGGAATAAATTACTGACCTTATTTGAAAATAAACAGGCAAGTTCCACTTATTATTGAAGCTGTGATAGGCAGGATGTGCTCTTAATCTTTTTACACTGGCCTGTGATCCACATTGCCGTTCAAATGTTCTTACAAAATCCATACTTATGGTATATTTCTAAAATAAGAACAAACAGGTGGAATTTTCATTTTAAGTAAACTAACCAGAATCGGGATTATATACTGAAAAATGGAAATCAAGATAAAGATCAACACACAGAATCATAGGTTTAAGATCTCATTAGGACCTTACAGGATCTTACTTTGGAGACCCCCACACTGAGTAATGTCCAAAGTGGTTCTATGACTTGCTCAAGGTCTTAGGTGGCAAGCCCATCAAGAGACCCAGGCGTTCTAAGTCCAGCGGTCTTCAAGTGATAGCTCTGACTCACCTTCTAGGGCACCCCTAATTGTCCAATGGAACCACAAGACATCACAGATTAAGTGGTATAATTTTCACTGCCTTTCGAGAAGTAGAAAATTTATAAAAAGGAAAGAAAGGGGGAAAAAAGGAAAGAAATTACTCAAACCATGTGAGTAATTACATCATTTTTATAGATGGGACAGCATGAAGACTGACAAAGGGAATCTAGCAACACCACTAAGAGCAGCAGGTAACACATACATCATCTGGACACAGTGCTTACAATTGTACTGCTAGGTTAACTGCTTTATCTCCCATAGAGATGATACTTCCTCTTCTGCTCAGGTTCAGAGAGAATTTACTCAGAAACAAAGCAAGGAAATATGGGAACCAGAAGCCCAGACAGTCAACAATGCAAAACTGCAGCTGCACATACTTTGGCGAGGGCTCTAAATCCCCAGGCTCTAGAGAGAACACTGCAGGATTTCCCATGTACTTCTCACTTAAGAGAAGCTATATTCTGGGTCACCAAACCAATCACCTAAGTATGATGTCTGTGATTACATGGGAATTGTAGTACAGTAAACACTACTATAGTGTTAAATTCCTTTCAGCTGGTTTTGAGCTGCTGCTGCTAAGTCACTTCAGTCGTGTCTGACTCTGTGCGACCCCAAGACAGCAGCCCACCAGGCGTCCTCATCCCTGGGATTCTCCAGGCAAGAACACTGGAGTGGGTTGCCATTTCCTTCCCCAGTGCATGCAAGTGAAAAGTGAAAGTGAAGTCACTCAGTCGTATCTGACTCTTAGCTACACTTAATGAATTCTCTAAGTGTGGTCTAGATGTGAGGAGCTAAGACAAAGAAAAGTATCACTCATCCCTTTTGGGATAAAACTACACCCCTGCATATAATGGATGTTAAAGGAATGCAAAAATACTTCTCTATTCTCAAAACCATGTCCAAATAACACTGAAGACTGAAAGCATTTCTTCCAAGAAAAGTAACCACGGACATTAAGTATCGGTTTAGAATTCTAAAGATGACGTTTCATCGGAAAGCTTCATTTCTGAGCTGAAAAATCTCCTGAGCCTAACATGATCAACATGATTCTTTAAAGAGGGATGTAAAGGGTCTAAATTGCTAATGCTTAAGACCATTACTTCATTCTGCTTATGGTGTCTATTTTCAAAAGCCCTACTTTATTTATTTATAAAGATCTATTTTATAAAGTCACAAAACTCAGTGTCACACAACTTGCTGAAAATCATATTACTTAATTATATGGTTCAACACACTGTAACAAGGGCCAAGAGAACAGATAAGTAGCATTTTTGGGATAATAAAATTTCAAATTTGTTGTCTTACCTGTTGTAAAGTTATTAGGCCCAGGCTCATCACACTCAACTTGTGCCTCTCTACACTTTAAAAATTAGTAAGCAAAGTGACCAACCATAATTAGAAAAAGAGGTAAATAGAGCTTCTAGAAATGAAAATAATGATAAATTTGAAACAAGTGAAAAGGAATTTAGACACAACTGAAGAAGGAATTCTTGAACTAGAAGAAAAGTCCCAAGAAATTACCCAGAATGTAGCACAAAGAGAAGAAAAATAAAAAAGTAAATTCAGGAAACATGAAAGATACAGTGAGGATAATTAATTAAGAGTTCTAAAAGCAAGTAATAAAGGAATGAGACAGAAGCACAATTGAGTTAATGAATAAAAATGGTATAGAAATGATTTAGAAAACCACCAATCCTCAGATTCAGAAAACCCAACAAATCTTAAATTCAGCAAATAAAAAGAAGTCCACACTAGATATATCATAATAAAAGAGCACACCAAAGTCACTGGGAAAATTTTAAAAGGAGCCAGGGGAAAAAGCCATTATAACTACCAAGAAACAACAGCAACACCTACTTTCAAGTGACAAAGTTCAAAGTGCAGAGAATTCTACTCCAGCAAAATTACCTTTCAAACATAAAAGGTATAAAGTTATTTTCAAACAAATATTAACTGAGGGTTTATCATAAAAAAGTGAAATTTATTATCAACAGAAATTCGTAACAGATGAATTTTAGGAGGAAGGAAAATGATCCAAGAGAAAAGGTATAACATCCAAGAAGGAACAATAAGCAAAGGAAACGATAAACATGTGGAATAATCCTGAGAGGAGGATGATGGCCATGTTAAAGCACTAAAAATCATGTCCAATTGGGAGGCATAAAAAAATCAAAATAGAAATAAGACCCTGGTGACTAATACATACTATGGAATGGCATGATTGGCATCTAAGATCCTTGTGCTATCTGAGAGGCTAAAGAACACCAGAACTTTAAATTCTATTAAGTAACCACTAAGGTTACTTAATACACAAATAAATAGAGGGCAGAACTTCCAAATTAGTAGAGGGATAAAAGAGAATAAATGAGAAAAACAAATTCCCCAAAGTGCAAAATACAAAGAAGGTGGAAAAGAAAAAAAAAGGAGAGAGAAAGGAAAAGGAAGAAAAGTGGGACAAATAGGAAGAACTAAAAAAACTGCAAATATATCAACCACTACGATCATTGTAAATTTAATAAATTACCTAATTATAAAACAAAGATTGTCATATTGAAAAAAAAATAAAAAAACAAAAACAAAAATCCAGAGCAGCAAGAGGAGAGAGGCACCAAGAGGCTGAGCAACAGGGTACTGAGCAGGAGAGTGGGGTGCAGACTCAGGCCATTTGGCCTAGAGTCTTCATTCTTCTCCAGGATACTATATAACATCTTTAAAAAATGGAAAATTAACATATGAGTTTACTTTTGATATATCAACCACGAAGTCCTTTAAATAAAAAACATGATTTTTTTTTAAAAAAAAGAAATATCAAGGCCTCCTAATCTTTCAAATTTTATAGGACATTTTTATACTACATTAATAATTATAATATTAATTATATAATACATACTACAATCCAATGACTACTTCTTGTTTTCCTTCAAAGTGACATAGTGAAGTTCTACAAACTTAATTTTTCAGTGAAAACAACTGTAAAGAGATTTGTTTTCAACGGTCCTTAAGATCTTTTTTAAAATTTAGATTAAAAACATCCATATCTAGTCATAACTGCTTCTCGACTGAATTCTACCTTACATTCTAAAAAATATTCTTAGTCTCCAAAGTGTCAGAGACTATGACTTGAATAAAACAATGTGTGTATTTTTAAGGTAAATGCTGGCTCTGCAATTCAGATTGTGATTTTCAATAAACCACAGAACTAAAACTGTGCAAAAAGATATGATTATCTCAGGTTAACACCTTCAAGAATCAAGACAACAGAGGGAAAGGTACCTGGTGAAATGCATCAGGATTCCCAGGATTAAAAAGCGAGGGTAATTTTTCTTCTAATCCTCGTACTATTTCTGGCCAGACAGAATTCACCAAAAAATCATAGCCGGGAACAGTATTGCCCTTTTCACTGGAAGATAAGAGAAAAATTTCAGTCAAATACACCATAAACATCTACTTACAAAAAGCAAAATTCCATTGTGGTGTTTTATAAAAATAAGTTTCTCAGCCTAAAATTTACTTCAACCTCTTAGAAACAACTATATCTGTCGGTTATTTTGCTTTTAGGCCCAAACTTCTATCTCACTCCTTGATCTCACTCTCACCCAGAACCCGACACACCCTCTGTGTCCTGACTCCTACAGTTATCACACAGCAGACAGCCGGGGTCAAGGATAACGGAAAACTACGCCGACTTGCCGTGGCAGTTTTCTCCCCTAAAATGGGCTACCATGTTTATACACTATCTTGAAAAAGCAGCAATCTAATACTGCAAGAAAAGCAATCTTTGTATTCAACCTTAACACCACTCAACTCTAAAGTATTGTAAATCACAATAATTTATCAATTACTAACAGCTTTGTGACTCAGCCATTTCTGATTACCTTCAGGTCTAATGTTCTATGACTATTTTATGTAAAATCTGGATTGAAAGTGAAAGTGAAGTCGTGTCCGACTCTTTGCGACCCCATGAACTGTAGCCCACCAGGCTCCTCCGTCCATGGGATTCTCCAGGCAAGAATACTGGAGTGGGTTGCCATTTCCTTCTCCAGGGGATCTTCCCGACCCAGGGATTGAAACCAGGTCTCATGCTTTGCAGGCAGACGCTTTAACCTCTGAGCCACCAGGGAAGATAGTTTACAAAAAAAACTGATAACATTCATGGTTTTCATATGCACATGCTTTATTCTGCATTGTCGGCAAAAAGGCCAAATTCTGAGCTTATGATTCACACACTTAAGGGAGAGAGAACACTGAGATAAAATCAAGCTCTCAGGAGCCACAGCACCTGAGCTCAAATCTCCCATCATTTAACTTCTCTGTGTTTTGGTTTCCGCATCTTTAAAACCACAGGGCCATTATATGGAACAAGGTTTGTAATGCATTTAGAATGGTGTACGGTTTGTAATAGCTCCAGTGGAGCTATTTCAAATCCTGAAAGATGATGCTGTGAAAGTGCTGCACTCAATATGCCAGCAAATTTGGAAAACTCAGCAATGGCCATAGGACTGGAGAAGGTCAGTTTCCATTCCTATCCCAAAGAAAGGCAATGCCAAAGATTGCTTAAACTACAGCACAATTGCACTCATCTCACACACTAGTAAAGTAATGCTCAAAATTCTCCAAGCCAGGCTTCAGCAATACGTGAACCGTGAACTTCCAGATGTTCAAGCTGGTTTTAGAAAAGGCAGAGGAACCAGAGATCAAATTGCCAAGATTTGCTGGATTATCGAAAAAGCAAGAGAGTTCAAGAAAAACATCTACTTCTGCTTTATTGACGATGCCAAAGCCTTTGACTGTGTGGATCACAATAAACTGTGGAAAATTCTTAAACAGACAGGAATACCAGACCATCTGACCTGTCTCTTGAGAAACCTGTATGCAGGTCAGGAAGCAACAGTTAGAACTGGACATGAAACAACAGACTGGTTCCAAATAGGAAAAGGAGTATGTCAAGGCTGTATATTTGTCACCTTGCTTATTTAACTTATATGCAGAGTATATCATGAGAAACCCTGGGCTAGAAGAAGCACAAGCTGGAATCAAGACTGCTGGGAGAAATATCAATAACCCCAGATATGCAGATGACACCACCCTTATAGCAGAAAGTAAAAACCCTCTTGATCAAAGTGAAAGAGGAGAGTGAAAGAGTTGGCTTAAGGCTCAATATTCAGAAAACCAAGATCATGGCATCTGGTCCCATCACTTCATGGGAAATAGATGGGGAAACAGCGGAAACAGTGCCAGACTATTTTCTTGGGCTCCAAAATCACTGCAGATGGTGATTCCAGCCATGAAATCAAAAGACGCTTACTCCTTGGAAGGAAAGTTATGGCCAACTTAGATAGCATATTGAAAAGCAGAAAAAAAAAAAAGAAAGAAAAAAAAGAAAAGCAGAGACATTACTTAGCCAACAAAGGTCTGTCTAGTCAAGGCTATGGTTTTTCCAGTAGTCATGTATGGATGTGAGAATAGGACAGTGAAAAAGGCTGAGCACCGAAGAACTGATGCTTTTGAACTGTAGTGTTGGAGAAGACTCTTGAGAGTCCCTTGGACTGCAAGGAGATCCAACAAGTCCATCCTAAAGGAGATCAGTCCTGGGTGTTCGTTGGAAGGACTGATGTTGAAGCTGAAATTCCAATGCTTTGGCCACCTCATGAGAACAGTTGATTCACTGGAAAAGACCCTGATGCTGGGAAGGATTGGGGGCAGGAGGAGAAGAGGACGACAGAGGATAAGAAGGCTGGATGGCATCACCGACTCGATGGACATGGGTTTGGGTGGACTCTAGGAGTTGGTGATGGACAGGGAGGCCTGGTGTGCTGTGGTTCATGGGGTCGCAAAGAGTCAGACACAACTGAGCGACTGAACTGAACTGAACGGTTTGTAAAGCATTTAGCACTTACTAGCATATAGTAAATGCTAGGTTAATAGTGTTAAATACACAGTACATAAATAAAAAAGGTGGGTTCCTTAAGTTTCTCTGTACTTAAAAACCTGTAGATATCTTTAGGCAACACCATCTCACTGACCTTCCCACTTTGCTGCACTGTTAACATGCTCTATATTTAGGTAATTTTCTTTATATTCGATGAGGGAGAGGAGATGCCTATGTCCCACATACGCAATTCCACCTATCATACCAGGTACTTTTAATCACAATAAGAACTAGCTCTAATAAGGAATAGGAAGAGAGAACAAAATTGAAGATTTTATAATACAAATGCACATAATATGAGCAACAATGAATCACAAGATCACCTCATTTCCAAACTAAATATACAATTAAAGCCTCAAAAAGAAAATTTAAATCTGCAAGATCAACAATTAGAAAAGCTAATTTACGTTCTCTGGAAAATAACTCCTGAACATCACTGGTGTTGCCAGGTATACAGAGCAACCAAGGCCAGATGCTGAGCAAGGGAGGGTCCAAGCAACAAGACGATGGGGCATGAAGCAAAGGCAGATGACCTACCAAGGTAGTCTAGATACTCAAATTTCTTTCTACATGAGTTCTGCCACACTGAAAACTATGGAAAAGAACAAACATGTGAGGCATGAAACTTGACATTTCAGGACCAAGACTAGGCTTGTCAAATCTAATGATTGGTTGTTTCGTTACTGTGGCCTCTTTAATTTCACATGATGACTTCTACTAAATTCTTACCCCAAATCCAAATCCAACTAAATCTTCATGATTATTAAACAAAAGTGGCAAAACAAAGCTTCATCTGAAATCATCTAGTGGAAACAGAGAGGGTACTTCACAGTCAATCAGCACATTTATTCCCCAGGTTTCTCTTTTCAAAGAAAAAGATTTCAAGACTAAATATAATTTTTACTCCATGAAGAAAGGGACTTTATTTGCCTTCCTAATGCTGTAAATTGACTGAGTCTTTCATTTCGCAAACATTGGATAGTTGCTATCTTAAGACACTGTGCCAAGGGGGGGTAGTATGGGTTGTGCAGGATGGGAGCAAGCTGTTAAGATGGAAATTAGTCCGCAACAGAAGTGAAAGCAACACGCAATCGCCTGCAGAGAACAGGATTAAAGCTTGACTTCAGGAAGAAAGGTGGTCTCTTGAAGGAACTGGCATCTGAGTTGGGGCTTCACACAGAATGACAGATCAACAAAAAGAAAGGAAAAGGCAGAGGACTCTGAGGAAAAACACAGACCCACCAAACCTGCTGGGGACTGGTAGAGCAAGGGAAGCCCACAGAGTGCCACGCACAAGGACCACTGAGGCCAGAGTGCAAAGGGCTTCGTATGCCGCATCAAGAAGCCTAGACTTTCCTCAACAAGCAACAAGAAACCACTAAAGACTCAGGAAGAAGGCAGTGCCTAAATATCAGAATTGTGGGTAAATGTGACAGATGAAGGGCAGAGGGAAAGGGTGAGAAGGGAGAGGGTGGAAGCAGGGAGAGGAGGTAGGCAAATCCTGTTATTCTGGATAAAACTATGACAAAGGCCCGGATCAGGCCAGTGGTGATGGTGAAAGGCATGAAACAAAGCTAAAAGTATGGAAATCAGGCAAGAGGAGGGAAAACTGAAGATGACTTTAACCACAATTAATATAAAACTTGTTGAGTTAAACTGAATTGATATTTATAAACAGATTACAATAATGGAAGGAAACCAACTTTTATTTCACATGTAATTTAGGAAAAAGTATAGAAAAGGGGAAAGTACGGGTTGTGAATTCAGAAAGATGTACCCTTTACCTCTGCCCTACTCATTACAGTTTCCTGCCAAGTCGATGACCTTCTAAGGCGATGACTCACACCCACCTCACAGTACCATGCTAACAATTCACTAGAGGAGTGCACATGAACCCGACCCAAACGAGGCAGCAATAATCAGCAGGCGCAAGTTCTAAGTACAGCTGCCTAAATTACCTTGAGATGGCTCCTCCTGTGACCTCTCGAAGAAGGCAACAGTGATGGGGAACGAACTCCAAGAGTTTATCATACATGAGCTGGAGATCACTCAGATGACTATCAACAATCTGCTCTAGAATCACCTATTAAACGAATAGCATTTTTTAAAAAGCACCTAAAAGAGAGGTATGAATTACACACTACAGGAAAAATAGAGAAAACCTCAAAAGTATGCTTCCTCATGCCCTTTCCTCCCCAGCTAACATGTTTTCTAACAGTAACAACTATACTCAGAACTAGTTTTAGGATCTGGAAGCACAGCTCTGACCCAGGGGAGACACAGGCTGAGTGACAGAGATGGCCTGAAGCTGGAAAGCCAAACCTCCCCTCCTGAGATTGAAAACAAAATAAAATGACAATCTCCCATAACAACAGCCCTTCCCTATACTGACCTTGGTCTTTTCTTCTACCATAATTCAGATCAGGGGAAGGTGTGAGACAGAGAAAGATGGAAATATGTGCTTTATTTTACTTTATTATTTTATCTTTTGTGTTGAGAGTCAAGAGGTTAATGATAAGATAAGCATACAAATAAAAAAAAATTAAAATGGGGCCTTGGTTTATTTAATATGCCACTGAAACATCAAATGTTTCTCTAATTTAGCACATTAAGTTCAGTTCAATGAAAAACAAAGGCATAGGTTAGTAATGATTTTCACTTAGTAATAAAGAACTAATGTAGGTAATTTGTCTTTTTCATTCTTATCAAGTTAGATATGAAATATAACAGGATAGGAAGAGAGGAAACTGACAGATCATTTATTTTTAGTAACTCTAATAAAAGCTGAAAGGATTACTGAAGTTAATCCTTAAATTTCATTTTTATCAATGAGATTCAATTTCCCCCATTTATAAATGGGAGACTTTCATCCCAAAGTCATGGTGAACAGGGCTTTGTATTTACTGGACAGAAAGAGAATCCACACTGACAGAGGATTGAAGAAAGTCTGCAAACACTGAGGATGGGCTTGTGACTTTTATCAGTTTGAACCAGATGAAGCTGCCATTTTTGTGTGTCAGAAAATGTTGAGTATTGACATCTTCATATGGTACAATCTATATTCTGGCTGCTCAAAGGCAGAATATGCTTACTTTCCAAAGTTTAACTGTATCCTTGTAGATGAAGGACACTGGATAGTCAAGTTCTGGACTTAGGGTATTATGCTGCTAATCTGCCTATGAAAGTCCTGCATCAGTGACTATTTCCTCCCTCCCACCTTCCTGGCTAAGAGATTCCCCAGTATTCAAGACTTAGGCCACATCTCTGTGAAGACAACCTTTAGCACAGACTTTCCATGGTCAGGGTTTCAGCAGACTCCCTTACCAGGAACTTACACTGTGGTTTTGGTATCTGCTTACTTGTTCCATTTTATTCACTAGACCAGTAGTTAAAAATTCATTTTAAGAATTTAGTGGCAAATAATTTACATACCATAAAACTGACCTAAAAATGTTTTGATACATTCCTTCTCCCTAGACAAGACCCTCCTCCCACTAAATTAACATGATCCCTGGGCTATAGCATCACTACAAAACACTTGAGAAGGCTCTGGACTCCTGTATGCTGGTTGTAACCACCAGGGACCAACCTTTTCTTACAACTGATGATACTACAGTAACTGAGAATCTTTACATAAAGGCCTCTAAATTACCCCTTATACCCAGTAAAGCATCCAAGACAGAGCAGATTCTATGAACATCTGCTGAATGAAGGCCTTATTCAACAGTACACAAACCTCATCTACGTATGGTTTCACAAGGACTTGACCAACTAACGCCTCTGCATCCCGTGTCTTGTCAATCGTGGCATAAGTCCGTAGGCAGTGCCGAATAATATCGACATTGGAAGTCTGAAGACCTTCTAATAGGAGGCCTTCCAGTGACTGTTGTAACATGGCTGTAATACCAGCTATACGCTGCAAGAAAGACAGGTTAAAAAAGCTCCAGTTGTAATAATTTCTAAAGACCCAAACACACACATAACAAATTTCTTATTCCAACAGAAGATATTTAAAATGAAATATTAACATTTTCTGAAGAGTAACAATGACTCTCTCCTCCTCCTCACATCTCACAGCAAAGTTAATCTTTGCTGTATCAAAGGAAGATTTGGATATCACTTCAGAATGAGGTTCTTTTAAGCTACAGAGTAAATCTGACAAACATCATGATTCTAAAGTCCAGTCAAGAGTTTTGGAAAAATTAAATCTGAATAAATCATATAGTGTGTCAAGTTACATGAAATCTAGAATTAATTTTACCCTTATAATTCAGAGAATATGCCTGTGTTTTCACACAAAATCAATAATGTGCGACACTTAGGAGGTAGGGGCCTAAAAAACAAAAACTGAAAGAGAAAATTCAAAGCTAGTTTCAAAATCCTGCAGATCAACAACTGTCAGAACAATATACGCATACCTTGGCGATACTGTAGGTGTGGTTCTAGGCCACCACAATAAATCGACTACTATCACAATAAAGCCAGTTATAGGGGTTTCTTGGATTCTCAGTAGATATAAAGGGTATGTTTATACTGTATTACAGTACATTGTTTGCAAAAGCATTATGTGTAAAAAAAACAAGATATAGATGTTAATTACTTTAATTAAAAAATGCTTTATCGCTAAAAAATGCAACCATCATGTGAACCTTCAGTAAGCTATAATCATTTTGCTGGTGGAGGTTTGAAATACTGTGAAAACTACCAGAATGAGATACACAGATAACAGCACTTGAAGTGAGCACGTGCTGCTAAAAGGGTACTAGCATGGTGACAGAGCTGCTTGATGCAGAGATGCAATAAACCTTCAATTTTTTTAAAAAAGAAGTGCAATATCTGTGAAACACAATAAACCTAAGGGCAATAAAACAAGGTTTGCCTGTACCAGGTAAAATCAAAATTATTTAGCAAATTCCTAAACACTAAAGTGTGAAAATCTAAAACAACACTTACTGGTCTTATTTTGTCCAAAAGAGGCAAGCCTTTGCTTTGAACAGCATGAAACTGTAACTGATTAAATTCTGTGGCAATTCTCTCCAAAATTTGTCCAGTCAAAAGTGGGCTAGTGGAGACAATTAAAAAGAGTTAATTCCTAAAGGTTTTTAATTTCCAAGAATATATCACATGATCAGCAATCCTGATGCTTTCATTGCACTTTTCCAAAGCCCTCTTGTTATAAGGTAGAAGCTATAGCATCCTTTGTGCCATGAGCTTTTACAGCATGTTCTAGGACAGAGGAAAACTTTAATAGTTAAGTATAAGCCCCTGCACTGCCAGGCCCCACCACAGGGTCCAGCCAAGAAGCAAGAGCTGGCCCAGGCCAGTGTGGGTGTTTACATCTTCTCCCCCATTCTCTCCCATTCAGGGCCTTCTTCATTTTTAACTTCCTCTTCCTCTCTCTAGCTCTATCCTGTAATTTACATTACACTGCCCTGGTTTTCCCTCCTCTACAACTCAAAGTTTCTGATCTGAATTTTTAAAAAGTCCTCAAAGGTGATTCTGAGCAAGAAACAGCATAATATCTATTACATTAAAGATGGAATATCACAAAGGAACAGTATTATAGAAAAAGACATTGTGATGCATTTCTATCAAAGGAAGAGTAGGAATGGACAAAAACAGAAAGAAAGCAGGAAGGCAGGTATGGTGGATGTCGAGTGAGGATTAGCTGGCAGTGTCAGACAACCCTGCCAGGGGAGTTCCCATTAGCCTTCCACTGTCAGTGACACCAGGAGTTGAGTTCCATGGCTCAGGCTGCCCGGTGGAATATACAATACAAATGTGTCCATAGCATCACAGTGCTTCCCACAGTGTTGGTATGAGCTACTCATTTTCTGAGTCACCTCACCTACCTGGCTGATTTAAAATTCAGACTAGAAAGATAAGGCAGTTGCAGTATGTAACAAAGAAAATAGTCATCTTTTTCTAATTTCACAAGTTTGTTTTTTTTTTTCTTGTTGACAAATGTTAACTAAACGTGCCTATCCTGTTTCTTAATGATGTAATGCTAGTGTAAGATACATAAGTGGCAATACTCTGGGCATTAGTCTGGTCTAAATGAATTTAAGATGAAAGCTTTTGAAGATGAACAAAATTTTGAAGATGAACAAAATTTTGCCAGTGCTTCTATAAAGCAATTCCAAAGATAAAATTCTTCCAATAAAAGCACATTCCTCTGATTTCCTGTGAAGTGATGTATTGAAACTGTGGCCTATAACCATAAAGGCTTTATAAGGATGTATTATAAACTTTACCATCTCACACCCTCCACTTTCCACAAGCTACAATCAAAAACAATGTACCATAGACTTGGCTTTTCTTCTTTTTCAGAAATGAATTTTAACTAAAAAAAAAAAATTTAGGCTAGATGTGAAGTATTAATTTATGTAATATTTAGTAAAGAAAATACTTACCTGCTTGCTTCTAGTGCAGATGTTTCTTTAGAATGTTGAGAATTTAAGATTTTTTCAATTTTCTCAACTGATCGAATAACCTGTATAAGCCGCAACACACATATCTATAAAATAATAATTAAGCAAAAAAAAAAAGTTATCACAATATTGAATCTTAATCATCTTATTTCCCCATTCTAAATACAGGGAAATAAGACGAAGAAAACTTCCACACTCATTCTATGAGGCCTCCATCACCCTAATTCCAAAACCTGGCAA
The DNA here is from genome assembly GCA_007570785.1 of Antilocapra americana. NCBI lineage: Eukaryota > Metazoa > Chordata > Mammalia > Artiodactyla > Antilocapridae > Antilocapra > Antilocapra americana. The sequence goes on from ML660238.1 coordinate 125,196, forward strand.
AGATGCCACAAAAAAAGAAAACTACAGGCCAATATCACTGATGAACTTAGACGCAAAAATCCTCAACAAAATTCTAGCAAATAGAATCCAACAACACATCAAAAAGATCATACATCATGATCAAGTAGGCTTTATCCCAGGGATGCAAGGATTCTTCAATATTCGTAAATCGATCAATGTAATATACCACATTAACAAATTAAAAAATAAAAATCACATGATTATCTCAATAGATGCAGAGAAAGCCTTTGACAAAATTCAACATCCATTTATGATAAAAACCCTCCAAAAAGCAGGAATAGAAGGAACATACCTCAACATAATAAAAGCTATATATGACAAACCCACAGCAAACATTATCCTCAATGGTGAAAAACTGGAAGCATTCCCCCTGAAATCAGGGACAAGACAAGGGTGCCCACTCTCACCACTTCTATTCAACATAGTTTTGGAAGTTTTGGCCACAGCAATCAGAGCAGATAAAGAAATCAAAGGAATACAGATTGGAAAAGAAGAAGTAAAACTCTCTCTGTTTGCTGATGACATGATCCTCTATATTGAAAACCCTAAAGACTCTACAAGAAAATTACTAGAGCTAATCAGTGAATATAGCAAAGTTTCAGGATACAAAATCAACACACAGAAATCCCTGGCATTCCTATACACTAACAGTGAGAAATCAGAAAGAGAAATTAAGGAAACAATTCCATTCACCATCGAAACAAAAAGAATAAAATACTTAGGAGTATTTCTACCTAAAGAATCAAAAGACTTGTATATAGAAAACTATAGAACGCTGATGAAAGAAATCAAGGAGGACACAAACAGATGGAGAAATGTACTGTGCTCATGGATTGGAAGAATCAATATAGTGAAAATGAGTATACTACCTAAAGCAATCTATAGATTCAATGCAATTCCTATCAAGCTACCAGAGGTCTTCTTCAAAGAATTAGAACAAATAATTTCTCAATTTGTATGGAAATACAAAAAACCTCGTATAGCCAAAGCAATCTTGAGAAAGAAGAATGGAACTGGCGGAATCAACCTACCTGACTTTAGGCTATACTACAAATCCACAGTCATTAAGACAGTATGGTACTGGCACAAAGACAGAAACATAGATCAATGGAACAGAATAGAAAGCCCAGAGATAAATCCACGCATCTATGGACACCTTATCTTTGACAAAGGAGGCAAGAATATACAATGGAGAAAAGACAACCTCTTTAACAAGTGGTGCTGGGAAAACTGGACAGCCACTTGTAAAAGAATGAAACTAGATCACTTTCTAACACCATACACAAAGATAAACTCAAAATGGATCAAAGATCTAAGCATAAGACCAGAAACTATAAAACTCCTAGAGGATAACATAGGCAAAACACTCTCTGCCATAACCCAAAGCGGGATACTCCATGACCCACCTCCCAGAATATTGGAAATAAAAACACGAATAAACAAATGGGACCTAATTAAAATTAAAAGCTTTTGCACAACAAAGGAAACTATAAGCAAGGTGAAAAGACAGCCTTCAGAATGGGAGAAAATAATAGCCAATGAAGCAACAGACAAACAATTAATCTCAAAAATATACAAACAACTCCTGCAGCTCCATTCTAGAAAAATAAACAACCCAATTAAAAAGTGGGCCAAAGAACTTAACAGACATTTCTCCAAAGAAGATATAAAAATGGCTAACAAACACATGAAAAGATGCTCAACATCACTCATTATCAGAGAAATGCAAATCAAAACTACAATGAGGTACCACTTTACACCAGTCAGAATGGCTGCCATCCAAAAGTCTACAAGCAATAAATGCTGGAGAGGATGTGGAGAAAAGGGAACCCTCTTACACTGTTGGTGGGAATGCAAACTAGTACAGCCACTATGGAAAACAGTGTGGAGGTTCCTTAAAAAGCTGCAAATAGACCTGCCATATGACCCGGCAATCCCACTGCTGGGCATATACACCGAGGAAACCAGAATTGAAAGAGCCACGTGCACCCCAATGTTCATCGCTGCATTGTTTACAATAGCCAGGACATGGAAGCAACCTAGATGCCCATCAACTGACGAATGGATAAGAAAGCTGTGGTATATATACACAATGGAATATTACTCAGCATTAAAAAAAAATTCATTTGAAGCAATTCTACTCAGATGGACGAAACTGGAGCCCATTATCCAGAGTGAAGTAAGCCAGAAGCAAAAACAACAATACAGTATATTAACACATATATATGGAATTTAGAAAGACAGTAATGAGAACCCAACATGGGAGACAACAAAAGGAACGCAGATGTATAGAATAGACTTGTGGACTTTGTGGATGAGGGTAAGGGTGGGATGAGATGGGAGAAGGGCATTGAACCATGTTAATTGTCATGTGTCTAATCAATCGCCAGCCCAGGATTGATGCTCGGGACTGGTGCAGTGAGAATTCCCGGGGGGAAGGGAGGAGGGAGGGGGGACCCGGAGGGGAAGCATATGTAAACCCATGGTGATATCATGACAATGTATGGCAAAAACAATAATTAAAAAAATAAATAAATAAATAAATACAGGGAAATACAAAGCAAAAAGTCAACTTAAGAGTATGTAGGACATTCTGTATTTTGAATACTTCCACATAAAATTGAATTCCCAAGAATGCAAATCTTAATTTTAGGTGTCAAGAATAAGCACATTTTCTATATTCTACTGCAAGTTTATAGTTAAAAAAAGAAGAAAACTAGACTTCTTGTTTTTTCATTTCCTACACTTTTATTCCTTTCTTTTCCTTTCTTAAATGAACCTCTCTTTAAGTACTATATTTATTTTCTTATGACCGTTTTTCATGTTATAACTGTAGCTTCTGATCTTTATCCTATTTACATGTATATGACACAATTATATGCTTAAGCATCAATTCATTAAAGAAATTATTACACAACATTATCAAAGAAGTTGAGCATTATAAAAAAATCCCATCCTTAAAAGAACAGAAATATATAAAGTCACTCATTAAACAAATAGTTACCAGAACCTACTGTATAGCACAGTGAGTTCTATTCAGTGCTGTGGTGACCTAAATAGGAAAGAAATCTAAAAATGAGGGGATATATGTGTATGTATAACTGACTCACTTTGCTGTACAACAGAAACTAAAACGTTGTTAAGCAACTATACTCCAATAAAAATTAATTTAAAAAAAGACAAAATAAAATATGTAAATAGTTACTGAGCACCTATTGTGCACCAGACATTGTTCCAGACAGGGAGGATATGAGTGAATAGAACAGGCAAAAAGTCCCTGTTCTCACAAAGCTTACAATCTTTTCTAGAAAGACACTACATTCTTGAAATCTCTGGACAAAAGCTGATAATTGTCTCAAATTATAATCCTATTATATCCAATAATAATGGATTAATATATATAATAATGGATATATAATATTATAATGTAATATCCATTAAAGTCAGAAAATAAAATCAAGACATACTGCTAAAAATTAAAAGTAGTGCATGCAGAGGTACAGTTAAGAAGTGGAAACAAAAGAAGTAAATGTGGCAGAATGAGAGAGCAACACACTAGTTTTTCAACCTGCAGCAGAATGTTGGAAGAGTTGGCCCTAGAAGGCCTACTTGCTCCCTAACCACTAAAATTTGAATATCCTCTTTACAAAGGTGCTGAGAAATTAGTTTTATGCCTGTTAAACTGTAAAATGCTTCACTGATACCAGTTATTACTGTTTCTTATTCTTGAAAAATTGAGGAATGTTAATTTTGTGTCCATTTGGGTACCTCTAAAATTCTGCTTTATTTCAAATAGTTAACATGACATTATAAGCATAGAAACAGTTTTGGGAGAAAAAAAAAGTTTCATATGGTAAGAAGTTGAGAAGACATGAGGCTTTTAGCTGGCATGTAGTATAAGAAATCTACATTAAACATTTTTAATGCTATCATTAATAAAGCACAAGAAGAATACGTAATATTCATTGTCATTTTCTTCAATTACTTTACCACACACCTTTTAATAGGACTTTAATAGGCCAAGGAATGAGAAGACCTGGGCTCCAGCTCTAGCTGAACCCCTCAGGAGCCTGGCTGAATGCTGATGCCTAAAGAGAAAGGAATATCCCACACTCCTCTCTGCAAAGGTACCAAGAGGAGTATATCACACCACAGCCATGAAAGTGCCATTAGTTCCCAGGTGCTACCATAAGCCCATGTTTAACAGTATGACACTCAAGGATACCTTTTTTTTCCTAATGTCCTCTTGTTTAGACATTCGTTCATCTACTGCCCGAATTCCTTCACTGACAGATGACCGAAGACTCTTTAAAAAAATAAAGAAAACGTATTGCAGAAATTGTTCTGTGGCATTACAAAACTTATTAATTAAATTACACATAACGTAATTATCTTTGGGCCAGTATTATGTAGATACTGACAAAAATACATAATATCAAATACAACTGCTGTTGAGGGTACCCATGATTTGAGGGCAAAAAAATCACAAATATAAAGCCAAGATCACAGAGAATTAACAGCCAAAGGAATAATAATATTGGGTTGGCAAAAAAGTTAGTTTACTTTTTACCATAAGATGGCTCTAGTAGTGCTTGGCTGTCTTTAATTTCATTCGAAATAATTCTGTAAGACTGTATTATGACAGCTGTCATATCAGTATGCATTAAAAAAAATCAAGACTACTATATTTTTGTGTAGTTATTTTAATATTAAAGGAAAAAAAAGCAACATTTTCTGCATATTATGCTTTATTATTTCAAGAAAGGTAAAAATACAACTGAAATGCAAAGGAAGATTTGTGCAGTGTATGGAGAAGGCGCTGTGACTAACTGAAGTGTCAAAATGGCTTGCAAAGTTCTGTGCTGGAGACTTCTCACTGGATAGATTTTGTCACAGTTGAAAAGAGCAGTTGAAGTTAACAGCAATCAAACTGAGACTTTAACTGAGAACAATCAATGTTATACCATGCAGGAGATGGCCAACAAACTCAAAATATTCAAATCAACTGTTGAACACCATTTGCACCAGCTTGGTTATGTGAATCATTTTGATGTTTGTGTTCCACATAAGTGAAGCGAAGAAAGAACCTCCTTGACCATATTTCCATAGGTAATTCTCTACTTAAACGTAACCAAAATGTTTAATTTTTAAAACAAATTGTGAGGGGAGAGAGAAAAGTGGATTGCTGTTGTTGTTCAGTTGCTCAGTCATGTCCGTCTTTGCAACCCCGTGGACTGCAGCATGCCAGGCTTCCCTGTCCTTCACTATCTCCCAGAGTTTACTCAAACTCATGTCCACTGAGTCAATGATGCCATCCAACCATCTCATCCTCTGTGGATACTGTACAATTATGTGGAATGGAAGACCTCGTGGGGAAGCAAAATGCACCACCACATTCATCTGTAAGGCCGCTCTTCATCCAAAAGTGATGCTGTGTATCTGGTGGGATTGGAAGGGAATTCTCTATTATGAGCTCCTTATGGAAAATCAAATCATTAATTCTAACAAGTACTTGCTCCCAATTAAGACAAATTGAAGGCAGCACTAGATGAAAAGCATCTGGAATTAGTCAACAGAAAATGCATAATCTTGCATCAGGATAACTCAAGACAACATTTCTTTGACGACCAGGCAAAACTGTTACAGCTTGGCTGGGAAGTTCTGATTCATCCACCATAGTCACCAGACATTGCACCTTCAGATTTCCATGTATTTTGGTCTTTACAAAATTCTCTTAATGGAAAAATTTCAATTCCCTGGAAGACCATAAAAGACACCTGCAACAGTTCTTTGCTCAAAAATATAAAAAATTTGGGAAGATGGAATTATGAAGCTGCCTGAAAAAAATGGCAGAAGGTAGTGGAACAAAACTGTGAACACACTGTTCAATAAAGTTCTTGGTGAAAATGAAAACTGTGTCTTTTATTTTTACTTAAAAACCAGTGGAACTTGCTGGCCAACCCAATACATATACAATCACCATCATACGTGGTCAGAGTACAGAAAGAATCATCTGAATCAAAGAATAGGAAAATCTGGCACACGGGATGGAACTCGAGTCTGACTTGGAGAGCCTGTGGAGGCCGATGGTGGAGAAGAGGAGTCACTAGAAGACAGAGGGTGGAAAGGTACAACTGACAGGGCACACTCAGGGTTGGAGGGTGCACCTGGGTGCACAGCAGGCTTCATTTTGGAGAGAAGTAGAAATAAACAGGTGGGGATGATTTAGGAGAATTTTAGACTAGATTCTATCAGGAACTAAACAATCCTTAAGCACTGATATATCATGATGCCATGTTGTTCTAAGGATATTACGAATCAAGGAGTAAGGAACAGAATGGCCAGGAAAAGGCAGCTCATAGGTAGAGAAACATGTCCAGAAGCTAATAAATTAAACAAAATATGAAGAACCAGGGCAAAACAAAGGTAAAAGAAATGATCAACTAGCCATGGCAACCCACTCCAGTACTCTTGCCTGGAGAATCCCATGGACAGAGGAGCCTGGCAGGCTATATGGTCCATGGGGTCGCACAAGTCAGACATGACTTAGCGACTAAACCACCACCACCAGACAAATCACAAAAATTTTACAGAAAAGTGAATTAATTCATTCAATAAACATGAAATGTCTACTAACTGTCAGCCAATGAGGATACAATGATGAATTACAAAGAAACAGTCTTATCCCTCAATGATCTCAGAATCTCAGAGAAGCTTCTTGAGTTGAGATTAAAAAGGCAAGTGAGGTCTATGGTTGATGAGAAGGATGGTTATAAAGACAGCTGCAGAGTAAGGGATGGGAGGTGGTGCTGGCAGCTGGCAGTGTAGGACAAGAGCCTGATGGCATGAGAGCAGTCGAGGAAGTTCAAGCACAGGTCAGCAGAGTGGAGAGAGTTCAGAGAGCAGAGTGGAAGACTAATAAAGGATGGGGTTCGGGAAATGTCATGGCTACAGGTTGGGAGAAGGAAGAGAAGTCCTGAAAAGGAGGAAGGAAGGCCACACAGAGGCTGGTGTGGAATCCAGCAGCAGACCAAAAACTTCTTTCTCTTTACAAAAGGCACTTTAATAAGCTTTATAAAATTCAAACAAGACACAAACTTTCAAACAATCTTCTAGTTTAAGGCACAGCTCACAACTTAACCTTTTTCAAGAATTTTTTTCTTGCCCATTCCCCTCGGGACTTCTCAGCCCTGACACTGCCATTGTCCTGCATTCCCTACAGCTTTACCCAAGCAGAACCTCTCCACTGCATCATCTACTAAGAGCCTCGCCTGTGCCAGGCACTATCTCGAGGTGAGGTGCATAAGGTCACTTGGTCTGGCACGGTCCAGTGCTGACATGCACAGGGAGTGGGCACAGGATGGTACAGGGCTTCACAACTAAGGGAGGACGGAGGTCGAGGTGCCAAGCACAGACTAGAGGCTGAGGGGAGGACAGGGCGGCACAGTTTCTTTTAGAGGTGATACCACAACTCCCTCTCCACTGTTCACCCAGATGAAGTCCTTGTTCTCATGGCTTAGAGGCAGACAGTTCCATTGCCAAGGAAGAGATTTTTCTCAGAGAAACTAAGTATTACATGACATTTATATTATCCTTCAGTTACATCAAGGGTTAAATGGCTGGTATAAACTGGTCCACGAATCTAATTACATATAAAATATTGTCTGGGAAAATACTTGTAAAATGACAAATTTTAAAATATAAGTAAGCCAGTTCTAAGCTGCAGACCACTTGCACATGGATGAAATGGTATTAACAAATTTAAATTTTGAAATAACCTTCTCCTCCCCGACACTTAAACATGTCTACTCTTGAGAATTTGCTGTCTTCAAACCAAATATGTTTCTTAGGTTGTAATATCACATGCAAATCATTTATATTTTGAAAGTATTATACTACAATCATGGAACATTAAAAAACACCAATGACAACAATCACAACAATCTAACAGATTAATGAAAGAATTCTTGGAGAAGGCAAACAAGTGTAATATGCCCATAAGGCATAGATCACTTACTGTTATTTGGGGACTTACCAGAACCTCTTCTCGTAACTGTCCCAAAGGCACAGAAAGCTGATTGAGAGCCTTGTCCATACCAACCTAAAGGCAAATCATGTTGGCACAAATACATCAGGGCCAGGATTAACAGTGAAGCCTATGCTTAATAATCAAAGCAGTATTAAACTTAGGTTATTCTTCCTGTACAATTATATGCTATTAGTAACTAGATAACAAAAATGTTATTTTGCCATAAATATTGCTTATTGAATGTGAAAAACCTGTTGATATATAAGAACTATAAAATTAAGGAAAGTCATAATAAATAAAAAATTCCTATGCACAATTTGCCTTTGGATGAAATTTTAAATGACTTAAAAAACTAACAGGAAAAATAGCTATCTCTATTGTTTATGATAGTCAACCAGCTGATATGAAAGTCTGATGGACTATATCTCTCCTAAACATTATTACAACCCTTCAGAAAAATCCAAATTAAATAGGATGCAAATAAAATTTTCAGGGTTTCTAATCCTACTGGAACATTTATCTTAGTGGTAAATTCCCAAAAGCAAATATGGCTCATTATTCTCAATGCTTCTTGAAATTCCCATAGAGATGGCTATTTTCCATACCTCTTTTGAGAGTTAAAAACAAAATATGAACAAGACTTCTACAAGTAAAAAATCTCAAGTATTTCTAAATAACTTTTCCAAGTAATTGATAGGCTTCTTATAAACACTTTCTACATTTTTATAAAATGTATAAAAATAGGCTTCTTAATGATGAATTTTGGCCAATGTTTTCTCAACCTATCTCTGGCTAGCACATGTACCTGAAAGTAAATTAAACATTTCCTTAACAAGAGTTGATTTCTGCTCTCGGAAATTAGTCTAAACTGGTGAGATTTCATGGTACTCAATTAGCAACTAACAAAAACAAACACTCTTGGTATTGCTATCCTTTACTTTTCACCACTTCTAAATATGTCATTCAAAATATAATCAAACTAAACTAAAAACAAAAAATGTGTATCAAGAAAGTTTAGTGCCTTTATTAGTTAGATTAGCAATCCCTTCAAGTTTCTGGGGAAAAAAATTACTAAAACGTTTCTAAAAAGACTCAGAGCTGTTAAGAATAAACATGAGTGAGAAAAAAAAGTGTGCAGTACATATGCAAATACACTGACAGGTAGGAACTGTGGATTTCAAGTTTACCAGGTTTGTTGACAGGTTGACAAAGTCTGCGTAGTCCTTGTTGATGAGCTCAACCATGGCTGTTTTAAGCAGCTTATAGTAGAGCTCCAGGTCATCTCTAAGTGTTTCCAGCTGGACTCGCTTCCGACACTCAGACACAAAGTGATCAACGTCAAAGTCCTCCTGAAAATAAAACCAGAAAAAAAGAATTATCGCAACCATATCACATTTTACATATAAAAATAAAAGGAGAGAAAATAACAGAGAAACACCACTCTATTCATTTGAAAGGTTAACTGCTGTCAGGATAAAGCACTTTAAAACACACAGGACATAAAGGTGCTTGCAGACTATCAAGGTGCCAAGAGAGAGACGCCTGACCAAGAGCATTGTCTCCTGCTGCCTAAATCCTAAAAGGGATTTCATTTGTTTTTAACCACACACATTAAATAGGATCTTCTCAAAACAGAAATCGTTTATTTTTCCTTAAGTTTTAAAAGCAACAAATATTCACTGTGACAATTTCAACCTATAAATAAAGCCATGCCTCAGCATCCATGGGGGCCTGTTTTCAGGACCCCCAAGGACACCAAAATCTAGGTATGTCCTAGTCTCTAATATAAAATGGCACAGCATTTACATACATTTTAAATAATCTCTAGATTACATAATGCCTAATAAAATGTAAATGTTATATAGATAATTGAAAATATTATGTAAATAGTTGCCAACTATTTGTTGCAGCAAATTCAAATTTTGTGTTTTGAAACTTTCTGGAATTTTTTCCCAAATATTTTCACTGTGAGGATGGATGAAGTAACATACATCATATAGTTACAAATTTCCTTTTCTTGTTATGATAAATTTCAAGATTTACTCTTAAACTTTCAAATATACAGTACAGTATTATTAACAATAGTCACCATGCTATACATCACATCCCCACGACTTATTCAATTAATTAACTAGAAGTCTGTACCATTTGACCTCTTCACCTTCTTCGTCCACTCCCCACCTGCTGCTCTGGCAACCACCAATCTGTTCTCAGTACCTTTGAGTTAATTTTTGTTTTATTTTTTAGATTTCACATAAAAGTGAGACCATGATCATCTTTCTCTTAACTTATGTCATGTCATGTAGAATTAATGCCCTCAAGGTCCATCCACGTTGCCACAAATGGCAAGTTTTCTTTCTCTTTTTGAAATATTTTTATTTATTATTTCTGGTTGTGCTGCATCCTCATTGCTGCATGTGGGCTTTCTCTAGTTGTGGCGAGCAGGGGCTACTCTGTGTGGTGGTTTCTCTTGTTGTGGGCAGTGGACTCTAGAGCACAGGCGTGGCTCAGAGGCTTATCTGCTCTGTGGCATGTTCAATCTTCCCGGACTAGGGAACAAATCTGTGTCCCCTGCATTGGCAGGCAGATTCTTAGCCATTGTACTGTTGTAGAAACCAGTAATCGAGAAACCAAGCCCTACACTCGGAGAGTTGGATAACTCAGGTTTGCTACTCCAGCGGGCCCAGAGCAGTTAACACTCTAAGCTCTGAGCCCCAAACAAAGGGGTTACAGAGTTTTCACAGACTACAGTGGGCAACAGTAGCTGCTAATAGGCTGGTTTAAACTAAGCAGTTTCATGCGCACGGGAACAGCAGTCAAGATGGGGAGGGAAATGCCTGACCTTTACATGGATAGGCATGATTAAGCAGGTTTACAGGGGCTGGGGAATTGCGAAGAGCAGGACAAGGGTGGTGAGATAAGCTCCAGTTCCTAGTATTTTAAGTCCCCACTTTCTGAGACTATGTGACCTATGTGATCCAGACTTTGCAAGGAGCAAGCTGAGTTACACAGGCAGAACGAGCAGGAGGTTATGTAAAATTTTAACTTTTCCTTTTCAGTACCACCAGGGGAGTCTAGATTTATTTCCTTTTTATGGCTGAATAATATTCCTCTGTGTGTGTGCATATCATCTATTCATCTATTGATGGATACTAAGCCTGCTTCCATGTCTTAACTATTACAAATAATACTGCAGTGAACACTGGGGACCTACAAGTGTAAGCCTCACTGGCCACCAAAGCCAGGTGACCTAGAGTTGTCTCTGGGCAGCGACTGCAAACATTAGGGCACCAGACAAGTACACAAATACCTTTCTAAGAGATACTGTCCAGCTGGAATGAGGCAGAGAGAGAAAATGGCTCCTGCCAGCCTCCAAGCCCCCAGAGAGCGTTAAATTAGAGGCCAGCCCCTCAGGCTGATGTTTTAAGATAAACAAGCTTCTTTCACAGAAAGTCTGGGCCATTTTCAGCCGCTGTCCCTGTGCCAGGCCCCAGGAGGGTGACCAAGTTCGTGCTGCCCTTCAAAAGCTGTTCCTCAGATCATGAGCCTGTGGGTCTTGCAGATGCCAGTTCCACTGACTTTCAAAGGCAGATGTTTGGGGGCTTATCTCCCAGGTGCAAGTCTTTAAAGGAGGGGTGCCAAGTTCAGGCTTCAGACCCTTCACTTCTCAGGGAGCAGCTGGGGATGGTAGCTTCCTTCCAATTGTGGGTGAACATGCTAGGAGTGGGGTGGATGGTGAGGCTATGTCTCAGACTCTCCTATCCACTTTGATGTGGGTTGTTTGCCAGATGTGCAGGAGCTGCTCAGAGGAGGAAACTATTCCATGTGTAGCTACTGATTTCATGTGTCCATGGGAGGAGGTAAGTATTGCAGGATCCTTCTTGAATGAAACCCTTGACCTTCTTCTATGTTCACATGCACAAACACACACACATGCACAGAATCTTAATAAACCTTTTCTAAGCTATTTTTCTCCTTTTACATATAACTTCAATGTATAACTTTCATAATAGATATTAATTGGTATTGACATTGTATATGAATGTTGAGTATTCAACTGAACAGATGTTCAAAATCTTTCAAAACCAACTTCCAAGCATTGTTCACAGAATCATTATGCCCTGTTTCCCTTTATAACATTCTGATGCCTCTGGTAGGCACACAGGCATACAGACAGCAAATTACTGTCTACTTATGACTTCAGTACTAACTGAGCTGTTTAGTTAACAAGTATCAGGCATGATGATTCCCAAACTTGTTAAGGCCACTTATCATCAAAATTACATAATTTTATTAAACATTGAAAAATAAACAAAATATAACTACAAAATGATAATGGTTTTCATAAGGCAGATGCTTTGCAAAGACCTGATACTGAGTAACTGATTAGACAATTTTTGCTGAATTATATTAAATATATGAGATTACCATGAACTAGGTATTACTGAGCGAAGGAGGATCATACAAAGGAAGGATTCTAGACCAGATTCTCTGCAAATGCCTTAGGGTTCTCATTCAACTTCAAGTACAACAAAAAAAAATCTAATTCACAGACAAATTTTCAGAGAAAAGAGTTTTGCGCCACATCAATGTAGAACAAATGTACACATATGTTAAGGATAACATGCACCATTCCATAAGACTACTTATAAAAACTGACTTTCTTAATTAATTACCCAAACACCTGCTATAATAGTGTCAGATAAGAGATTTCTTACCAAACTATAATTTCACAGCCACCTAGTGAAAAACCATCTGTTTCTTTTACTTCTTGAGACTACCTCAGATAACACCTTAGACTCACAGTTACACAACAATCACAGAAACAATGTGGGGGCAGGACTCAGCCTGGCATCTCAGCCTTGATACTGACCAGCTGTGTGACTCTACGCAGAGCACTCGGCTTGTTACTTTGAAAGTATGAACTTCAAATGGATGAAGTTCACATCTGAACTTCATGATGGCATTCTAAATCATATACCTTGAGCTCTAACAAATGCTATTAGGCAATATTAGTGCTCAATTTGCCATTTATATATTTCTTCTTGGATAAACAAATGTTGCACTACACAAGAGAAAATGACTCAGAACATCTATGAATATTAGATTAGGCAGCTTTTGCTATGACAGCAAACAACTTCTTATTCACAGAAGCATATAGTAACTGCCACATTTCATTTACCAGAAAGTTTCACTTTACACTGTAGATTTACTAAACATCCAGCAATTGATACTATTATCTAGAAAATATCCACATGGAAGAGAATGAATTTAGATACCAACCTCACACTATACACAAAAATTTAACTCAAGATAGATTAAAAGACAAATAGAAGAGCTGAAACAATAAAACTCTAAGAAGAAAACAGGTGAAAATCTGTGTGACCTTGAGTTAGGCAGCCATTGACACAAAAAGCATCAACCAAACAGATAAACTGAAGTCAATCAAAATTAAAACTTGTGTGTTGAAACACATTATTTAAAAAGTGAAAAGACAACCCAGCGAATGGGAGAAAATATTTGCAAATCATGTATTTGACAAGGGTCTAATACCCAGAGTACAAAAACTCTTACAACTCAACAGTTAAAAGACAAATAATCCAATTAAAAAATTAGCAAAGGATCTGAATAGACATTTCTCCAAAGATATACAAATAGCCAATCAGCAAATAAAAAAGTAAAAACAACTCAAGAGTTTGGCTGTGATGTGGAATAGAGTGATATAAAAATGACTAGAGGCAGGAGGGTCAAGAGGAAGAGACCAAAGCACGAGCATGTTTGAAAGCCGGTGGGGATGAGGTCTGAGGAGAGGTGAATCAGAGGGTGGGGAGAGTACCAGGGGGTCTGGGCTCCAAGCATGGGGAGGAGTAGGGTAGGCAGGACCAACCTCAGGAAGGAAAACCCCTTTTCCAAATAGGCAAGGAGGAGAAAGGAAATGGGTACAAATACAAGAATGGAGTTGTCATCAGTTAAGATGAACAAGTTCCCATCTGATGGCACAATTTTTTCAATAAAATAGAAGTCATATGCTGGGATAGAAGGATAGATTTCAACAGCACACCTAGGTGAATGGGTCTAACTTATCTTTGTTAGCAGCCTCTTCTCTCCTGTACTACTAGTATCTTATGTCCTATTTCATGTATTAGTTGGCTATCAACCCTCGCTAAGAATTTTTGTATTTTTTAAGCTGACAAAACTAATGATATGATGTCATGACCACCTCTACTATCAAGTGATAGAGGTACGCAAGTGACAGCACCTCTACTACCATCTGCCACTCTTGTCTTTTGATCACCTACATCTTTCACAAATCTGTCCTCTGCTCTGTATTTCTCATTAGATCTTACAAGGACCACTGAAGCATTTTAAGTAACCTCTTTTTTTCTCTGTGTTCAGAAAAGTAGTTGGTTGTTTCTTAAGCATTTATTAAATAATTTCCTAAAAGTCTAGATACCACTATGACATTGAGTTAGGACTGAAATGCATGTGCAAGAATGGCCCAAATCAAAATATTAGCTCACCAGTTCAAATCCAACATAATTTCCCCTTGAAATAGAACCCTATATTAACTTGAAGTAACCAGTAGCACAGCATCCTCTAACACGGGTTCAATGCAACAAACATGACTACGTAATTTCCTGCTTTACATCTGACTGTAACTCATCAAGCTCATACCCCTCAGTGCAGTACACAGAACTTGCAGTCCCACCCAACTGTCTTTCTACTTTTCCAGTCTCAATTCTGGTCATCCTCCCAGCCTCTCTGGACTAAGTCCAGTTTCTCAGCACACACTGCAGTCTTTCTGTGACCATACTCAAAAGCCAAAATCTTATCTACCCTTGTACTATCCAGTCTAGACTGCTGGTTGACACAAAGCAGGTGATCAGTGAAGTGAAGTGATAGTCACTCAGTCGTGTCCAACTCTCTGCAACCCCATGGACTGTAGCCCACCAGGTTTCTCAGTCCATGGGATTCTCCAGGCAAGAATACTGGAATGGATTGCCATTTCCTTCTCCAAGGTGATCAATGAGTGCCTGTTTATTGAATGAATGATTGCTACCATTGTCCTAACAGGGCCTCATCATGTGTGTGAGGAAGTTTCTTTCGACTGGAAACAAAGTTTCCAAGGACTGGATTTTTTTTTTTTTGAGTAACCTCCACTCCCCTAATGCAAATGACACGTTCTCTTAACTTTCTCACAGGCACAAATTACAATATACATTGTGTCAGACTTAATACAACCCCAAAGGTAAACTCTCTACCTATCATTTCTGCCATGTGACCAAAACTTTTAAAATGTCTCTCTGAAGTAAACATAAATTGCAAGTAATCTTTATCTCCAAGTCTCACCTAGAAAATCAACATTTAACACAGGGCAGCTGTCCTATATATTTTTCTTTTACATGTGGTCACATTTATTAGCACTACAAATTACAGAGCACATTCAGAGCCTTAGGAGGCATGAAAGAATATGAAACTGCTGCCATTTCAGCCACCTCCTCAGTTTGCTCTCTCCTTCATCAAGTTCTATTTTAGAACTTATTTTGAGGTTTCTACTTTCTGAAAGCCTTTCTTCCCAAAGGCATTCTATCAGTTCAGAGCAAGAAACATGGTGGGGCTAGCAAGTCAGAAAGAATGCTGGTGTTGAGCATGAAGGAAGCCTTGAAGCAGGCAAAAGTTGGTCAAGTTAAGCTCTCTTTATTCTGAGATTCCTGAACAGAACAAAGCCCGTATCTCTGCTTGTGCCTTGGCTTCTTTCAGCATACCTCACTTCTTCACGCTCTTTCTACCCTTGCTCCAGGACAGTTCTCAGCCAGGGGATGGAACAAAGTGTTTCTGGATCAGCAAGTTCACTTTGTACTCCCTTTCAAATTACACCCTTCATTACAAAGGTTTAGCAGAAACATCACTGTACAAGAACAAGAGTACATTATTTCTGGGTCTAGATGGCCTGCATAATAAAAATGACAAGGCCACATGGAGAAGATCCAGATGCAGATGCTTTTTTTTTAAACTACATCACTTAATTTTTTTATTATAGTTGACATACAATGTTGTGCTAGTTCCAGGTGTACTGCAAAGTAGATCATTTATATGCATACATATATCCACTCTTTTT
The DNA here is from genome assembly GCA_007570785.1 of Antilocapra americana. Taxonomy (NCBI): domain Eukaryota; kingdom Metazoa; phylum Chordata; class Mammalia; order Artiodactyla; family Antilocapridae; genus Antilocapra; species Antilocapra americana. The sequence goes on from ML660238.1 coordinate 141,365, forward strand.
TGGATTCTTTTCCCATGTAGGTTACTACAGAGTGCTGAGTAGAGTTCCCTGTGCTACATAGTAAACCTTTGCTAATCTATTTTATATATCGTAGTGTGTATATGTTAATCCCAATCTCCTAATTTATCACCTCTCCCAATGTTTCCCCTTAGGGAACCATAAAGGTCCATCTAGTCAAAGCTATGGTCTTTCCAGTAGTCATGTATGGATGTCAGAGTTGGACTATAAAGAAAGCTGAGCACAGAATTGATGCTTTTGAACTGTGGTGTTGGAGAAAACTCTTGAGAGTCCTTTGGACTGCAAGAAGATCCAACCAGTCCATCCTAAAGGAATATTCAGTCCTGAATATTCATTGAAAGGACTGATGCTGAAACTGAAACTCCAATACTTTGGCCACCTGATGCAAAGAACTGACTCACTGGAAAAGACCCTGACACTGGGAAAGATTGCAGGTGGGAGGAGAAGGAGACGACAGAGGATGAGATGGTTGGATGGCATCACCGACTCAATGGACATGAGTTTGAATAAGCTCCAGGAGTTGGTGATGGACAGGGAGGCCTGGTGTGCTGCAGTCCATGGGGTCACAAAGAGTCAAACACGACTAAGTAACTGAACTGAACTAAACCATAAATTTAATTTTGAGATCTGTGTGTCTGTTTTGTGAATAAGTTAATTTGTTATCATTTTTCAGGCTTCCCAGGTGGCTCTGTGGTAAATAATCTACCTGCCAATGCAAAGAAACATGGGAGACGTGAGTTTGACCCGTGGGTTAAGAATATCCCCTGGATAAGGAAATGGCAAACTACTCCAGGATTCTTTCCTGGAGAATCCCATGGACAGAGGAGTCTGGCAGGCTATAGTCCATGAGGTTTCAAAAAGTCGCTTAAGACTGAGCATACACGCATGCATGTATCATTTTTATTAGAGTCCAAATGTAAATGATATATCTGTCTTTCTCTATCTGACTTACTTCACTTAGTATGAAAATCTCTAGGTCCATCCATGTAGCTCCAAATGACATTATTTTGCTCTTTTTTATGAACAATATGGAAGTTCCTTTAAATACTAAATACATAACTACCATATCATTCAGCAACCCCACTCCGGGGCATATATCTGAAGAAAATCATCATTTGAAAAGATACACGCGCCCTAATATTCACTGCAGCACTATTTGCAATGACCAAGACATGCAAACAATCTAAAAGTTCACAGGAATGGATAAAGAAGATGTGGTGTTGTTCACTCCCCAAGTGACCCCTTTGTGACCCCGTGGACTGCAGCACATCTGGCTTCCCTGGCCCTCACCATCTCCCCAAGTTTGCCCAAGCTCATGTCCATGTGGTACACACTACTCAGCTATAAAAAAGAACAGATGCAAATACTTTTTAAAACCAGAGACTGTGAACTGAATGCAAGTATCAAAAAGATAAACTATTGAAGCTAAAAAGAAAAAAACATACTATGACTTGAAGTCATCAAAAAAACAAAAAAAGTAACAGACTTAAATTCAGTTGCTCAAAAGTTGAAGTGTCTACTGAGCCAAAACGTTTAACTTTTTAACACTGAAAGCAGCCACTAAGAGGTATCAAAACCCCCAATCCTTAGAAATAAAGCATAACTATTCCTTGATGGTGTATGTACAGTCCCAGAGCATTACACCAAAAAACTATGCAAAGTTCCTCCCAGCTCGGATTCAAATTTTGGACATTTTCAAGGCTGTGCCTGATAAAACTTTTAATAGCCATACTACTTCAATTCTGTTTATGTAAGTTTATGTCCTATATTTACCTGCAGACCAACTTCAAGTTCACCTTATAAAAAGTAGAGTAACTTTAGAAAAGTAAAATGGTTTGCTTTGTTGTACTGCAACAAAATCAGTAATAAGATTCTAATCTTTGAAATATCCCATTCAGGAACTTTAGGCAAACATTAAAGAAAAACTTTCGACTGAGTGCCTTCTCCACCCACCTAATCCCTGGGTAGGGACGTGGGTTCAGAGATTTGGTCAATACTTTCGTACTGAGCTTCTAGGTGCAAGGCGGTGGTCGACAAACTTCTGTCTGCCCAGGATCTGGCAATTCCCACTGCACTGCATGGTAACGGGCTCGGGTAATAACAGGAGCTTTTACACCTAGCTCAAAACCACTTGCCCACAACTTCAGGCCTTTTCGTCACTATGCACAATTTCACAAAAGAGTTTTCTCACAGAAGGCTGCCCCGGCCACACCTGAGACCAAAAGACTCACTGCGAAGGCAGCGAGGTCCCGCCGAGGGCTGATCCGGGGCGTGCGCGGCCCAGGACCCAGCAAGAGCAGCCCGAGGAGGCCCCGGAGGGAAAGGAAGGCAGGCCACCCGCCTCGGCTCGGGGAGCGCAACCCTGGCGCGCACCTTCATGAATTCGTCCTTGTCGAAGCACAGCGTGTCCGGCCCCTTGGGCAGGTTCATTCTACTTTTCTCCATCCCGCCGGACGCCGCCGCTCAGCGCCAACGCCGGGCGAAGGGAAGAAGGAAGACCCTGTGCGCGCCGACCTGGCAGCCGCTGCCAGTTTCCGCGGCACAGAGAGAGCCACTTCCGCCAACATGGCAGCGGCGCGGCCGCGCCCAATCAGCAAAGGCTTCGCGGGCCGGCCTCCGCCCGCCGCCGCCAAGAGGGGCGTGGGGACCGCAGCTGCCACCGCACTGCAAGTCATGCTGCCTCCATTCGGCGGAGGGCGGCACTGCAGCTCAGGCAAACGGTTGGGCAGTCTGGCTCCCAGTGAGGTAGGTCTGAGGCTGACGAGCACTAGCTGGAGGAGTCTGGGGCTCCCTCTAGAGCCACCGTTTCCACTGGGAAAAATCTACCTGGAGCATTCTTCCAGGATATTCTCCCTGATCTTGCTCCAGGGTCTGGCTCAGATCCAGGTGGGAGTTCGGAGTAATCTTGGGTCTTCACTCTTCTTAAGGGAGCACCTTTGAGTAACTTTGATCTTCACTCTTCTTAAAGAGCACCTCATCACCTACCTAGTCAAAACATAGCACACAAATACATGTGCATACATATTTATTTTTCATCTAAGCCAGTGTCTACTTAAAAACCATTCACAACCTAAAAGTTGAGAGTTATGTTTTATTCCATGAGAGTTTTTAAGACTTCAAGTCCGGGAGATAGCAGCACAGGTGACCCTGAGAGAACTGCTCTGAGGAGGCAGGGAGGTGGGGAACAGGCTATATAGAAGTTTTGCAACAAAGTGTAGGTAGTCTGGACGTCAAAAATGTTTTGTGACTTAAAGAAAACCAGACATCCCAAGTTGAGAAATTTAGTGCTTTTCTGTGTAAAGGAAGAGTCAAGAGACTAGGCTTACTGAAATTATTCCTTTGATATGCCCCTCAACTCTCTGGGGCCAGTAGTCTGTTTTCACATCCTGAGCTTCCTCAGGACTCACCATAGGGAATTGCTGCAGTTTGATGGCTACTAGATGGCAGGCACTATTTCCATCCTGAATACCCTAAGGGCTCACTAGCTCACCTTCCATGGTGGCTGCAATTGCTAATGACTGTGATATGCTTTGTTGATTGATATGGAAGAAACTATTCCACATCTCCTTCCTCAGTGATCAATTCAAAGAAAAGAAAGCCTTCCTTAGTGATCAATGCAAAGAAATAGAGGGAAACAATACAAAGGGAAAGACTAGAAATCTCCTCAAGAAAATTATAGAGATACCAAGGGAACATTTCATACAACGATGGGCACAACAAAGGACAAAAATAGTATGGAACTAACAGAAGCAGAAGATATTAAGAAGAGGTGGCAAGAATACACAGAAGAACTATACAAAAAAGATCTTCACGACCCAGGTAATCATGATGGTGTGATCACTCACCTAGAGCCAGACATCTTGGAAGGTGAAGTCAAGTGGGCCTTAGGAGGCATCACTACAAACAAAGCTAGTAGAGGTGATGGAATTCCAGTTAAGCTATTTCAGATCTTCAAAGATGATGCTGTGAAAGTGCTGCACCCAATATACCAGCAAATTTGGAAAACTCAGCAGTGGCCACAGGACTGGAAAGGGTCAGTTTTCATTCCAATCCTTAAGAAAGGCAATGGCAAAGAGCACTCAAACTACCACACAATTGCACTCATCTCACACACTAGTAACATAATGCTCAAAATTCTCCAAGCCAGGCTTCAACAATGCATGAACCGTGAACTTCCAGATGTTCAAGCTGGTTTTAGAAAAGGCAGAGGAACCAGGGATCAAACTGCCATCATCTGCTGGATCATCAAAAAAGCAAGAAAGTTACAGAAAAACATCTACTTCTGCATATTGACTATGCCAAAGACTTTGACTCTGTGGATCACAATAAACTGTGGAAAATTCTGAAAGAGATGGGAATAGCAGACCACCTGACCTGCCTCTTGAGAAATTTGTATGCAGGTCAGGAAGCAACACTCAGAACTGGACATGGAACAACAGACTGGTTCCAAATTGGGAAAGGAGTACATCGAGGCTGTATATTTTCACCTGGCTTATTTAACTAATGTGCAGAGTACATCATGAGAAACACTGGGCTGGAAGAAGCACAAACTGGAATCAAGATTGCTGGGAGAAATACCAATGACCTCAGATATGCAGATGACACCACCCTTATGGTAGCAAGTGAAGAACTAAAGAGCTTCCTGATGAAAGTGAAAGAGGAGAGTGAAAAGGTTGGCTTAAAGTGCAGCATTCAGAAAACTGACATCATGACATCTGGTCCCATGACTTCATGGCAAATAGATGGAGAAGCAATGGAGACAGTGACAGACTTTATTTTGAGGGGCTCCAAAATCACTACATATGGTGACTGTAGCCATGAAATTAAAAGATGCTTGCTTGTTGGAAGAAAAGTTATGACCAACCAAGACATCATATTAAAAAGCAGAGACATTACTTTGCCAACAAAGGTCAATCTAGTCAAAGCAATGGTTTTTCCAGTAGTCAGGTACAGATGTAAGAATTAGACTATGAAGAAAGTCGAGCACCAAAGAACTGATGCTTTTGAACTGTGGTGTTGAAGAAGACTCTTGAGAGTCCTTTGGACAGCATGATCAAGCCGATCCATCCTAAAGGAAATCAGTCCTGAATATTCATTGAAAGGACTGATGCTGAAACTGAAACTCCAATAGTTTGGCCACCTGATGCGAAGAACTGACTCTGTGGAAAAGACCCTGATGCTGGGAAAGATTGAAGGCAGGAGGAGAAGGGGACGACAGAGGATGAGATGGTTGGATGGCATCAACCACTCAGTGGACATGAGTTTGAATAAACTCCAGGAGTTGGTGATGGACAGGGAGGCCTGGCATGCTGCAGGCCAAGGGGTCACAAAGAGACAGGCACAACTGAGTGACTGAACTGAGCTGATTCCGTTTTTCACTAGGAATAACAAATTTTTCTGTTGGAGGCCAGTATCCATGTGATTGGGCTTCCCTGGTGGCTCAGCAATAAAAATTCCAGCTGGTAGTGAAGGAGAGGTAGGTTTGACCCTTGGGTTGGAAAGATTACCCTGGCGAAGGAAATGGCAATTCACTCCAGTATTCTCACCTGGGAAATCACATGAAAAGAGGAGCCTGGTGGGCTACAGGCCATGGGGTTGCAAAAGATTTGGACATGACTTAGAGACTAAATGATAACAGCAAATCAATGTGATCATACACCCAACCCAACTTTCTCAGACTTTCTCCCTCCTCTTACCCCCATACATCCTAATTTTATTTTGACATTTTTCTTTCTTTTTCTCTTCTTCACTTTCCCAAGGTCCCTCCCTCTGGCTCTGAATGCCATGATCAAATGATGAGAATTCACTCTTATTTTTTTCTCCTAGAGACTGATAACTCAAACTACAAGCCTCACTTGACACTCTTCACCCTACAACTCTTATTCCTGCAGATTTTGCCTTTATACGCCATGTCTAGGCTGCTCCTCCCAAGACTGTCTTCACCTTGGAGATAACATTAACCCCTAACAGTCCTTAAGAAAGAGTGGGACAGAGGAAGACAACACCTCAAAATGAGATTTTTGCATTCAAGTTAGTGCAAATAGGAAACTGGTCACATTTTTAAAATGTGATATAGGTCTGGGCCAGTCCTGCCTTTGAGTGTTCGAGTGTCTCCTGCAGATGCATGGGTCAGCAGTGGCCTGCTGTGAGGACAGGGACTGTGGCTTCAGCAGACTGGGGAAGCACGGTGTGTGAGCCCCACCAAAGAGCCACCGAGTAGACAACCCACAAACTGGAGATCAATTATACCAAAGAAGTTCTCATACTGTTATGAAAGTTTTAAGGCCTACAACAGATTTCCCAATGTGGAGATCCAGCAAACTGACTGAGAACTCTCAGGAAATTTGACCTTGAAGGTCAGTGGGATTTGATTACAGGACTTCCATGGGATGGGTGAAAGAGACCCTTAGAGGGCACAAACAAAACCTTGTGCACACTAGGACCCAAGAGAAAGGAGCAGTGACCCCACAGGAGACTGAGTGAATTTGCCTGTGAGTGTCCAGGAGTCTCCAGGGGAGGCCTGGGTCAACATGGCTATTGTGGGGTCAGGGACACTGAATACAACAGTCCTGTCATAAACCATTTTGAAGGAGGTTGCCATTACCCTACCATAGCTCAGCCTCAAGCCAACTATAGGGAGGGAACACAGCCCCACCCATCAATAGAAAATTATATTAAAGATTTACTAAGCATGTCAGAGCAAGACCCAGATTCCCTCACAGCCAATCCCTCCAATCAGGAAGCTTCCACAAGTCTCTTATCCTCATCCATCAGAGGGCAGACAGAATAAAAACCAAAATTACAGAAAATTAACCAAACTGATCACTTGGACCACAACCTTGTCTAACTCAAGTTAGACTATGAGCATGCCATGTAGGGCCACACATGATGGATGGGTCATGTTAGAGAGTTCTGAAAAAACATGGTTCACTGGAGAAGGGAATGGCAAACCACTTCAGTATTCTTGTCTTAAGAATCCCCATGATCAGTTAAAAAAAAGGCAAAAAGATATGACACTGAAAGATGAACTCCCCAGGTTGGTAAGTGCCCAATATGCTACTGGAGAAGGATGGAGAAATAGCTCCAGAAAGAATGAAGAGGCTGAGCCAAAATGAAAACAATGCCTAATCATGGATGTGACTGGTGATGGAAGTAAATTCTGATACTGAAAAGAATAGTATTGCAAAGAAAACTTGAATGTTGGGTCCATGAATTCAGGTAAATTGGAAGTGGTCAAACAGGAGATGGCAAGAGTGAACATCAACATTTTAGGAATCAGTGAACTAAAATGGACTGGAATGGGTGAATTTAATTCAGAGGACCATTATATCTACTACTATGGGCAAGAATCCCTTAGAAGAAATGGAGTGGCCCTCATAGTCAACAAAAGAGTGCAAAGTGCAGTACTTGGAAGCAATCTCAAAAGTGACAAAGTGATTTCTATTCATTTCCAAGGCAAACCATTCAGTATCACAGTAATCCAAATCTATGCCCCAACCACTAACGCTGAAGAAGCTGAAGGTGAATGGTTCTATGAAGACCTACAAGACCTTCGGAAGTAACAACAACAAAAAGGTCTCCTTTTCATCATAGGGAAGTGGAATGAAAAAGTAAGAGATACCTAGAGTAATAGGCAAGTTTGGGCCTTGGAGTATGAAATGAAGCATTGCAGAGACTAACAGAGTTTTTCCGTGAGAATGTGCTGGTCATAGTAAACATCCTCTTCCTGCAACACAAGAGATGACTCTACACATTAACATTACGAGATGGTCAATACTGAAATCAGATTGACTATATTTTTTACAGCCGAAGATGAAGAAGCTCTATACAGTCAACAAAAACAAGACCTGGAGCTGGCTATGGCTCAGATCATGAACTCTTTATTGCCAAATTCAGACTTAAACTGAAGAAAGTAGGGAAAACCACTAGACCATTCAGGTATGACCTAAATCAAATCCCTTACAATTATACAATGAAAAGTGAAAGTGAATGCTGCTCAGTCATGTCCAACTTTATGCAACCCTCTGGACTATAGGGTCTATGGAATTCTCCAGGCCAGAATATTGTAGTGGGTAGCCTTTCCCTTTTCCAGGGAGAATTATACAGTGTAAGTGACAAATAGATTCAAGGAATTAGACCTGATAGAGTGCCCAAAAAAGTATGGATGGAGATTTGTAACACTGTACAGGAGATAGGGATCAAGACCATCCCCAAGAAGAAGAAATGCAAAAAGGCAAAATGGTTGTCTAAGCAGGCCTTACAAATAGCTGAGAAGAGAAGTGAAAGGCAAAGGAAAAAATGAAAGATACACCCATTTGAATGCAGAGTTCCAAAGAATAGCAAGGAGAGATAAGAAAGCCTTCCTCAGTGATCAGTGAAAAGAAACAGAGGAAAACAATACAATGGGAAAGACTAGAGATCTTTTCAAGAAAATGAGAGATACCAAGGGAATATTTCATGCAAAATGGGCACAATAAAGAACAGAAACAGTATAGACCTAACAGAAGCAGAAGATATTAAGAAGAGGTGGCAAGAATACACAGAACTATACAAAAAAGATCTTAATGACCCAGATAAACATAATGGTGTGATCACTCGTCTAGAGCCAGACATCCTGGAGTGTGAATCAACTGGTTTTACGAAGCATCACTGCAAACAAAGCTAGTGGAGGTGATGGAATTCCAGCTGAGCTATTTCAAATCCTCAAAGATGATGCTGTGAAAGTGATGCGCTCAATATGCCAGAAAATTTGGAATACTCAACAGTGGCCACACAGGACTGGAAAAGGTCACTTCTCATTCTAATCCCAAAGACAGGCAATGCCAAAGAATGTTCAAACTACCACACAATTGCCCTCATCTCACACTAACAAAGTAACGCTCAAAATTCTCCAAGCAAGGCTTCAACAGTACATGCACCAAGAACTTCCAGATGTTCATTCAAGCTGAATTTAGGAAAGGCAGAGGAACAAGAGATCAAATTGCCAATATCTGCTGGTCCATGGGAAAAGCAAGAGAATTCCAGAACAACATCTACATCTGCTTCATTGACTACACTAAAGCCTTTGTGTGGATCACAACAAACTGGAAAATTCTTCACGAAATGGGAATACCAGACCACCTGATCTGCCTCCTGAGAAATCCATGTGCAAATCAAGAAACAACAGTTAGGACCGGACATGGAATAATGGACTGTTTCCTAACTGAGAAAGAAGTATGTCAAGGCTGTATATTGTCACCTTGTTTATTTCACTTATATGCAGATTATATCATGTGAAATGCTGGGCTGGATGAAGCACAAGCTGGAATCAAGATTGTGAGGAGAAATAACAATAACCTCAGATATGCAGATGACACCACCCTTATGGCAGAAAGTGAAGAATCAAAGAGCCTCTTGATGAGAGTGAAAGAGGAGAGTGAAAAAGCTGGCTAAAACTCAACACTGAAAAAACTAAGATCATGGCATCTAGTCCAATCACTTCGTAGCAAATAGATGGGGAAACAACGGAAACAATGACAGGCTTTATTTTTTTTACTCCAAAACCACTGCAAATGTTGACTGCAGTCATGAAATGTAAAGATGCTTGCTCCTTGGAAGAAAAGCTTTACCAACATAGACAGCATATTAAAAAAGTAGAGACATTACTTTACTGACAAAGATTGATATAGTCAAAGCTATGATTTTTCCAGTAGTCATGTATGGATGTGAGAGTTGGCCTGTACAGAAGGCTGAGCGCTGAAGAATTGATGCTTTTGAACTGTAGTGTTGAAGAAGACTCTTGAGAGTCCCTTAGATTGCAAGGCGATCAAACCAGTCAATCCTAAAGGAAAGCATCCTGAATATTTACTGGAAGGACTAATGCTGAAGCTGAAACTCCAATACTTTGGCCACCTGATGCAAAGAACTGACTCAACTGACAAGACCTTGATGTTGGGAAAGATTGAAGGCGGGAAGAGAAGTGGACCTCAGAAGATAAGATGGTTAGATGGCATCAATGACTCGATGGACTTGAATTTGAGCAAGCTCTGGTAATTGGTGATTGACAGGGAAGACTGGCTTGCTGCAATCCATGGGGTCACAAAGAGTCAGACACAACTAAATGACTGAAGTGAACTGATAGAATCCAAACCAGTGTGCTCACTAGCATTAGACCTGGAAAGTCTTGTCAAAGAGAATATCCCTGGTAATGTCTAGGGAAGCTAACAGAGAGAATAAGAGCTGGAATCTATCTGGAAAATGAAATAAATTGCAACTATGAAATGTACACACTCTTTGGAAATCCGTATTGTTTGTTTTTGGTTCATTTACTCTTAGTGAAAATTTTCAAACATGCACACAGCTCTGGACAGCACAGAAAACCCCACCCCACTCTATATATCCATCACTTTGCTTCAGCAGTCATCTGTCCTCTCCTACCACTTCACTAACACTCCCCTTTTTGGTCTGGAGTGTATTTAAAGACAAATTCGAAGCACCACATCATTCCCTGCTCCCCAAATACCTCCATTTAGAAGTCAAAGCAAAAGAAAAAAAAAACAACAAACACATTTTCTTACAAATCGCCAATATCCCACCTAATAAAATTAGCAATTTTAATAACCAATCCATATTGGCTCTGAGAGTGTGACTTTTAGCTCAATGCTACAGTGTTACTGAGTGATAACTGCAAATCCCACAGCACAGGTTACACATTTACACTTTTAACCAAGGCACCAAGGTGTGGGGTTGGGGAAAGAATGCTGGGCAGACCAAGTAAAAATGGCTAGGAAACCCTGCCTTCTCTAAAACTCTAAATGAACTAGAACTCTTTTCTTTCCTTCATTATAATTTACTTCTGTAATTGTTCCCAGGCCTTTAGTAAAGAAATGTACCTAAATTTACACAGGCTAGTGTGCTAATCTTGGGGATGCTGAAGGGATTAGGAGGCAAATGATAACAAGGGTCTCTGCTGCCTGCTCTGCTTGGAGCCACAGTCTGTAGCAGCGGCGCTGCCCCCCCCCCCCCCCCAAGGCGAAAACAACAGGGGGGACCCAAGTTGCTAGTGAAGCATCAAGGAGAGGATAAAGTAAACATGGAGATTAAGTCTAAACCTGCCCAGAGGACACTTCCACTGATAGCTGATATTCTGTTGGTGCATATAATCTCACTCTTAACAGTGCTTGCCTTTGCCTAAAGCCTGTTTCCTGTGTGCTGGCTGCCCTGCCCTGACCCCTCCCCAGATCCCTACTGCGGCCTTGGGTGGCAGTCATTAGAGATTAATAACGCAGCTCTGCAGGGGTCCTCTGGCCAGCTTCTGACTGGTTCATTGTCTATGCTGTTAAATATTTGAATATCACCTTTAGTGAGATAGCTATTTCATAGAAAATAGAAACTGGAAGATTAAACTATAAAATAATTTTACTTATTTATTTTGGGCTGTGCTGGGTCTTTGTTCCTGCACGGGCTTTTCTCTAGTTGTGGATAGTGGGGGCTACTCTTTAATTTTGGTGCATGGATGTCCCATTGTGGTGGCTTCTCTTGTGGAGCACAGGGGTTCGGTAGTTGTAGCTTCTGGGCTCTAGTGCATAGGCTCCATAGTTGTGGCACACAGGCTTAGTTGTGGGATCTTCTTGGATCGGGTATTGAACCTATGTTCCCTGCATTGGCAGGTGGATTCTTTACCACTGAGTCACCAGGGAAGCCTGGAAGATTAACTTAAAAGTAGTTATAAAGTTCCTAATTAGTGCAAGACACAATAAGCAGTCAGTATATCTTAATTTTTTCCCTAATGTTTTGATCTATACTTTTTGTAAGAGTGTTGTAGCCATGCATTCTGGGAAACAAACTCACTCAGAAGGACAATGCAGATAGTGGAGTGCAGTTTATTACACTGACGGGCCCAAGGCAGTCTTCTCTTAGCCAAGGAACTGACCAGCATTTGTGAAAATCTTTTATACCCCCCTGTACGTATCCAAGCTCATCACCCCAAATTCCTTGAGACTTACATTAAAAAGTAAGGATAAAAACAATCATAATAACCCCATCATTCATGTGTCATGTGTTCAAACAGTTAAACAATTGGCCATAATCAATAAGCCCGAGGTTACACTCTGATAGATACAGAAAAATTTACGGCCTGTCCAGACACAAGGGTGATTAGTGTATGTTTTCTCTTAGGCGATGAGTAACCTGGATACAATCTTCAAGATTCTCCTTTCTGGAGGGGGTCTTATCCTTTTATTGTCATTTCCATAGACACTAAGCACAGAGTTTAGAGTCCATTGGAGAGGTAGCCAAGCATGATCAGCATGAACAGGCCTAAGATGGAGTCCAGGCCCTATGAATTCCCTCTTCAAGAGTTGGACTTCACTTTGACATTGTTCTCTCTTCAAGTCTCTACCTTATATTCCCTAATTTCATTCTTCTGCCCTTCATTTCATTCTAGAGCTTGTGCCTGCTGCTCCATTTCTAAGTAATATTAGCCCCCTTTGACTTCAAATCTCTGAAAAGTTTTTAGTTCCCTATTTTCAGTGGCCTCATGACAAGTTCTCATTTTTCCTTCCCATTCTTCCCTATTTACAGTTTTCACATTTTTGGCAGACTTGCCACAGAACGCTGAGAACTTGCAAAGAGAAATACTCTTCTCAGGGAATTCATGGGAGCATTTTCTCATTAAAGTACTTTCCTTCCTACCTATTGTTCTAGAGTAGCCAAATCTTTCAACTAGAGTCATCGTGGTTCACTACCGCAGAAGATAAGGGTTTCCATTTTTAAATGGATGATATGCTTGAACTGGAGGCCAAGTATGTAGTCTGACATGCTCTCATTCCAATAGAAAGGGAGCAGGGGCCAGTAGGGGTGGGGGTGGAGCAAGCCTCCTAGTCCAGGCCTCCACTAACTCGGCAAGCTCCCAGCGAGCCAACAGGACTGTTTCAACATCTTCTGAATCTGATTTATACCCCTCTTCATTCCAAAGTGGATTTGAGATGATTTGGTTTGGTTTGATTCTTAAAATTTCCCATTCTAACTAGGAGACAGATTAATCCTTGTTGTTCAGTCTCTCAGTCGTGTTAACATCAACACCTCCTTTCTAATGGACCATTCCCATCAGCATACAAGCCAGCTTCCATCTAAAAAAAAGAGTTCCCCTTGACCCCACATTTTCTCCTTCACAATAGAACTTCTGAAATGTTTGCCTACACTTGTGGTTGCCCAACTTGGGTAACATGCACTTGAAAACTCTCTAAATCCTGTGCACACAGCAAAGGAAACCATGAACAAAACAGAATGACAACCTAAAAACTGGGAGAAAATATTTGCAAATGATGTGGCTGACAAGGGATTAATTTCCAAAATATACAAACAGCTCATATAGCTCAATATGAAAAAAAATGAGCAACCTAATCAAAAATCTAAACAGATCTAAATAGACGTTTCTCCAAAGAAGATGCAGATGACCAATAGGCACATGAAAAAAATGCTCAACATCGCTATTAGAGAAATGCAAATCAGAACCATGATGAGGTATCACCTCACTCCAGTCAGAGTGGCCATCACCAAAAGTCTACTGTCAGGGCCTTCTCTGGTTGTCCAGGGGCTAAGACTCCACACTCCTAATGCAGGAGACCTAGGTTCAATCCCTGGTCAGGGAACTGGATCCCTCTTGCTGCAAGTAAGAGTTCATATTCCAGGATATAAAGATCGTACATGCTGCAACTAAGACCCAGTGCAGTCAAATAAATAAATAAAATATTTTAAATGCTTACAATGAATAAAATCTGAAGAGGGTGTGGAGAAAAGAGAACTCTGCTACACTGTTGGTGGTAAATTGGTACAGCCACTATGGAGAACTGTATGGACATTATAGAAGTTATAGTATGTTAAGCTGAACCAACTTGATTGGAGTCACTGTCCATACATAGGGCTTGTTTTCCAAAGAAAAATATTGCTTAGAGTAGCAAAATTATAAGCCTGCCCAGGCATGTTGTAAAGCCACTGGAAAAGTAACTTGGAGCAAGTTTTGTGAATGGAAATGTAGTGCTCAAGTCACATTCTGCTTTAAAAAGTCGTAACAAATACAGATTAATTAAAAAGAAAAAAAACTAAAAATATAGCTACCATATAATCCTACAATCTCACTCCTGGGCATTTACTCAGAGGAAACTACAATTTGCAAAGATACTTGCACCCCTGTACACTCATGGTGGATTCATGTCAATGTACAGCAAAATCAACACAATACTGTAAAGTAAAAATATATTAATTTATAAAAAAAAAGATACATGCACCCCATTGTTTGTAACAGAATTAGTTACAATATCCAAGACATGGAAGCAACCTAAATGCCAGTCTAAAAAGGAATGGATAAACAAGCTGTGGTGCATATATACAATGAAATAAATACTATTTCTCTGGTTCTCCAGCCATTGGGCTCAGACTGAATCACACCACCTGTGTTCCAGTCTCCAGGCTGCAGAGGGCAGATCATGGGACTTATCAGCCCTCCTAGTTGCATGACTCAATTCCTCATAATAAATCTCTCTCTCTCTCTCTCTCTCTCTCTCTCTGGTAAATATATATTTGTGTGAATTAATCTCTCTAGCTCTCTCTCTCTAATTCTATCTGTCTATCTATCAACTGGACCAAAAAATTCCAAGACAGACTTGCATGAAATCCATGATAGTAAGTGGATGATAATGTCCCCTTCTTCCTTTTAATATTCAATTTATTTAAAGTGGGGAAACTCCCCCCCTCCAGTTTATCCATTTTCCCATCCCCTACTTCTGGCAATCACCAATCTCTGTATCAATGAGCTTGGTTTTCATATGCACATATATGTACATACACATACATATATGGGCTTCCCTGGTAGTTCAGCTGGTAAAGAATCCACCTGCAATTCAGGAGACCCTGGTTCAATTCCTGGGTTGGGAATATTCCCTGGAGAATGGATAAGCTACCCTCTCCAGTATTCTTGGGCTTCTCTGGTGGCTCAGATGGTAAAGAATCCACCTGCAATGAAGAAGACCTGGGTTCGATCTCTAGGTTGAGATGGTCCCCTGAAGGTGGGCATGGCAACCCACTTCAGTATTCTTGCCTTGAGAATCCCCATGGACAGAGGAGCCTGACAAACTATCGTCCAGGGGGTTGCAAAGAGTCAGACATGACTGAGTGACTGAATAACAATAAACAAAAATGACAGCCTTGACAATATGAAAATTTACCCTTGTGAACTGGTGTTGCAAGACTTTCAACATTACAGTGGTGATGTGCAAAGCAAAAAAGTTGACACTCATTTGCATAAAGTGAACTGTTTCAGATGTTCAAGTTGGTTTTAGAAAAGGCAAAAGAATCAGAGATCAAGTTGCCTTCATCCACTGGATCTTCAAAAAAGCAAGAGAGTTCCAGAAAAACATCTATTTCTGCTTTATTGACTATGCCAAAGCCTTTGACTCTGTGGATCACAATAAACTGTGGAAAATTCTGAAAGAGATGGGAATACCAGACTACCTGACCTGTCTCTTGAGAAATCTGTATGCAGGTCAAGAAGCAACAGTTAGAACTGGACATGGAACAACAGAACGGTACAAACAAGAAAAGGAGTACATCAAGACTGTATATTGTCACTGTGCTTATTTAACTTAAATGCAGAGTAAATCATGAGAAACGCTGGGCTGTATGAAGCACAAGCTGGAATCAAGATTTCCAGGGGAAATATCAGTAACCTCAGATACTCAGATGACACCACTCCTATGGTAGAAAGTGAAGAAGAACTAAGGAGCCTCTTGATGAAAGTGAAAGTGGAGAGTGAAAAAGTTGGCCTAAAGCTCAACATTCAGAAAACAAAGATCATGGCATCTGGTCCCATCACTTCATGTCAAATGGATGGAGAAACAGTGGAAACAGTGGTAGACTTTATTTTTCAGGGCTCCAAAATCACTGCAGATGACAACTGTGGAGCCATGAAATAAAAAGATGTTTACTCCTTGGAAGGAAAATTATGACCAACCTAGATGGCATATTAAAAAGCAGAGACATGACAATGTATGGCAAAAACAATAAAAAAAAAAAGCAGAGACATTAGTTTGTCAACAATGGTCCATCTAGTTAAGGCTACGGTTTTTCCCAATTGTTGTGTATGGAGGTGAGAGTTGGACTATAAAGAAAGCTGAGCGTCAAATAATTGACGCTTTTTAACTGTGGTGCTGGAAAAGACTCTTGAGAGTCCCTTGGACTGCAAAGAGATCAAAGGATTTCCTAAAGGAAATCAGTCCTGAATACTCATTGGTAGGATTGATGTTGAAGCTGAAACTCCAATACTTTGGCCACATGATGCCAAGAGCTGACTCATTGGAAAAGACCCTGATGCTGGGAAAGATTGAAGGCAGGGGACGACAGAGATGAGATGGTTGGATGACATCACCGACTCAATGGACATGAGTTTCAGTAAATTTCAGAAGTTGTTGGTGAACAGGGAGGCCTGGCATGCTACAGTCCATGGGGTCACAAAGAGTCAGATACGACTGATTGGCTGAGCTGAGCTGAACCAATCACCACATGTCTGGAAAAAGATTATACATGGGAGTTTCTAAGACTGATTGTTGTGCTCTGAATAAAAATACTGAAACAGGATGAGAAATTTTACACAGGGAAACTGTGACAAGTTGGTGGAAGCCCTGTCACTCTGTGAAGAATAGGGGTGCTTGTATTTTCCCATGGAAGTTTTGAAGGAGATCATCCATATCCCTCATACTTGAAATTGTGGATATTTTGCACACATTTGTTTGAGAGAAAGCTAAACCTTAAAATCAGTTTCCCCTAATCACGTGTGCTATAAATAGCCTTCCTGACCTTTGTATGCTGTACATGACATCAAAACAAGCCAGGCAATTGATTGTGAATTCCTTCATTTCCTTTAAAAATTATCTTTAATTTAAAAATTAAATGGAAAATATATATTTTCGTGAAATAGAGTGCTACTTTTTTTTTCTTTTTTTTATTAGTTTTGCCATACAATGACATGATATCGCCATGGGTTTACATAAGCTCCCCCTCCAGAACCCCCCCTCCTCTCTCCCCCGGGGAAATCTCGATGAACCAGCCCCGAGCATCAATCCTGGGCTTGCAACTGATTTCACACATGATAATTAACATGTTTCAATGTCATTCTCCCATATCATCCCACCCTTTCCCTCATCCACAGAGTCCACGAGTCTGTTCTATACATCTGCATTCCTTTTGCTGTCTCGCATGCTGGGTTCTCATTATCATCTTTCTAAATTCCATATATATGCGTTAATATACTGTATTGTTGTTTTTCTTTCTGGCTTACTTCACTCTGGATAATGGGCTCCAGTTCCGTCCACCTGAGTAGAATTGATTCAAATGATTTTTTTTAATGCTGAGTAATATTCCATTGTGTATATGTACCACAGCTTTCTTATCCATTTGTTAGTTGATGGGCACCTAGGTTGCTTCCATGTCCTGGCTATTGTAAACAATGCAGCGATGAACATTGGGGTACACGTGGCTCTTTCAATTCTGGTTTCCTCTGTGTATATGCCCAGCAGTGGGATTGCTGGGTCATATGGCAAGTCTATTTGCAGTTTTTTAAGGAACCTCCACACTGTTTTCCATAATGGCTGTACTAGTTTGCATTCCCACCAACAGTGTAAGAGAGTTCCCTTTTCTCCACATCCTCTCCAGCATTTATTGCTTGATCCTCTATATTGAAAACCCTAGAGTGCTACTTTTTGAAAGTTAGATGGAGGATGATTACATAGCACAATGACGGCTGCTAAGACTGAATACCTAGAATGTGATTTCTGTTTTTGTTTTTCTTTATGTTTTCTTTTTCTTTTTGGTACTTTGAATTGGACTGTTTGGAAGATCAACATTGCTTTCTTCTGGAGGGAAGTTCTTGTTTGAGTTTCTTTCCCCCCAAAAGTGAAATAGAAATTAAAATTTTGTGCTTATAAGGAAAGACTTTAAAAATGAATAGAAATGCTTCAATTAAAATTACAAATGAGAAAAAAGTAAAGACTGTAATAAGAGATGAAGAAAGATATTACTTGATGTTAAAGGGGTCAATCCACAAGGGGATGTGAAATTCGTAAATATTTATGCAACCAACATAGGATCACCTAAATATAAAAAGCAAATATTAATAGACATAAAAGGAGAGATACACAGCAATACAATAATAGTATGGGACTTTAGTACCCAACTTTTGCCTATGGATAAGTCATCCAGATAGAAAATAAAGAAATATTTACCTTAAATGATGTGTTAGACAAAGTAGATTTATCAGATATTTACAGAACATTCCATTCAAAAGCAACAGAACAAATATTCTTCTCATGTACACATGAAACACTTTTCAAAATAGACCACATATTAGGCCACAAGTCTTCATAAAGTTAATTGGAGGATTGAAATCTATCAAGCATCTTTTCCAACCACAGGGGTATGAAGCTAGAAATCAAATACAAGAAGGAAACTAGAAGATTTAAAAATATGTAGAGATTAAATAAAATTCTGCTGAGTCACCAATTGTTCAAAGATTAAATCAAAATAGAAATTAAAAATACCTTGAAACAAATGAAAATGGAAATGTAACATACCAAAGTATATGGGATAAAGCAAACACAGTTTTAAAAGGGAAATTCACAGCAATAAATGTGTGCTTCAAGAAACAAGAAAAGTCTCAATTAAACAAACAAATGTTGCAGAAGCCCAAAGTTAGTACAAAAGAGAAAATAAATATTAAAGCATAAATAAATGAAACAGAAATTATAAAGATAAAAGATCAATAAAAATAATTCTTTGAAAAGATAAAATTTATGAACCTTTAGCAAGACTCACTAAGAAAAAATGAGGGAGGACTCAAATAAAACCTGAAACAAAAGAGATGTTACAAGTGATATTATGAAATATGGAAATACAAAGAATCATGAGACTATTATTAATAGTTAATCATATGCTGATGACCTGGACATTCTAGAAGAAATGAATAAATTCTCAGTAGCACAAAGCCTGCCAAGACTGAATCTTGATGAAAGAGAAAATCTGAACAGACCTATTACTAGTAAGAAAATTGAGTCAGTAATCAAAAACCTTCCAACAAACAAATGTCCAGGACCAGACAGCTTCAGAGTTGAATTTTACCAATCATGCAAAGAAGATTTAGTGTCAATTCTTTTCAAACTCTTCAAAAAATAAAAGAGGGAAATCTTCCAAATTCATATTACAAGTTTGGCATTACCCTGATACAAAAAGCAGACAACCCTACACACACAAAAAAAAGAAAATTATTGGCCAATATTCCTTATGAACATGATGGAAAAATTCTCAACAAAATATTAGGAGACTGAATTCAACAACACATTAAAAGGATTATACATTATGATTGAGGGATACAAAGACAGTTTAACCTCCACAAGTAGGTCAATATGATACACCACATAAAGAAAATGAAAAATAAAAATCATATGATTATTTCAATAGATTCAGAAAAAATATTTGACAAAATTCAACATCCATTTATAATTTAAAAAGCTTTCAACAAAGAGGGTATAGATGGATTATACATCAACACACTGAAAGCTATATATGATATCTCCACAACCAAGCCAGATGAAAAGATGAAATTTTTTTCTACAGGATCAGGAACAAGACAAGAATGGCCACCTTTGCCATTTTTGTTCAACATAAATTTGGGAGTCTTAAGCAGAGCGATTGGGCAAGAAAAAAATAAGGCATCCAAATTGGAGAGGAAGTAGTTAAACTTTCACTATTTGTTGATGGTACAATGTTATATATGGAAAACCCTAAATACCCCATCAAAAAATTGTTAGAACTAATAAACAAATTAATTAAAGTT
Source organism: Antilocapra americana (assembly GCA_007570785.1). Lineage (NCBI taxonomy): Eukaryota > Metazoa > Chordata > Mammalia > Artiodactyla > Antilocapridae > Antilocapra > Antilocapra americana. Next base: position 161,244 of record ML660238.1, read on the forward strand.
ACAGGACACAAATCACTACTCAGAAATTGGTTGCATTTCAACACACTAGTAATGAACTTCAATGACTATTGCTGCTGAATTCCAATTGACAGTCTAAAAATAGGCCAGACTGAGATTTTAGAATCACTGAAAATATTATAGTACATCACCACCAGGGATAACTTAAATGTTTTAAATGTTAAATTCCAAAATAAATGTGTCTGGAAGCCAAAGATTTCAGATTTCATCAAATCTCATAAATATTTTCCACTGCCAGAATTGAATAAAAAGGAAAATAACCAAATTGACAAAACAAAGGAATTTTCAGGATCGTGTAGGGAAGTATACTATGATTATTCATAATATCAAGAGAAGAGTTGAAGAACTAGAATTTCAGAATCAAGATCTAGGGATTCAAAATCAGAACAATATGTTTTCCCCTGACCATGTCTTGTGTCTACTTGTCTTAACATGGCTTCTTTTTCCTTTGATCAGTCTCTTCAAACATCAGGGAAGATAGCCACTGCAAGCCCCTGAATTACATCCAGCAAGACCAGCAACATTGGTAAAAAGACTTCATCTCCATCCCACCCTCTATATATTAACCTTGAGGAGAACTCTGATTGGTTCTATACGAGTCGGATAGACGAATTGCTGTGTGCATTTATGTGGATGGTCCCAACCAGCCTGCATTAACTGTGGAAGAAATTATCCAGAGGAAATGGCATACTGTCTCCAGAAGAAGGAAAATAGAAAGCATAGTGGTCAGGTGAAATGCAATAGCCAATATCTTCCACTGTATTAAATATGGCAAGTAAAGACCTTCCAGATCTAATGTCTTTAATTCTTGGATGGCTTTTGCTTTCTCTAATCCCCAAGTGGTCACACATGCTTTCTGTGCCTAAAACACTACTTGCTGATTTAATATATATAAAGATAATACTTCTCCTCATCCTTCAGTTGTCAACTTACAATCATCTCCTCCAGGAAGTCTTTGATTTAGCTTATGGTTTTCATCATTACTTAAGTATAGTAAGGCCAATTGATCAGGAGGTGATTGTTGTTGAAGAGACAGTGTTACTCACAGACCCCAAGAGGAGGGAGAGCTCTGCCTTGGGAAGGCACACAGGGAAGCACTAGGGCTGGACAGGAGGAGTGTAGTACTATGGACAAGGGCCATTGTTGTGGTTCCACAGGAAAGAATAGATGGGGCACTGTCAGCAGTTTAGGACTCACTGGTTCAAATCATTTCAGCAGGCACTGGGGTACAGGGGCTGTCCCTAGTTTCTGGTACCTGGTTCTAGTGTAGACTAATATCCTGAGTGTGACAACCTGAGAGAGGAGGTGGTCAGGGGATGGGCTCTCGAGTTGTTGCTTAGTGCTGAAAATCACTCCACCAGGTGAGCTGTTTTCTCTTTCTAGGACCTGGCTAATCCTGGAAGGTGCAGTCCTTCCAGAGTCAGCGGGGACACAAATGTTAAAGCATTAGAAGACAGAAAATAAAAGACATGGTTACTACTGTCTCCCTGGATGAAGCACAAGCTGGAATCAAGATTTTCAGGAAAAATATCAATAACCTCACATATGCAGATGACACCACTCTTATGACAGAAAGCAAAGAGGACCTAAAGAGCCCCTTGATGAAAGTGAAAGAGAAGAGTGAGACAGCTGGCTTATAACTCAACATTCAGAAACCTAAGATCATGGCATCTCGTCCCATTACTTCATGGCAAATAAATGGAAACAGTGGTAGACCTTATTTTCTTGGACTCCAAATCACTGCAGATGGTGACTGCAGACATGAAATGAAAAGATGCTTGCTTCTTGGAAGAAAACCTATGAACAAGCAGGGCAGCATATTAAAAAGCCGAGACATTACTTTACTGACAAAGGTCAACCTAGTCAAAGCTATGGTTTTTCCAGTAGTCATGTATGGATGTGAGAGTTGGACTATAAAGAAAGCTGAGTGCTGAAGAACTGATGCTTTTGAATCAATTTATCAACACATTATTGTGTTGGTTTTGCCATACATTGACATGAATAGGCCATAAGAAGAGCAGGAATGAGCTTTCTTACTCTCTCTCTGATCTCTAAAGCTAGCATTGAATAATATTGCACTGTTCAGATGTACCATGGTTGATTTATCCATTAACCTACAGAAGTGCATCTTTCCAACGATGGACAGTTATAAATAAAGATGCCATAAATACTCATATGTGGATTTTTGAGTGAACATAATAATTCAGGTTATTTGGGTAGATAATAAGAAGTGCAATTTTGGGTCTTATGATAAGTATATGTTTAATTTTGTAAGAAAATGCAAAGTTCAGTTCAGTTCAGTTGCTCAGCCGTGTCCATATGAAATGAGTGCAATTCAACATTGTTAGGTATTGCCCTTCTTTGGGATTGGAATGAAAACTGACCGTTTCCAGTCCTGTGGCCACTGCCAAGTTTTCCAAATTTGCTGACATATTGACAGCAGCAGTTTAACATCATCTTTAGGATTTTAAATAGCTAAATTTTAAATATTTAAATATGAAATTCTATCACCTCCATAGCTATGTTCATAGTAACATGTCTACACATGGACATCATCAGATGGTCAATACTGAAATCAGATTATGTTCTTTGCAGCCAAAGATGGAGAAACTCTATACAGTCAAAACAACAAGACCTAGAGCTGACTGTGGCTCAGATTGTGAGCTCCTTATTGCAAACTCAGGCTTAAACTGAAGAAAGTAGGGGAAATTACAAGGCCATTCATGTACAGCCTAAGCAACATCCCTTATGATTATACAGTGGAGGTGATGAATAGATTCAAAGGGTTGGATTTGGTAGACAGAGTGCCTGAAGAACTATGAATGGAGGTTTGTAACATCATATAGGAAGTAGTGACCAAGTCATCCTAAAGACAAAGAAATATAAGAAGGCAAAGTGGTCATCTGAGGAGGCTTTACAATACCTGAGAAAAGAATAGAAGTGAAAGGTAAGGGAGAAAGGGAAAGATATACCCAATTGAATATAGAGTTCCAGAGAATATCAAGGAGAGCTAAAAAGACCTTCTTAAATGAACAACATAAAGAAATAGAGGAAAACAATAGAATGGGAATGACTAGAGATTTCTTCAAGAAAATTGGAAGTATCAAGGGAACATTTCATGCAAGAATGGGCATGATAAAGGACAGAAATTTTAAGAACATAATAGAAGCAGAAGAGATTAAGAAGAGATGGCAAGGATACACAGAAGAACTATATAGAAAGAAGTCTTAAACACGCAGATAAACATGAGTCTTATGAGTCACACCTAGAGTGTGAAGTCAAGTGGGCTTTAGGAAGCATTACTACAAAGCTAGTGGAGGTGATGGAATTCCATCTGAGGTACTTAAAATCCAAAGATTGGGTTTTATAATAAAAGACAAGGGAGCTTCTGTTTCTCTCTCTCTCTCTCTCTCTCTCTCTCTCTCTCTCTCTCTCTCTCT
>ML660238.1:164711-199650 GCA_007570785.1 Antilocapra americana
TCTCTCTCTCTCTCTCTCTCTCTCTCTCTCTCTCTCTCTCTCTCTCTGTGTGTGTGTGTGTGTGTGTGTGTGTGTGTGTGTGTGTCTTTTCTCCTGCACCCTGCATCATTGGCTTTTGAGGACACTTTTCAGAGACCCATGTGGCAAAAAACAAAGACCCTGCACCTACTAGCCTTCAAAGAATCAAGACCTGGCAAGAATAATGTGAGTGAAATTGAAGGTGTGTTGTCCAGGCTTCAGTCACCTCTGCTGACAGTTTGATGGCAACCTCTTGATGGGTCCCTGAGACAGAAACTCCCAGTTGAGTTGCTTCCAGATACCTGACCCTTGGAAACTACATGAGTTAATAATCTGGGGTGATTTCTTACAAAGATACTTAGAATCAAGGAATACTATATACTATATGTGTACTTTATTGGTGTCAGTCCAAGCCTCAGAAACAGGTATATCCATCTGATTTAAGGCCTTCTCTTGAGGTACTTTAGATCTTGGAAAGCCTCAGAATCAGGCAGAGAGATTAGAAGTGGGGGATCATGTGTTAATGGGGAACAGGGTCATGATTGAGGACTGCTTATAGAAGAAAGACTGGAATGTACTGAGCTGAATCCAAGTGCCTTCAGAGCTGAGACATCTGTCTGCATCTGTCCTGGAGCAGTCTGTGTGTGCTTAGTCACTCAGTCATGTCTGACTCTTTGTGAACCCATGGACTGTAGCCCACCAGGCTCCTCTGACAATGAGGATGCTCCAGGCAAAAACACTGGAGTGGGTTGCCATGCCCTTATCCAAGGGGATCTTTCTGACATAGGGATCAAACTGCAGGTGAATTCTTTACCATCTGAGCTAATAGAGAAGCCCAAGAATACTGGAGTGAGTAGCCTATCCCTTTTCCAGGAGGTCTTCCTAACTCAGGAATTGAACTGAAGTCTTCTGTATTACAGGCGGATTCTTTACAAGCTGAGATACCAGGGAAGCCAGTAGATCTTCTTCCTAATTAAGTAAGAAGCAAGTCCAGAAGAGAGTACCACCATATTCCATAGAGAGAATTAAGTAGAATAAATACTTCCACAAAATAAGAACCACAGGGCCAGATGTAGGTGTTGGCATTTCTTGGACATCAGAATTTGGGGAGGTTATAAATCAGCAGTGGTCCTGGAGGACCCTAACAGACAGGCTGAGGCATTTTGACTTTATCATACATGAAGAAGGCAGCCATAGTGATTGAAGGCATGAGAGTGAGGTGTCAGTAACAATGTTTAGGAACATTAAACTAACCATGGCTTGTAATACCAATTTGAGTTGGAGAAATTATGAAAACTGTGACTTATTTCCAGTATGAGGGCATCAGTTTGGACTTGGCAGAATACTTGTTTCCTTATCTGTCTGGCCACCTGCCCAGCTCAATGTCAGAAGTAACATAATCTCCCCACTTCCAGTGCCCTGCTATCACTTCAACTCAATTAGAAATTCTCTTCCCATTGCCACTCAGTCCCTTTTAAAAGTCCTTCCATAGGACTCTCTAGTGGCTGAAGTTCCAGCTAAGCTGCTACTGCAGCAAGCATGCCCAAACAGGCCTAGAATGGTGCTGGACTCTGGGATATGTTATGATGTATGCAATATCCTTGCACAGGGGGGACAGGGCTGACTCTTTCAGAGGCTGGAAGGAGCTTCCAAAGGAAGAGTTAAATAGCTGATTCTAGATGAGATCCTACAAGAACAAAAGCTCTTAATAGATTATTTATTAAAGTGTTGCAGGGACCTTAGAGATACAGTTAGTCCTCCCCTACATGTGAGCAAGTCCATTCTGACAATGCATTGTGCTGTGCTCAGTCGCTTCAGTTGTATCTGACTCTTTGAGACCCCATGGACTGTAGCCCACTAGGCTTCTCTATCTATGGAATCTTCAAGGCAAGAATACTAGAGTGGGTTTCCGTTTCCTCCTCCAGGGGCATCTTCCCAACCCAGGGATGGATCCCATGTCTCTTACATCTCCTGCACTGGGAGGCAGGTTCTTTACCACTAGCATCACCTGCGAAGCCCCCTGGGAATGCATTCATAAGTCCAACAAGGTTAGCCTAGGTACTGAACTAACACAACCAGCATATAGTACAGTACTGCAATAGGTTGTAATGCAGTAAGTCCTCCACATTGCAAACCTTCAAGTTGCAAACTTTCAAAGATGCAAACGTGTGTTCACATGTCCAATCTTGTAAGCTACTTCACAGGTCTGGTGTACATTGTCATGTTTATGCATTCTCTACAAGTGGTTGCACTTTTGTGTACTTAACTGTACAGTCCTGTGTAGAGTACAATTCAGAGAAGGCAATGGCAACCCACTCCAATACCCTTGCCTGGAAAAATCCCATGGATGGAGAAGCCTGGTAGGCTACAGTCCACGGGGTTGTGAAGAGTCAGACATGACTGAGTGACTTCACTTTCACTTTTCACTTTCATGCATTGGAAAAGGAAATGGCAACCCACTCCAGTGTTCTTGCCTGGAGAATCCCAGGGATGGAGGAACCTGGTGGGCTGCCATCTATGGGGTCGCACAGTGTAGGACACAACTGAAGTGACTTAGTGCAACAGCTGCAGCAGTACAGTATCTTTATTTCAAGCCCAGAATGTCCAGAAGCAAGCATAAAAGCAGCAGTGATGTAGTTGGAACAGTACTCTCCAGATATCACTGGATCATTTTTTCAGGAGGGTAGATAGAATTGAATCCATCAAGGAATCAGAATCTGTGCCATCAACTTCAGGCATAACTGAGATTGCAGTTTGCTAGTCAGTAACTCTTCTTGCTTGTTCACTTGGTACCAGCCCCGGTGTGCCAGCTGTTGTACCATACTACTGTGCAGGATTACAGTACAGTACACTATAGCTGATTGTGTTAGTTGGGTACCTAGGCTAACTTTGTTGGACTTATGAACTTGCTCTCAGAATGGAACTCATTCATATGTACGGGAATTACTGTACTCTTCATGCAAATAATACATAAAAAACAAATACAAAAAATAAAATATTTTTAATCTTAGATAGAATACAGTGCCTTGAAAAGTATAATAGTACTGTACAACAGTTGACATATAGGGGCTGGTATCAAGTGAACATAAAAGAAGAGCTACTGACTAGAGGAGGGAGAGGAGGTGGGAGATGGCAGAGCTGAAGGATCATCAGCAATAGGAGACAGGGCAAGCGGCATATAACAATGTACACCAGACTTGTAAACTAAGTAGGTGATCAGACATGAGAACCCACTTTTGTATCTTCGAAAGTTCACAACTTGAAGGTTTGTTTGTAGGGGGCTTACTGTAATTCAACTCAGTTCATAATGTTGAATGTTAGTTAACCAAACCTGGGTCTGCTCACCCATGTACAGTAAAACTAACTACTAACACCAAGCTGTGGGGAAGGAAAATGTAGTGTTTATTGAGGGACACCAAGTAAAGAGAATGGGCAGCTTATGCTTGAAAGACCTGAACTCCCCAATGGCTTTCAGGGAAGGGGTTTAAAGGCCAGGTGAGGGAGGGGGCTGCAGGGCACTTGATCAGCTCACATTCATCTTTCAGATTGATTGACATCAAGGTAAAGGTTTGAGCATCATCAATTTTCTGGTTTCAACTAGTCCAGCGTCTATGTGTTTGTGGTCAGCAGTTTTCACCTGGCAAGAGTCTGCTTCCTATAAAAACAATCTAGGAATATATGTCAGGCCTTTATCTATATCTTTCAGGGAACTAGGAGTTCCATGATTCTGCTATGTGGTGGATTTATCATCTAAATTGTTACCAGTGTCCCAACCTGACAGCTATTCTTTGTGTCTCTGTCTTCACATTTCCTTAATCATTAACTCTTGAGCCATCCTTTTTATGACTCAGGGGAGGCCTGGGAGACTGAAGTAAAAGCCATTTACTTCAAAGCACAAACAGGGGCTTGTTTACAATTCCACTAATAAGGTTTATACACGTGCAGAGATCTTGATTCCTGGTCTGCAGCACCCAGTCCCCTAGGGCAGCCTAGCAGCACCAGGCCACTTCTGCCTTCTGAGAAGGAAGAGAGCTCAGGGTCCACCAGCATGGAAGTGGAGGATGGGGGAGCGACTTTGCATAAGGTATTTGGAAATGAGACTCACACTGGGATGAGTGTTTTTGCTAAGTTAAGATAGGAGAACTTGATTCTGGTGCCTCCCAGTCTGACATAGATAAAAATTCCTTTTTATATTTTGGTGAAGGAGAGAAAAACTTATATTTAGTTTACTTTGTGTCTACATTTAGGAGAAAGTTAGTAGGTAAACTACATTTCTATAAGAGTGTCAAAGGATTTATGCTATTTATTTAGGAGTATCTATTTAAACTCCTATAACCATTCTGCACTGGTAGAGATGTATTCATCTTTACTTGGAAACAACACAATCCTAAACAACAGAAAGAAATCCCCCCACTTGGATTCCATAATTCATTTCCTCCTTCATAGTTCTTTTCTCTCACCCTTAGAAAGTCACACTGTTGGCTTTGATTCTTCACACTGTCTGGGAAGAAGGAAAAAGTCACTTTATGCTTTAGTTACATAATATGATTGAGACTAGAGTGTTATTTATCATTTCCTTCTCTTTATGTTTCACAAATTAAGCCCTGCAGGATTCTCTTTCTAGCAATATGGCTATCCAGTTACCCAAAATCATCCTTCTGAGACAGGAAGGCAAGAGCACAGTCATTTTGGAAAAGGATCAGAGAACAGCCTTGGGCAAAATAGCCTTACAAGTTAAAGAGCTATTTCCCTGGGGGACTGAGTCCCAGAGACAGAAAAAACAGGCTCATAGGAGGAAAAGATTAAGTTTACACTCACAAGTGTACCTACTTTTCATAAGACAATAAGCTCAACTATGAATTTTAACTTTATCTGGTCCTGTGCTTTCTTTTTTTTTTTTATTGTTTTTGCCATACAATGTCATGATATCACCATGGGTTTACATATGCTTCCCCTCCAGAACTCCCCTCCCTCCTCCCTCCCCCCCGGGAAATCTCACTGCACCAGCCCCAAGCATCAATCCTGGGCTGGCAATTGATTAGACATATGATAATTAACTTGTTTCAATGTTCTTCTCCCATATCATCCCACCCTTACCCTCATCCCCAAAGTCCACGAGTCTATTCTATACATCTGCGTTCCTTTTGCTGTCTCACATGTTGGGTTCTCGTTACCGTCTTTCTAAATTCCATATATACGTGTTAATATACTGTATTGTTGTTTTTGCTTCTGGCTTACTTCACTCTGGATAATGGGCTCCAGTTTCGTCCATCTGAGTAGAATTGCTTCAAATGAATTTTTCTTAATGCTGAGTAATATTCCATTGTGTATATGTACCACAGCTTTCTTATCCATTCGTCAGTTGTTGGGCATCTAGGTTGCTTCCATGTCCTGGCTATTGTAAACAATGCAGCGATGAACAATGGGGTTCACGTAGCTCTTTCAATTCTGGTTTCCTCTGTGTATATGCCCAGCAGTGGGATTGCTGGGTCATATGGCAGGACTATTTGCAGCTTTTTAAGGAACCTCCACATTGTTTTCCATAGTGGCTGCACTAGTTTGCATTCCCACCAACAGTGTAAGAGGGTTCCCTTTTCTCCACATCCTCTCCAGCATTTATTGCTTGTAGACTTTTGGATGGCAGCCATTCTGACTGGTGTAAAGTGGTACCTCATTGTGGTTTTGATTTGCATTTCTCTGATAATGAGTGATGGAATAAGAAATTAAGGAAACAATTCCATTCACCATCAAAACAAAAAGAATAAAATACTTAGGAGTATTTCTACCTAAAAAATCAAAAGACTTGTATATAGAAAACTATAAAACACTGATGAAAGAAATCAAAGAAGACACAAACAGATGGAGAAATGTGCCGTGTTCGTGGATTGGAAGAATCAATATAGTGAAAATGAGTATACTACCCAAAGCAATCTATAGATTCAATGCAATTCCTATCAAGCTACCAGAGGTCTTTTTCAAAGAATTAGAACAAATAATTTCGCAATTTGTATGGAAATACAAAAAACCTCGTATAGCCAAAGCAATCTTGAGAAAGAAGAATGGAACTGGCGGAATCAACCTACCTGACTTTAGGCTATACTACAAATCTACAGTCATTAAGACAGTTTGGTACTGGCGCAAAGACAGAAGTATAGATCAATGGAACAGAATAGAAAGCCCAGAGATAAATCCACGCATCTATGGACACCTTATCTTTGACAAAGGAGGCAAGAATATACAATGGAGAAAAGACAACCTTTTAACAAGTGGTGCTGGGAAAACTGGACAGCCACTTGTAAAAGAATGAAACTAGATCACTTTCTAACACCATACACAGAGATAAACTCAAAATGGATCAAAGATCTAAGCATAAGACCAGAAACTATAAAACTCCTAGAGGATAACATAGGCAAAACACTCTCTGCCATAACCCAAAGCGGGATACTCCATGACCCACCTCCCAGTATATTGGAAATAAAAACACGAATAAACAAATGGGACCTAATTAAAATTAAAAGCTTTTGCACAACAAAGGAAACTATAAGCAAGGTGAAAAGACAGCCTTCAGAATGGGAGAAAATAATAGCCAGTGAAGCAACGGACAAACAATTAATCTCAAAAATATACAAGCAACTCCTGCAGCTACATTCTAGAAAAATAAACAACCCAATTAAAAAGTGGGCCAAAGAACTTAACAGACATTTCTCCAAAGAAGGTATAAAAATGGTTAACAAACACATGAAAAGGTGTTCAACATCACTCATTATCAGAGAAATGGTCCTGCGCTTTCTTGCAGACAATTCTCATGCATTTCTTCCCCCTCAAAGAAGCTTTTTGTATTCCCAATAGGTAGCCACCATAGAGCCATCAAGAATCTGGAAAGGGCCTAGTAACATTTCCTTTTGAAAATAACTTAAAAAGTTGACAATCAAAGGATTCTTAAAAGTACTGAGAGCTGGCAAGAAACCAAGAAATACACAGGACAAACTCCAATGGAGAGTAGGGGTACCAGCAGGGCCAGTACTTAGCCTGGCTGGGACATTTGCCAAAATCAGTGAAGCTGGGCTCCAGCTTTCACTGCCTCCCAGAGCGCTGGAGACAGAAGACTTGGAATAGGACAGCCAAAGCAGCACATCATAGGAGACTCTCCTTCCCACAAAGCTGGGATCCACAGGGCTGCACCTTCAGTGTAAGCTTGAACTGGAAATATTACTCAACTATCTCCACATGCACCACCCTCCCACCCCATCACTCTTACCCCTCACAGAATTTCAAGGAAAATCACCAGCTTAATGGTATAAAACAGAGAGGGAGACTCCACCTGTGTGAAGCTGTGACCACAAACTAGACCACACACACACAGGAAGCACAGTTACATCACCTGGGTAAAACAATGACAACGAAACTCAAGGAAGAATTTTAGGCAAGCATGGAATTTAGTCTAGCCCAGAGACACTGGACTAGTGACCTCACAGGCATCTGGCAAACATTAGTGCATATCCTCTAGGGAGGAATTGCCTTAATTCTGGAAAAATTTAGGAATTAATCCTTGAAGAATACTCTTAAATTTCCAAGGAAAATGAGTAGCTCACAGAAAAATATAACTAATATTCAAGAAAACAAGGTAGCATGAGTGAGAACCAATAGAAACAGCAACAATACAAACTGACCTGCAAAGACCTCAGATACAGGAATTATCACACACAGAATTAAAAATATTATTTTCTCAAAAGAAAAAACTTCCAACTATAAGACAAATAAGTAATAGGGATGGAGGAGATAAAAATATTTATTAACTTGAAGTTTTGACAAGTTGCGTAAGCATAGGTAAAACATCAGAAAAATGAAGAGTGTATTACTTCTACTGTCAAAGGAAAACTCAGAGGGAAAAAAACTAAATTTGAAAAAAAATAATCCAAAAAAGGAAAAAAGGAAAGGGAAAAAATAGGAGAGAGTGTAATTAGTGGTGCAAGTATGAAATAAAATGGAGGCTGTAAGTTAAATTAAATAAACCTAAATAATTAAGCAATCAAACAAATTAAAAGACAAAGATCATCAGGTAAGTTAAAAAATTCAACTACTTCCTTCATCAGGAGGCTCTTTGACAGATTCATTTTAAAATGTAAATACTAGACCTGGGCTTCTGCATCTCTTCCCTTTCTAGTTGCTTTAGGTGTATAGTAAGGTCATTTATTTGATTTTTCTCTTGTTTCCTGAGGTGAGCTTGTATTGCTATGAACTTTCCCCTTAGCATTGCTTTCACAGTGTCCCATAGGTTTTGAGCTGTTGTGTTTTCATTTTCATTCGTTTCCATGCATAACTGAATTTCATTTTTAATTTCTTCTGCGATTTGTTGGTTATTCAGCAGTGTGTTGTTGAGCCTCCATATGTTGGAAGTTTTGAGAGGTTTTCTCCTGTAGTTGATATCTAATCTCACTGCATTGTGGTCAGAAAAGATGCTTGGGATGATTTCAATATTTTTGAATTTATCAAGGTTAGATTTATGGCCCAGGATGTGATCTATCCTGGAGAAGGTCCCGTGTGCACTTGAGAAAAAGGTGAAATTCCTTGTTTTGGGGTGGAATGACCTATAGATATCAATTAGGTCTAGTTGGTCTATTGTTTCATTTAAAGTTTGAATTTCCTTGTTACTTTTCTGTCTAGTTGATCTATCCATTGGTGTGAGTGGTGTATTAAAGTCTCCTGCTATTATTGTGTTGTTGTTGATTTCCCCTTTCATATTTGTTAGCATTTGCCTTACATATTGTGGAGCTCCTATGTTAGGTGCATAAATATTTATAATTGTTATTTCTTCTTCCTCGATTGATCCTTTGATCATTATGTAATGTCCATCTTTATCTCTTTTCACTGCCTTTATTTTAAAGTCTACTTTATCAGATATGAGTATTGCCACTCCTGCTTTCTTTTGGTCTTTATTTGCATGGAATATCTTTTTCCAGCCTTTAACTTTCAGTCTATATGTGTCCCTAGGTTTGAGGTGGGTCTCTTGTAGACAACATATATAGGGGTCTTGTTTCTGTATCCAATCGGCCAATCTTTGTCTTTTGGTTGGGGCATTCAGCCCGTTTACATTTAAGGTAATTATTGATAAGTATGATCCCGCTGCCATTTATTTTATTGTTTTGGGCTCCAGATTATCTATCCCATCCGTGTTTCCTATCTAGGCAAGTTCCTTTAGCATTCGTTGGAGGGCTGGTTTGGTGTTGCTGAATTCTCTCAGTTTCTGCTTGTCTGAGAAATAAATAGGCAAAAATAGAACCAGGGTTTGAAATACTTTAAGGCAAGTCATCAAAAAGTACTCAGAAATGGCCAATAGACAAACATAAAAAATTCAATCTTATTTGCTTTTAGAGGACTGAAAATTAAATTATTAATCTATAGCAATGTATCATATTCTGAGATTCAAAAAATTAAGAATCTTGGTAATGCTAGATATTAACAAACATATGAAAGCAAAAGTCACTCAGTCATGTCTGACTCATTGCGACACCACGGACTATATTGTCCATGGAATTCTTCAGGTCAGAATACTGGAGTGGGTAGTCTTTCCCTTCTTCAGGGGATCTTACCAACCTAGGGATTGAATCCAAGTCTCCCTCATTGCAGCCGTATTATTTTACCAGCTGAGCCACAAAGAAAGCCCAGGAATACTGGAGTGGGTAGCCTATCCCTTCTCCAGTGGATCTTTCCAACCCAGAAATTGAACAGGGTCTCCTGCATTACAGGTGAATTCTTTACCAACTGAGCTATCAGAAAAGCCCAAGCATATCAAGCACGGGGAAATCTTGTCCATTGTTGGTGAGAATTTAAATTAAAACAATCACTTTGGACAGTTTTTAGGGTTTCATAGGCTATTTGAACATAAACATGTTCCTAGGTATATACATATGTTGCCTTCCCTGGTGGTTCAGTGGTAAAGAATCTGCCTGTTAATGCAGGAGATGTGGGTTTGGAAGATCCCCTGGGGAAGGAAATGGCAACCCACTCCAGTATTCTCTTGGAAAACTCACACAGACAGAGTAGTCTGGAAGGCTATAGTCTATGATGTTGCAAAAGAGTTGGTCACGACTTAGTGACTAAAGAACAAGAACAACAGGTATATATATCATAGACAAATTTGTACAGAAACATATGTGGAGAAGTAAAGAATATTCATAGGAAACTTGGTGGCAGTCACTCCAAAGAAGAAATTACCTAGATGGCCATCAACAGTAGAAGGAATAAATAAATCACACTGAATTTACAAAGAATTGCTATGCAACTACATAAAAACAGATCAGTTTAGTTCAGTTCAGTCACTGAACTGTCCAACTCTTTGCAACCCCATGGGCTGCAGCATGCCAGGCTTCCTTGTCCATCACCAACTCCTGGAGCTTGCTCAAACTCATGTCCATCAAGTCAGTGATGCCATCTAACCATCTCATCCTCTGTCATCCCCTTCACTTCCTACCATCAATATCTCCTAGCATCAAGGTCTTTTCCAATGAGTCAGTTCTTCACATCAGATGGCCAAAGTATTGGCGCTTCAGCTTCAGCATCAGTCCTTCCAATGAATATTCAGGACTGATTTCCTTTAGGATGGATTGGTTGGATCTCTTTGAAGTCCAAGGGACTCTCAAGAGTCTTCTCCAACACCACAGTTAAAAAGTATCCATTCTTCTGTGCTCAGTTTTCTTTATACTCCAATTCTCAAATCCATATATGACTACTGGAAAGCCATAGCTCTGACAAGATGGACCTTTGTCAGCAAATTAAATTCTCTACTATTTAATATGCTGGCTAGCTTTGTCATAGCTTTTCTTCAAAGGAACAAGCATCTTTTAATTTCATGGCTGCAGTCACCATATGCAGTGATTTTTGAGCCCAAGGAAATAAAGTCTGTCACTGTTTCCTTTATTTCCCCATTCATTTGCCATGAAGTGATGGGGCCAGATGGCATGATCTTTGTTTTTTGAATGTTGAGTTTTAAGCCAGCTGTTTCACCCTCATATTTCACCTTCATCAAGAGGGTCTTTAAATCTTCTTCACTTTCTTCCATAAGGGTGGTGTCATCTGAATATCTGAGGTTATTGATATTTCTCCCAGCAATCTTGATTCCAGCTTCTGCTTCATCCACCCTGGCATTTTACATGATGTACTCTGCATGTCAGTTAAATAAGCACGGTGACAATATACAGCCTTGATGTACTACTTTCCTAATTTGGAACCAGTCCATTGTTCCATGTCCAGGTCCGCATGCAGATTTCTCAGGAGATAGGTAATGTGGTCGGTATACCTATACCTTGAAGAATTTTTTGCAGTCTGTTGTGATCCACATAGGTAAAGGCTTTTGCATAGTTAATAAGGCAGAAATAGATGTTTTTCTGGAATTCTCTTGCTTTTTCTATGATCCAGTGGATGTTGGCAATTTGATGGCTCCTCTGCCTTTTCTAGGACTTCCCTGGTGGCTCACACAGTAAAGCATCTGCCTACAATGCAGGAGACCTGGGTTCGATCCCTCTGTCAGGAAGATCCCCTGGAGAAGGAAATGGCAACCCACTCTAGTACTCTTGCTTGGAAAATCCCATGGACAGAGGAGCCTGGTAGGCTACAGTCCACAGGGTCACAAAGAGTTGTGACACAACTGAGAGACTTCACTTCACTGCCTTTTCTAAATCCAGCTTGAACATCTGGAAGTTCTTGGTTCATGTACTGTTGAGGCCTAGCTTGGAAAATTTTGAACATTACTTTACTAGCATGTGAGATGAGTGCAACTGTGTGGTAGTTTGAACATTCTTTGGCATTGCCTTTCTTTGGGGTTGGAATGAAAACTGACCTTTTCCAGGCTTGTGTGGCCACTGCTGAGTTTCCCAAATTTGCTGGCATATTGAGTGCAACACTTTCACAGCATAATCTTTGTGGATTTGAAATAGCTCAGCTGGAATTCCATCACCTCCACTAACTTTGTTCGTAGTGAAGTTTCACTCCAGAATGTCTGGTTCTAGGTGAGTGATCACACCATCATGGTTATCTGGGTCATGAAGATCTTCTTCGTATAGTTCTTCTGTGTATCCTTGCCCCCTCTTCTTAATACCTTCTGCTTCTGTTAGGATCATACAAAAAAAAAAAAAAGATAAACAGATAAGTATATGCATAGCTGGCCTAAAACTCAACATTGAAAATACTAAGATCATGGCATCCAGTCCCATCATTTTGAAAGACTGTTGCTGAACCATGAAAGACACTGGGATTCTTGGCCTCCAATGGAGAAGAATTTAATCTAGGCCAGTGATGAAGCTTGATCCCTCAGAGCTTTTGTATAATAAAGTTTTATTAAAGTATAAAAGAGATACAGAAACCTTTTGATATAGAGATCAGAAGCGGACAGAAAGAGTGCCCTCTTGCTCAACTTTAGCCAGATGTTATATAACTACTAGCATTCTGCTAATTAGAGAAAGGAAATGTCTCAAAACTCAGAGACTGGCACCAGGCCCCTCATCCACAGCATGCATTTTGAGATAACATTGGCACACGGTGAGTTGTCCTGGGCCCTAAGATGATTGACATGAATCTTTAAGGAAGGCAGTTTTCCAAGCAAATACAATCTCATTAACATAGCTTAAGAGAACATTTGCATGAGTAAAACATACTGGTTTGTCAAGTCCTTATAGGTTCTGAATCTTAAACTGAACTTGAAGAAAGACAGAGTCTAGGGTAAATACATAACTCATCAACATAGCTAAAGACAAACATTTCCATAAGAAAAATGCATTGATTAGCTCAAGGTTTGAGAAAAGTTAAGTTCTGGAGGAGCCAGGTGTCATCATGGCAACAGAGAATTTTAAGAGAAACTCTCTTTAAATTTGTATGGAGAATGGGAAAATCTAACTCTTGTAGTTTATTTCCTCCTTCCACTTAAGAGAGAGATAAAAAATGTCTGACACTTGCAGCCTATTTCCTCCATTTGGAGACCCCTGGCCTCCCTGCCTGTTACATTCCCTCTCGATTTCATGGCAAAAAATGGAAATGGGAAATTTTTATTTCTTCAGCTCCAAAATTACTGTGGATGTTGACTGCAGCCATGAAATTAAAATACACTTACTCCTTGGAAGAAAAGCTATGACAAATTAAGGCAGCATATTAAAAAGCAGAGATACCACTTTGTCTGCAAAGGTCTGTATAGTCAAAGCTGTGGTTTTTCTTGTAGTCCTGTATAGATGTGAAAGTTGGACCATAAAGAAGAAGGCTGGATGCTGAAGGTCTGAGCTACAAGATGACTGTGCCACACGCCCTGTCTCTAGATCTCATCAAGAATATTTGTGTAGCCTTTCTCCACTGGAAACACTCAGGAACAGAACTTTGCAAAGGGAGCTGGATCCATCACAAACCCCCACAGCCACTCCTGGACAGGATGAATGCTCTAGTGTGATGCATGTGATATTTCCACCCTCTCCCAATGCTGAACTTCAAGCACTTGAAAATTTCTTTGCTATTATAAAATCTGTATACCATAAAATTTACCATCTTAGCTATTTTTAAGTGTACAGTTTAGTGATATCAAGGACCTTCATATTATTATTAAAACCATCACCAACATCCATCCTCAGAACTCTTTTATCATCCTAAATAGAAACTTCAAACCCACCAAGCAATAGCTGCTTTCTCTCTCCTCTCCTGGTAACCTCTATTCAACATACAGTCTTTATGAATTTGCCTATTCTGGGTATTGAAGAAGGAATTCATAGGGCCTGATCTCCATTTCAGGCCTGTTCATGTGTTGTGCCCAGATTATAGATCCCCCAAAGACCACCTCAGGATCCGATTCCACTGTAAACACACAAGGGTCTTTTATTCAAACTCGAGCAGGGGCTTTCACCCACACTGATGCAGCGGCTTAGGTAGGAGAGCCCCGAGTAACAGCAGATAGGCATTTTTATAGTTTGTGGGGCTGGGTGAGGGGTTTTCAAAATTAAAAAAACAGCAGTTGGTGGACTTTTCACACGTTAGTTTCTGATAGGTATTTTTCATCACAAACAACCTTCTAATTGGTGTATTTTTGGCACTCCCCAGTGTGTGGTGATTGGTCGTGTCTAGGGTAGTGACATGGGGTAAGGGGCTGGACTATTTTATGGTTATTCTAGGAACTTGGGAGTTGCCCTTGACTACAAGATGGCAGCTCCTTTTTTTTTTTTTTTTAAGACTGAGTCACCTAAGCTCTACATTCCCCCCTTCTCTAGTCCCAAAGGAGGCCCAATCATGGGCCTTTAGTGAATTCTAGGTCATCATTTTTATTGGTTAGGGAAGCATACCACCCATATTGGGATTGGAGAATCATGAACTGGACTGTACTAAATCGATCTCAAATAAAGGCAATCAGTTTGTTTAGTGTGCATGGTCCAAAGGTTAGAAGTATAAGCAGAATTGCCAGGGGCCCTAACAAAGTGGATATTAATGTGGTAAGCCAGGGAGAGGAGTTAAACCAAGACTCGAACCAGCCTTGGGCCTGTTCTTGCTCCCTTTTCCTCTGGGCAAGGCCATCTCTGACCTTTGCCAGGGATTTTCTCACCACCCCAGAGTGATCAACATAAAAACAACATTCTTCCCCCAGGGCAGCACACAAACCTCCTTGCTGAAAGAATACTAGGTCTAGTCCCTTTTTATTCTGCAAAACTACCTCAGCCAGCAAGCTGAGGGAATCTTGCAGATGGGAGCTGGAGCTCCCAAGCCTCTCAAGATCTAAATCAATAGCTGCTTGGAGGTTATTGTAATGCTTGTCCTGGAGGACTAAGGAGGAAATGCCTGTCCCCGCGCCTGCTATCCCCAGTCCCAGCAGTACAGTTACCGTGAGAGCTGTGACTGGTTCCCACCTGGATCTAGTAAAGTCTCCTAGACGCTGATAGATGTCATCGTCTGAGTGGTAAAACAGCCTAGGGATCGGTTGTACTAAGACACAGAAGTCTTTAGTGTTAGTGAGTACGCTCCCATGTATGCAAGGGGTGAGTCCCCAATTACCCACCACCCATCGGAAGGAGGAATTAAATACTTGGAGGTATTAACTAATGCAGTGGTGTTACAGAGATGTTGGTATGCTGAGGGGACTTCTCCTATGCATAGACCCTGGCCTGTGACCAGCTGTAAGGTCAGTTTGGCATTTCCTTTTTGTTGCCACCTACAGGCCTGTTGCTCATCAGCTTCACTGTAATTTTTTTGAGAAGGCCACCCGTTCATAGTAAGGGGGTTTGATGTCATAGCAGAGCCAACAGCTTTCGGTCAGGTCAGGCCTAGAGGAGTTTAGAACTTGGAAAGTCTGGACTATCATATCAAACAGAGAATCCCTCTGGGCCCCCTTGGTTCCTGTCACAGGTGTGTGGGGGCCACCTGTACCAAGAAGTCTCGCCCCTGTCACCCGGGTGGGGGTGCTAGTCGGCTGGGGGAGCGAGGTGGGTTTCTCACCTAAGGCCAGGATTTTGTTGGGGCCTAACCCCTCAGAGGGTCCCGTATGTACCGCCTCTATTTTTAGCCTGAGGGTGAGCAGTAGTCCATTATCATATCCTGACTGGTACAGCCTGAGGCCCCATGAGCATCCACCTTCCCAGCTGGGGAAGCTTTTGCCAGCACTAGTGAATAACAATCGTACAGGATTACAAAGAAACCCCAAGCAAGAGCCCTGGATAGTTGATCCCTTCTCATGTCCCCCCATTAGTCCTGCACTTTCAGGGATTCTTTTTACAGATATTAGGTCATTTTTAACAGGGGAGTTCCAGGGTATAGTACCCATCGACTCACATCCCCACTCAGCACAATAGAATTTGTCTGTTCCCCCCAATGATTTGTCTGGGCCCGATCACGACCTCCCTCCAGTCAAATATAGAAAGGGGTTTCTCGCAGGGCAGCCCGCTGGATAGGATGGCCGCACCCGGGAGACAATGAGGTCGGGCCCCGTGTATTACACCTGTTGACCCCTGGGCCACACTCGGGTTTGCCCATCTGTTTTACCTCCCAGTCTCCGATGTCCCAAGCCCCCGCGGCGAGGAGGCACAAGTCAAAATCCAAATCGGGCCACCAGGTATTCCGAGGCTGAATCGAAGAAGGGGCGTTGACGATCTCTCCAGTATTGCACTGATGGTCATCCAGGTTAAGTCCATAGGCTGATGAAGAGAACCTGCACCTGTGACGATGGGCAGGCGCAGGAGCAAGACCGAAGGCTTTAGGGGACTGGATGTCGCCGAAGCTTGATTCTGAGTGGGTTGTCCTGGTTTGATGTTGCTCTCCACTGAGGCAAGCAGTCTTCTCTTAGGGCGAGAGGATCGGCTGTCTCGCGTGTGTATAATGGACCCACGGAGCGACACCGTCCACTCTGAGTGCGGTGGGCGTTGTCGGGATCACGAGGTAGGGTCCTTTCCAGCGGGGTTCTAGAGTTTCTTGCCGATGGCGGCGGACATACACCCAGTCTCCGGGGCGGTACTGATGGGGTTCAGGGGGCGGTCCAGACTGGTATAAGGCTTTATGCCTCTTCCAGACGTCCCTATGTGTGTTTTGTAAGGATCTCTTGGTCTGTCATTTTGTTGTATCAGACCCAGTTAGAAGTAGCTGGAGGAGGGATATCTGGAATTTTAATAGACAAAATAAATCTCATTTCTTTCTAGATGAATAGGCCTGAAACCCAGTCTAGACCTGGCACTTTGGGAAGACTTGTAGCCAGGAAGCCAGTTGCCTAGTTTTATAAAAAGTAAGGTTGACGTCACTAGCTTCCAGCAGACATTGTTTTGAGAATGGTAGCGTCTAAGCCTGACATGACTCAGAAAACTCAAGTGTTTAGCAATACAGCATCCAATCTGAAATTACACCCGTAGTATCACCTAGTTATTTCTCAGGATGTCTGAACCATAGCTACTCTATTTTGACTTTTAATTGTAAAATTTTCCTTAATAGCCAAAGCAGATGTCACCATTAATGTTTTTCTAGATATGAGAAGATGCAAGAACTGGAACTCGTAATATCTTCTCCTGAAAAGATCTAACTATCTGAAGGCCTGTTCTGCCAGTTTTTCCCAGAGCACAGAGTGCCTCATTCCTGATTTTCACCCTGAACTCCTCTCAGGGGGGTTGAAAGTCAGCAGTTGCAGTGGCCATGATTTAATCATTGTAGATGTAGATGACAAGTGTCAGTCTTTCATTGGGAGAGCCCCTTTTTGCTCAAAAATTTGACCATGATTTTGAGGGGGGGCATTTCATGACCATTTTATCTCATGGTGCTGAGAATGTCCATTCTCAGGTTTGGCAAAGATTCTGTTGACAGGCCACTCAATGTGCTGTTACTGGACTAGGCCACAAAACAATATTCAAAATTCTCTGGACCACCTGTCTTACTAGCCTCTTGGTCCAGGAAAATATTTCCTCTTGTTGCTTTTTCTCATATCTAGAGTTACACTGTTACCATCATCGATCTCATATGGGACTATATATTATTCTATTAGAAGCCTCAGACACACATTTGGCAGTGTAAAAAAGGGCAATCTTGTAAAACAGGTGAAATACAAATAACATAGCCAGCAGTATTAATAAAGTCACAAGTAAGACTTAGGTTAAGAGCTTCCATTAAATGTAGCCCAATATATATCAGGTCATCTGACTTACTCTGTAGAATCTTTATCTTCTAGGGAAATTGTATATTCGCACCACTGTCTATAAGGCACATAGTCCAGTTTTCTAGTATTACTAGACTGATTATCCTTAGTATGATTTAATTATTTTTAACACAGAGTAGACTTTAAACTTAAATTACCATGACTTGGTGTTATCTATATAAATCCATCCCATAATTGTGGGAGATTTTTTTTTCTTTGTTGCTTGAGTAATAGAAAAAAGTTCAAATTTATGGCCGGCGTCAGAGCAGACATTATTAACTGGACTAATATCACAGTGACCTGAATATGACTATAATTTTTAAAGTAATTTTTTTCAGGGCCAACCAGTTAGAGTCCTATAGTAGAGAAATTTACCAAGGTAACCCAGAACTAGACACAGGTAATTGGCCATAAACCCAACAATTGGAATGATTTCTAAAACTAGTGTAAGATCAGGCCTATAACAGAAACACATTTGATTTACATGCAAAGGTTTAAGAAGTCAAGAAAACATTATAAATGATCATACGAATCAGGTCCAGCATCTTAGGCAAGCTGTCTATCTCTGATGTCGTCATCTTCTCATCCTGGTGTAGTGTAGTTTCTCCTGATAAAGTCTTTTCATCCAGGTTGGAGACAGACAGTCCCTTAAATTATGTCTTTTTCCAGTCCTGGTTGCAGATCATGAGGCATCTGATCTTCATCCAAAGATAGATTACTGAGATAAGCTTCAGAAACAAACTTAGGATGTTCTTTAAGAATTCAATTAAAGTTTACATTAATATCACATAACAGCAAAGAACTATCTAAGAACTGAGTCTTACTACCTCCATTGGTAGACCTCCATTAACAAACTGGGATTTAACATTTATTGAAACATCATTTTGTCCCTAAAATTATCTTCACTTCCATCAAATATAACCAGATCAAGGCTAGTTTGTTTACAAAACAGGTCTGTTCTCACTAACCTTGGTCTGATGATTTATATACTCACAATTGATTACAAACTTCTTATTTTGTTGAAACATCTATAGAGTCTCAGATTGAACCCCTAAAATAAAACAAGGCAGGGAAACTCACACCAAAGGCACATCACAGACTTTGCCCAACACATCTGGGTGAATTCTTCCCTTAAAGATGTCAAAATTCCTGGGATTTTTGTGCCTGTTAGTGAGATAACCTTCTTAGCTCATTTGATAAGCTTACTGGAAACCTAACAATTTCAAATCTCCGAAGAAGTTAGGTAGAAAATATAATTGTATTGTTTACAACATACAACTCCACCAAACTATCTTTGCAATCAGCTTAAGAGGAAAGTCTTCCCCACTCTCGGAAAGCACAAGATTCTAACTGTAATTTTTCAGCAGAAACCATAAAAGTTCATTCAGTCCTTTTGCTAACTTTCGTGAAGTCATCTGGTTTTCCATTAGAGTATCAGGACATATCAGAATGTTAAGAACTCCATATAATTTCTAGAATATCTGTATTAGTAATTTTACAATACATTATAACATGAGTGGATTTATTACTCATTTGATAATATTTTTATGTCATTTAATCCACCAAATAAACACAATTTGTTTAATATCTCTCTTTGGGATGTTTCAGGGGCCCTCTGAAGCACCCCAAAGTTAGTTAGAGGTCAGTGACTTAGAAAGTATTGTCAATAAATATGAAAAAGAGTTTATAACAGTCAGATAGGATCATATAAGTCACTGTGAAACAACAGTTACTCACTAAGCCAAAATTAACAAAAGATTTTAAAGGTAAACATAGAACAGATCACTTCAGAGATAAACTTAAAATTTATTATCAAAGGTAGTTCAACATCTCAAGAAAACTCCTATTTATGCACAAAACTCTTCCCTTGGGGTCCACTTTCCATAAAACATTTGTGTCACTTTCCGTACCCATTCCTTTGTTCTCCAATTCTGAAACAGCCACCTATAAGTCAGACCTACTTCCTTTTCCCTTCATAAAATGTAATTTCACTCCTTATACCTTCTTTACTGAAAACACACATCCTACTTTCCTTAAGCAACCATGAGCTGACCTTTATATTAGCATTCTATAAATTGGTGAGTATAAATACCAGTGATAATTTCTAAAACCCTTGCTTTCTTAGAACATTTTAGGATGGCACCAAACATTATTCACTTATAGTCCCAAATCTCTTTAGCTTCTCTGTAAAAGGAAATTAGTGTTTAGTAGTAAATGTTTCAAAACCTTATTTTATCTGGAAATGACTTAACTATTTAATAGACTGCCAACATTTAGCATACTTAGCACAACCCTTAAAAATTCAAGTTATGTCAATCTGGAGAGACTATTTTAGATGGATTTTTTTAAAGAATCATCATATAAAAGCTCATATCTCATTTACATCATTAGAAGTTTTCTCTCTCTCTCTCTCTCTTTTTCTAACTTGAGGTAATTACAGATATAATATTTAACTTATATTAAACCTAAGTACAATGAAAATATTTTACTTGATGTTAATTTGTTTAAGATATGTCTATATTAGATAGATCAACAAACATTAATATCAGGTATTTAATACTGAATATTTCCCAGTTCACATGAACCTGAAATTTATCGTTTAATTTAGAATTATTTGATTTGTAAACACTTATCTTTCTTTAAGCCAATTAAATAGAGCTCATTTACAAATTAACCTCAAAAATTATTACACAGAGACAAAGACATACCAAAACATATTTAGACAGACACAAAGCAGGATCTAGCTTCATTTTCTAAGTTTAGAGGTCAGTAAAGTCTCTTCTTTCTTACCGGTCGGGGCACTCTGTCCAGCTGTCTGCGTCAAGAGGAGACCAGGGACAAAAAGGGTCCCAGTTGCGGCCACTGGGTCTGGTCCATTGGCAGGCAAGCCCCCCCCTGAGTACCCCGAGTGGTCAGGACATCAGTCTCAGCGAAGAAGAGGGGGACACTTCCAGGGCCCGAAGCTGGGTTCTTATCTAACACTTGGAAATGGATTGTCCGAGGAGACACATGTGCTGACAAAGCAAGAGACTCCATTGGGAAGGGCACCCAGGAGAACTGCTCAGCTGCATGGTTCACAGTACAGCCACATGGACAGACAGAGAGACAGAACAAACAGTCCTCCGGGAGTCAGGAGGCAAAACTGAAAGTAGGACGACGGTGTAGTCCCGTGACGCAGTAGCGACCTGCAAATGTCCTCATCAACAAGGGACACTCTGTCCCCACCAATGGACCCCATGATGCAATCACAGGGTCCTCCCCACCAATGGAGCCTGTGATGCAATCACGGGGGTCCTCAGGGGCACTCCTTCTCCACCAATACCAATGGAGCCCGTGATTCCATCACGGGCGTCCTCAGCCCCACCAATGGAGCCCATGATGCAATCATGGACGTCCTCAGAAACAAAGGGGCACTCCTTCTCCACCAATACCAATGGAGCCTGTGATGGACAGGCGTCCTCAGCCCCACCAATGGAGCCAGGGACGTCTCCCTAGGACTCCTGGTCGGAGGTCCATAAGGACCAAATACAGACTTCCAAACTTCCAAAGAGGGCCCTGAAACTGAAAGACAGAACAAAACGACAGACAAAAGGCTTACCGGTCTTGATTGACCCTCCAGAATGAGTCCTAGGAGTTGTGGGGGATCCCGGATGAGCCCCCAAATGTTGTACCCAGATTATAGTTCCCCCAAAGACCACCTCAGGAGCCAATTCCACTGTAAACACACAAGGGTCTTTTATTCAAGCTCGAGCAGGGGCTTCTACCCACACCAATGCAGCGGCTTAGGTAGGAGAGCCCCAAGTAACAGCAGATAGGCATTTTTATAGTTTGTGGGGCAGGGTGAGGGGTTTTCGAAATTAAAAAAACAGCAGTTGGTGGACTTTTCACACGTTAGTTTCTGATAGGTATTTTTCATCACAAACAACCTCCTAATTGGTGTATTTTTGGCACTCCCCAGTGTGTGGTGATTGGTCATGTCTAGGGTAGTGACATAGGGTAAGGGGCTGGACTATTTTATGGTTATTCTAGGAACTTGGGAGTTGCCCTTGACTACAAGACAGCGGCTCCTTTTTTTTTTTTTTTAAAGACGGAGTCACTTAGGCTCGACACATGCTGATCATACTCGGGCACCTCTCTAATGGACTCTGAACTCTGTGCTTAGTGCCCGTGGAAATTACAATGGAGGGATAAGACCCCCCTCTGGACAGGGGAATCTCAAAGATTATATCCAGCATACTCAACACCTAAGAGAAAACATGCACTAATCACCCCTGGCTCCGGACAGGTCATAAACCCTGGCTCCGGACAGGTCATAAACTTTCTGATAGTAACCTTGGGCTTATCAACTATTAACTATTTGGAATTTAACCTCGGGCTTATTGATTATTGACTGTTCAAACACATGATACTTGAATGATGGTATTATTGTGATTGTATTTACCTTTCCCTTGTTTACACAAGTTTCAGGTGATTTGGGGTGGTGGGTTTGGACACATACACATGGGTATAAAAGATCCTCACAAATGCTGATCGGGGTCCTCGGCTAAGAGGAGACTGCCTTGGGCCCGCCGGTGTAATAAACTGCACTTCACTATCTGCATTGTCCTTCTGAGTGAGTTTGTTTCCCGGAGTGCATGGCTACAACAGTATCTCATATGAGTGTAATCATGCAATATTTGTCCTTTTGTGTTGATCATATTTAATTTAGCATAATGTTTTCAAGTTTCATCTATGTTGTAGCATGCAACAGAATTTCCTTCCTTTTTAACGCTGGATAATAGTCCACTGCATATACCACATTTTGTCAATCCATTGTTAAAAACAAGACAACACGCCCCAAATGATATCCTAAGTTCAAACCACTGAACTGAGACAACTTAACTGCAGTTTCAGTCTTTCCCAGAAATGGAACTGTTAGGTAGATATAATAGGAAAAAGGAGTCCAAAATGGCAGTGGCTAACAGACAAAGAAGGGAAAAGCCCATGAAAATAGAACAAAGGAAGGTCTTAGGACAAACAGCCCTCCTGGCTAGCCCAATTTACATAGGGCACGCTCTGGGAGGAGGAGACAAATGTGTAAAAGGAGGAAGCCTAGAAAGATTGGGGCTTCTCTTCTCTTCCTGTCTTTTGGGTTGGCTCGCCCTCACACCTCAAGGATGTATTTCCCTTTGCCTGCCAATACAACTGAGCTGTAACAAGGAGCTTTAACACTGGTACCTTCGAGGACTGTAACACTGATATGTCTGAGGGCTGCAACGCTGGACCATTGCTTCAAATTTTTGTTTCAGTGAGACAGAACCAAGGAAATTACAAACTCCCCTGACAGAACCTTAAACCAGCCTTCCTTACACCTTCCACAAAGCTGTCATTCCAATCAGCTACTTCATGCCTGAGCATTACACAGAAACCAACTGAATCAAATTCCTTATAAAGCCAAGTTCAATAATCCTCTCCAACTTATCTCATGAAAACATAGTGCCATTCTTCTAATCAGAAAAGTGGCTCATCTAACAGTATATTCCCTAATTCCGACATAAAACAAAATTGTTTCTCAAATGTCTAAGTATCCTTAATAAAACTGTTATGACTCTAAATTTTGAAACTGTGCTTTAAGCCTGTTTCATATTTCATATGATTACAATTCCATAACACTATTACCCATGCATAAAGTAAGTTAATGCCCCAACCACTAGAAGAAAGGATTACTTAAATGTTGGTAATTGGGAAAATACTAGTCATTAAACTCATTTAGGTTTAAACACATTTCTTTGTGAAATATACTATGTGCTTCCTCTAATCTTCAACAATACAGTGATCTTAATTTCACACTCAAAGTCATCATTAAGAGGGTCCTGGAATACTTAATGGTCCTGGAATAGTCATGCTAATGTTACACTGACTCAACCGGAAGGGTATATTAAGTAGTTAATTTTAAAATGACAGAAATACAGAAAAATGTGTAAGAAAAATGACTTATAGAATTTGGGGAACATATATAACAATTTGTAGGGTCCAATATGTGTAATCAGGTCCTTCTGGCCTGTAACTGTGAGGCTTTTTTCCATAATTGTGTATAAGCCAGTCATTTAATTATACAATGTTGTTTACCTTCTCCATACTTGATTTCTTTATACTCTTTATTTTGTAATTGTATCATTGTCTAGGAAGTTCTTGGCCATATAACTTACTTTGGTTTTTCCCTCTGTATAGGCTCTCTGCCTCCCCTTTTGGGTTTAACAATATTTGTTGAACATTTTCCAAGTAAATACTGCTCATGTTAGCCAACATTCTGCCTAAATTCAGTGCTTGCGTGACATTATTAGGTAGATTTCTTTAGTCGCCCAAATTTGACAAAGTTAAAAGATGCTCACTGGTATTTACTTTTGGGGATTTTTTTTAATTGGAGTATAATTGCTTTACAATGTTCTGTTAGTTTCTACTGTATGAAAGTTGATTCACTCACTAAGTAAATGGTAGTCTCTGTTTATTGATGTCTTCCTACAAAGTCGTAAGCAAGTTTGTGTCTGAAGAGGTGATTGCTGTTCCCACAGAGTGAGTTGAACTTAGTATGATAGCTCTTCTTTCAAAAGAAAACCAGTACTCTTTTAAGCATTTACTAATTATTTCATTATAGTTCTTCATCTTTGCCCTAGTAATAGGAGCTTAGTTCAGAATTTTTTTCTTCTTTTTATAAAAATTCCCAATCTACAATACTTTTTAACTTTTCTATATACCTTGACAAGAACTGGAAGCATGACGAATTCTTATCCAATAGAATGTAAGTCACCAGTTCTTCAAACTTAAATGCCTCCAACCCAAAGCCTACTTTTCAAAGCTACTTGGTTTCAGCCCTTTTGACTTAGTAACCTAAAGTTGTTTGAAACTTATTTCTTTGAAATACAATTGTAGGTGTTTTTTTTTTTCCTTTCTTTGTTTGCATTACTGAAATTTTATCAAATGACTGTCATTTTCCCCTCTTCTGAATTCTTCTGACTTATGCTACAGTAGACTATTAAGAATTTATTGAACATAAAGTGACCATTTCTTAATTCCTATATGCAGGATTAAGTGATTTATGATGAATATAAACTCTAGTAATAGGCTCTGTATGCTATAAAAAAAGAGAATGGACACTTAGGATTTTAATATATACGTATTTAGTTAACAGGGTATTTAAGATGTTATCATTTAACTAGCCAGATTTGTGGAAGTGAAAATGTCCTTTTTAAAGACTTGTTATTTATTTTTAAAACCAGAATGTACTGAAGACTGACCTCCTCATTTCCCTGGGGGCAGCTTTATTCCCCACTCTGGCATCTATACTGGAAATCAATAGTCAACTGGAGAATATTTTCAAGACTTCATTGATTGTGGCTAATAAGGTAATGAATATTTTATTATCTCAAATTATTAAGAAAGAAACTCCACATGAATTCAAGGGACCCAAAACTTGTTAGTTGAGAAGTGTCTACATGCAGAACCCTTGGGTTATGAGAAGGAATCTGGAGGAGGAAGGAGAGAAGAGGCTGTGGTCAGGATGCTGACTGTTGATGTGGTCAGCAGAATCATGGCTAAGAAAAATTAGAGGAAATGATCTTCAAGCATCATAGCATACAAGCGGTCTATCACATGGTATGTGTCCATATGTGGTTATACATACATATGTATGCATACCTGCCTAAATATGGATAATAAAATACCAAGTCACTTCAGTCATGTCTGACTCTTGGTGACTCTGTGGACTCTAGCCCACCAGGCTCCTCTGTCAGTGGGATTCTTCAGGCAAGAATCCTGGAGTGGTTTGCCATGCCCTCCTCCAGGGGATCATCCTGACCCAGGGATCGAACCCACATCTCCTGCATTATCAGATGGGTTATTTATGACTAGGGCCACTTGGGAAGCCCCAGAAACCTCTAGATGTGTTTTTAAATGGTAACAATCCCCTCTCAGAGGTTGGAGTGGGACTGGGGCTTTAGGGGCTGGTGGGAGGGGGCTTTTCTATGCAATACTGTTTTCTACCTTTCTTATTTTATATGTATGCAAAAAAGTAAAAATAAAAAATAAACTTAGAACATTTAAGAGAATTTTTTTTTTGGCTGTGCTCTCTTTGTTACTGCAAGGGCTTTTTTTCCCCCTAGTTGTAATGAGCAGGGGCTACTCTTTAGTTGTGGTGTGTGGACTTCTCATTGTGGTGCCTTCTCTTACTTTGGAGCAAAGGCTCTAGGGCGCATGGGCTTCAGTTGTCGCAGCGTGTTGGCTCAGTAGTTGTGCTTCTGGGCTTTAGACCACAGATTCAATAGCTGGGGCTTGTAGGCTCAGTTGCTCCGCAGCTTGTGGAATTTTCCTGGATCAGGGATTGAATCTGTGTCTTCATGCATTTTACCACTGAGCCACCAGGAAAGCCCCTAGAACATTTTTTTTTTTTTTTAGTGTAGGGAAGGAAAGAAAACAAATTTTTTTTTCTCTTCAAAAATAGAAGATCAGAAGAAGGAAATGAATGGCTTTCTTAGTTCGTTGTGTAACAATTTACATGAACTAAAAGATAATACAGTTTCTTCCTTGGCTGTGTGAAAACTTAACTGAAGACGTGAAGAAAGCAAAGAAAATCAGCTCACAGGTATATAGGCGATTTGAATGTAAAAAGAAAGCTTTATGATCTTTAAATCCCTGTTACAGACTGAATGCTATATAACTAAATTAGAAACCTGAAAATACTGTCAGCACTTTTGCTTATAACATTAATTAATGTGAAATAATCAAGAGTACTTCTCTTGATCAGTTAATATTTGATGATTTTCTACATCCAGAGCACAGTGAGACAAGAAGAAAGATGAAGCTGCAGAAATATACCATTGGGAGTACAATTAGAAGAAAATGATTATAACATTTAAAGTGAACTTGTATCTACATTGTAACCAAGGTGACTCTAGCGGTTCCAACAGCAGCAGTAGCTGTAGCTGTGGTGGAAGGAAACAAAGCTTAGCAGGAGAGGAGAGCCAGAGAAGTGACAGGGAAAGCTATAGGCTGCAATAGATTTATGAACTCAGCCAAGAACAGTGGTGGCACAGCCTGTGTGCTTCAAAGAAGACACATTTTGGACAGTACTTATGTGTATGGGCAGAAAAACTCGAGGACTATATTTGTGACTGATTGTGTAACAGTTTATTTTAGTTGCTGTTCTGTGGAAAGTGTAAAGCATTCCAACAGAGGGTTTTAATGTAGATTTTATTTTTTTGCACCTATTCTGTTGATTGCTAAGTGTAATAGTCTGATCATGACACTGAATAAATGTGTCTTTTTAAAAACAGTCTGCCCTGAAGCCATTTTGGTAAACTACCCCAACAGTGTGAAGTCAGATTTCCTTCAGGGAGATGCTGGCTTGTGAATTTATTTACAGCCTGCTTGGGTGGAGAAGCCCTTGTCTTTAGAAAGCTTGGTGTACTTGTACTAATGGCTACTGTGTTATGACCTGGCATTCACAGCTCAAAAGGTCACTCAAGCAAAGTCATGGAGTTTTAGGTTACTAATATGATTGTAATTATATATTACAATGATCCTATGCAATATACCTTACTTGAATTATGGTGCCATGTAAAGATCTAGATGGGAGTGAAGCTTGTGAATCATCCATTATCATGTGTAATCATTTAATAACCTCTTGAGAGAATTCTTTGGTGGTATAGTGCTTCAGACACCATGCTTTTACTGTTGTGGCTTGGGTTTAATCCCTGGCCAGGGAACTAAGATCCCACGAGCTGCTCACTGCGACCAAAGAAACCAAACCAACCAAAACAAAAACACTCCTCTTGGATGGAATGACAAAAAATTAAAGCAACTTCAAAATAAGATTGTTTCCCTAACTGATAAGCATAAAACTTTTCACACAAAAGGTTAGTATTAAAATTCATACAAGTAACGTTAACGTTTATTGAGCAACTCACTATGTACTTATTCCTCCCTCCAGCATAGATACAGCTTCTATGACTAGCTCAGTTTTCTAATGAGGAAACTGAGTCCCTGAGAATATCTAACAATATTTAGATCCCCTTATAGCTATGGTGGTGATTATACTGCCTGAAAGGAATCCATTTTTGGAGGAGCTTTTCTATATGTTTCTAGAACATATTTTTGAAATTTGAAATTGCAGCAGTTTCTTATACCTCTTCATAGAGTGTTTGCCTTAAACCTGTCTAGATCTTTTTAGGTATATATTCTGAGAAACACCTATGATGTGAGAAGTATTTTAGCATGAGTGACTTGACTTCCCTGGCTTAAAAGAAGCAGGTTTACTAACTGAGCTGTTTCTTAGATATTCTAGAACTTGAGGTTAGCACTGACAAACCTGTTTACATGTAGATAAATCTAATACCTGCCATTTCCCTCTACTTTGAGATTAGCAGAAATACTGACATTTTATTCAAAATCAACAGGTTAAATGTGTATTGTCAGCTGCTGTGTTTCAAGGTGCCACATATGAGAAAAATGATAAGCTCTTTTGACATTAAAATGATCCAACTAGGTTCTATAAAATGTTTTAGCTATATTAGTTGATAATATTTTTGTACTACTTGACTCATTCAATTTTCAGCATTACTTTTCCTCCTAGAAGTATCCATCAAAATGGTTCTCAAACACAATGTGACATTTTGGTGTATTTAGTTAGTTCTGAGGTACACTGAAAGTACCTTGTTACTTACAGTTAAAATAGCTTGCCAATTTAAAAGTTTGCTAATTATGCACTTTTTAAAAAAAATGCCTGTAATATGATTATTCCCTTAACATCACTTCTGCTACCCTCCTCTGTCAGAGAGGTGGAGTTAAAGATCTCTTATCAGGAACGTGCATCATTCTCACCTATGGGAAAATATTTTCTATCAGTATGGAATAAAAAGTTTAACCATTATAATCTCAATCTTTCCCCTCCCCACACCTTTCTTATAGGAACTTTTCCAGTTAATCAGTCTTTTGGAGGAGAGATTCTATGATTTGGAGGAAAAGGGTAAAAACATCCAAAACCACTTAGCAGTGTTCAAGAAAATACAGAGCAATGTTGAGCATCTTTTCATGTGTTTGTTAGCCATTTTTATGTCTTCTTTGGAGAAATGTCTGTTAAGTTCTTTGGCCCACTTTTTGATTGGGTTGTTTATTTTCCTAGAATGGAGCTGCAGGAGTTGCTTGTATATTTTTGAGATTAA
The DNA here is from genome assembly GCA_007570785.1 of Antilocapra americana. Classification (NCBI taxonomy): domain Eukaryota; kingdom Metazoa; phylum Chordata; class Mammalia; order Artiodactyla; family Antilocapridae; genus Antilocapra; species Antilocapra americana. Next base: position 193,551 of record ML660238.1, read on the forward strand.
TTGTTTGTCCGTTGCTTCATTGGCTGTTATTTTCTCCCATTCTGAAGGCTGTCTTTTCACCTTGCTTATAGTTTCCTTTGTTGTGCATCAATCATTATCAGAGAAATGCAAATCAAAACCACAATGAGATATCACTTTACACCACTCAGAATGGCTGCAATCCAAAAATCTACAAGTAATAAATGCTGGAGAGGATGTGGAGAAAAGGGAACCCTCTTACACTGTTGGTGGGATTGCAAACTAGTACAGCCACTATGGAAAACAGTGTGGAGGTTCCTTAAAAAACTGAAAATAGACCTTCCATATGACCCAGCAACCCCACTGCTGGGCATATACACCGAGGAAACCAGAATTGAAAGAGCCACGTGTACCCCAATGTTCATCGCTGCTTTGTTTACAATAGCCAGGACATGGAAGCAACCTAGATGCCCAACAACTGACGAATGGATAAGAAAGCTGTGGTACATATACACAATGGAATATTACTCAGCATTAAAAAAAAAATTCATTTGAATCAGTTCTACTCAGATGGACGAAACTGGAGCCCATTATCCAGAGTGAAGTAAGCCAGAAGCAAAAACAACAATACAGTATACTAATGCATATATATGGAATTTAGAAAGATGGAAACGAGAACCCAGCATGCAAGACAGCAAAAGGAACGCAGATGTATAGAATAGACTCATGGACTCTGTGGATGAGGGTAAGGGTGGGATGATATGGGAGAATGGCATTGAAACATGTTAATTATCATATGTCTAATCAATCGCCAGCCCAGGATTGATTCTCGGGGCTGGTGCAACGAGATTTCCCGGGGGGAGGGAGAAAGGAGGGGGGTCCTGGAGGGGGAGCATATGTAGACCCATGGCGATATCATGTCATTGTATGGCAAAACTAATTAAAAAAAAAAGAAAGAAAATACAGAGCAGTAAGCTGTTTTTAAATTCGCTTTAGCTTTTCTCTACCTGAAATTCTTTCTGAATAAAAAGTTTAAATAGTACAAATACGATCAACCCACTTTCTCATATGCTTTATAATGTTCATTTTATCATCCTCATTTCCTCTCTCCTCCTTTTTCTGTAATATTATATGTTATATTAAATAATATATAATATTATATGGTACATTGAAATGAAAGTTGCTCAGTCGTGTCTGACTCTTTGTGACCTCATGGACTGTAACCCACCAGGCTTCTCTGTCCATGGATTCTCCAGGCCAGAATACTGGAGTGAGTAGCTATTCCCTTCTCCAGGGGAACTTCCCAATCCAGGGATCGAACCTAGGTCTCCCACATTGCAGGGAATTCTTTACTATCTGAGCCACCACGGAAGCCCATATAGTTAGTATGTTGTAATATATAATATTGCCTGAGATGAACAATCTTTTGAATGACAGTGGATACAGATATATGGGTCTTTGTAATCTCCACTTTCCCCCAAATACTTCAGTGTCTATCCTAAAAACGTAGGATACTGTCTTATATAATTATTTTATTAAAAAATTTTATTGGAATATAGTTGATTTACAGTGTTGTGTTAGTTTCAAGTGTACAGCTAAGTGAATCAGTTATACATATACATATATCCCATTTCTTTTTAGATTCTTTTCCCATGCAGGTTATTATATAATATTAACAAGAATTCCCTATGTATACAGCAGGTTCTTATTAGTTATCTATTGTAACAATTATATTAAATTGAGAACTACTCTTACCTAATATACATATCAGATTCAAATTTTGCCAATTCTCTTATTAATGTGTTTTATAAGAAAAATAAAAAGGATTTTCCTCCTGGTCCAGGATTTAATTCAGAATCACACATTGCACTTAACTGCCATGTCTCTTTGAGTCTCTTTTAATCTGGAGCAGTTGCTTAGTCTTTGTCTTTCATGGCCTTTTCTTTTTCCAGGAGAAGAGAATATTTATTTAGTAGAGTGTCCCTCATTTGGGGTGGCCTTCATGGTTAGTTGGAGTTGTCAAGAATAATACAAAAGTAGCGTGGTCTTAGTGCATCTCAGATATCAAGAGGTTTGTTTTAACTTTGATAATTTTAGTATAGTGCTGTCCTCTAGATTTCTCCCCTGTAAAGTTCCTTTGCAATTAATAAAGAACTTAAGGAGGGATACTTTGAAACTGTATAAGTATCCTGTTCTTCTTAGAATCCATTGATATGTATGTCTGAAATAATTATGATAGTGGTTGTCAAATGATCTTTTTCTAACCCCATCGTTCTTTCTACATGTGTTAGCTGTCATTATACTGAGAGGAAGAGCTTTCTCTTTCCCTTGCCATTTATTCTTATTCATTTATCTTATCATGTACTCATGGATTCTTTTATCCTCTGGGTTATCATCCACTATTTTTTTATTTTGATGCTCAAATTATCCCAGGTTTTTGTATTGTTGTTGTTACCAGTTTTTGTTTGTTTGTTTGTTTTTTGGCTGTCAGATTTGACATGTCAGATCTTAGTGCCCTGAACAGGGATCAAATCTGTGTCCCCTGCAGTAGAAGCATGGAGCCCTACCCACTGGGCAGCCAGGGAACTCTCTGTCCCAGTTTTGACTAGTGAAAGCCTCTTCAAGTTGTCTTCTATGTCCTCTTGATATGCTCTGTCTTTTTTGAGGGGTCACCAAGAATCAGACACAACTGAGCAACTAACACACACACACACACACACATAGCATGGTGTTCCAGTAATCCTGTACTTTCTCAGCTCCAGTTCCACAATCACAGTAATAGAAACCAAGATCTGGGCCCTAGATATTCTTACTGCTACCGGGGTGTCATTTCTTCTAAGGCTTCTCAGGTGGATATATATGTGTGAGTGTGTACATATATGTGCCCATAAGTATCTTTTCAGGCCATATTTGTGCTGCTTTCAGACTGTGAGAAACTTGGCTCTCATCCACAATATATTTACATATTTGCTCAATTTTAGAATGCACAGTAAGTAATTTAACATTTTCTAACTCATATTCATGATGAACTATATATTTACTAATTAGAGCAGGGTTTGGCAAACTATGACTCTGGGCTGGATGCCTGCTGCTGCAGATGATTCTATGGACATAACCATGTTTGTTTCCTCCATCTGACAGTTTGTTTATGTGTTGCCTCTGGCTGTGTTTAGCTGCTTTGGCACCACAAAGAGTATATCAAAGACTACTTGTAAGCCTAAAATATTTGCTATCTGGATTTTAAAGAAAAAGTTTGCTGATTCCTGTGTTAGTGTTTAATGTTACTTTGTAGTTCATTGCTTGCCAGTCTCATATCCTTATCATATAGCTCAATCAGACTTCTATGTTTTCTATTAGAAGTTTTATAATTTTATGTAAGATTTAAATCCATGAGTTTTTTTTTTTTTTTTCAATTTGGCCATACCACGTGGCTTGCAGTAACTTAGTTCCCTGACCAGGGATCAGATCTGAGCCCTTGACAGTGAAAAGTATGAAGTCCTAACCTTGAACTGCCAGGGAATTCCTCATGATCTGTTTTTTAATTTTTTGTGTAAGGGATGGAGTTTGTCAAGATTTTTGCCTGTAGATATTATAAACTCACAAGGATAAGGATATTCTGATATCTACCCCTATTTTTGCCCATTAAATTGTTCCTTCCTGAAGTTTCAAGCTTTCTTTTGTTTGGAGAACTTCCTTTAGTCTTTAGGGTAGGTCTGCTGCCCGCAAATGCTGTTTTGCTTTGTCTGACAATCTGGATTTTCCTTTCATTTCTGAACAATATTTTCACTGGCTATAGAATTCAGGGTTGACAAGTCTCTTCTTTCCGCACCTGGAATACGTTGTTTCATTTCCTTTAGGTCTCCAAGAGATGAGAAATCCAATTATTCAAATCTTGTTCATGTATAGGCAATTACTCTGTAGCTGCTTTCAATATATTTTCTTTGTTCTTAGTTTTTAAATGTTTGATTATATTGTGCTTGCTTATGTATTTCTTTGATTTAATCATCTTTGGGTTTGCTCGGCTTCTTGAAGGTGGCACTAGTGGTAAAGAATTGGTAAGAGATATGGGTTTGATCTCTGGGTCATGAACATTCCCTGGAAGAGGGCATGGCAACCCACTTCAGTATTCTTGCCTGGAGAATGCCATCGACAGAGGAGCCTGGTGGGCTATGGTCCATGGGATCGCAAAAAGTCGGACACAACTGAAGCAACTTAGCAGCAGCTTCTTGAATCTGTAGACTTAATGTCTTTCACCAGACTTTGAAATTTTCATCCTTTTTAAAATTTTAAACCAGGATTGATTGATTAATTTTTTTGGCCTTGGCACACAGCTTGCAGGATCGTAGTTCTCCAACCAGGGATTGAACTCCATTGCAGTGAAAGCACCAAATCCTAAGCATTTGACTACCAGGGAACTCCCTCCATTATTTCTTTGAATATTTTCCATCACTATATTTCTTCTCCTCTGATTCTAGAACTTTGGAGACACAAATGTTAGTTTTTTTTTTTCAATTGTGGACCAATAGATCTCTGAGACTATAAACATATAGTCTATTTTCTCTTTGATAAGAATGGAGTAAATTCTATAATCTATCTTTATGCTCACTGACCCTTCTTTTGTCTTGTTTAGTCTACTCTTGAACCCACTCAGTGAGATGTTTTATTTCAATTACTGCTTTTTTCAGTTTTATAATTTTCTTTTACTCCTTTTTAAAAATCTCTTCTATTTCTTTGTTAAGATTCTCTTTCTCTTTTTTCTAGATGTATTTTAATTGCCCATTGAAAACATTTTTATGAAGATTGCTTAAAATCCTTATGAAATTGTTCCAACATTTGAATTATCTCTATTGTCTTCCTTCATTCAAGGTGTGATTTTCCAGAGCAGTTTTTGTTGTTTCCTGAACATTTTGTTTATTATGTTAGGCAATTCAGAACCCTATTTAAATATTTTTTAAGTGGGAAGATCTTGGCCCACCTTTTGGAACTGTGATTCCAATAACAATTTAGTTTTCAGAGCCCTCAGTTCAGTTCAATTCAGTCGCTCAGTCACGTGTCAGACTCTTTGCAACCCCATGAACCTCAGCACGACAGGCCTCCCTGTCCATCACCAACACCCGGGGTTTACCGAAACTCATGTCCATCGAGTTGGTGATGCCATCCAGCCATTTCATCCTCTGTCATCCCCTTCTTCTCCTGCCCCCAATCCTTCCCAGAATTAGGTTCTTTTCCAGTGAGTCAACTCTTCGCCTGAGGTGGCCAAAGTATTGGAGTTTCAGCTTCAACATCAGTCCTTCCAATAAACACCCAGGGATGATTTCCTTTAAGTTGGATCTCCTTGCAGTCCAAGGGACTCTCAGAAGTCTTCAATTCTTTTCAAAAGTCTTCAATTCTTTTTCAAAAGCATCAATTCTTTCACACCCAGCTTTCTTTTTTTTTTTTTCTTTTTTTTTTTATTATTGTTTTTGCCATACATTGTCATGATATCACCATGGGTTTACATATGCTTCCCCTCCGGGTCCCCCCTCTCTCCTCCCTCCCCCCCGGGAAATCTCGCTGCACCAGTCCCGAGCATCAATCCTGGGCTGGCGATTGATTAGACACATGACAATTAACATGCTTCAATGCCCTTCTCCCATATCATCCCACCCTTACCCTCATCCACAAAGTCCACAAGTCTATTCTATACATCTGCGTTCCTTTTGTTGTCTCCCATGTTGGGTTCTCATTACTGTCTTTCTAAATTCCATATATATGTGTTAATATACTGTATTGTTGTTTTTGCTTCTGGCTTACTTCACTCTGGATAATGGGCTCCAGTTTCGTCCATCTGAGTAGAATTGCTTCAAATGAATTTTTTTTTAATGCTGAGTAATATTCCATTGTGTATATGTACCACAGCTTTCTTATCCATTCGTCAGTTGATGGGCATCTAGGTTGCTTCCATGTCCTGGCTATTGTAAACAATGCAGCGATGAACATTGGGGTGCACGTGGCTCTTTCAATTCTGGTTTCCTCGGTGTATATGCCCAGCAGTGGGATTGCCGGGTCATATGGCAGGTCTATTTGCAGCTTTTTAAGGAACCTCCACACTGTTTTCCATAGTGGCTGTACTAGTTTGCATTCCCACCAACAGTGTAAGAGG